>JAGFMF010011827.1:4515915-4567795 GCA_019455555.1 Galemys pyrenaicus
AATGCCTTTTCTGCATCAATTGATATGATCATATGGTTTTTGTTCTTCTTTTTGTTGATATGTTGGATGACGTTGATTGATTTTCGGATATTGAACCAGTGAAATTTAATGATTTTTTTTTTAAATTTTGAACAAACATATACTCTGTCTCAGTGATCTTCTACATTTATTTGAAAATAATATATAATTATGTTGATATTTATAGTATTTTATAAATATAAATAGTTTAAATATATTACTAATATCCAAATATGGATGTTTTCCATTTTGTTTATTTGCTCTGCCAAATACTGAGACAAAGGCACTTAAATCTTCAATGATGATTGCAAAGTTGTCTATTTATTTGGTTCTATTTTTGTATCATATATTTTAGGCTATTGAAACAGGTCATACACATGTGTGACAATGATGAAATTATTCTTAACATTAAGTAGTGGTCATTTTGATTACAGCAATATGTTTGTCTCTATCTATTCTAGTTCTCTTGCATTTGCTGTTTTCATGCATTTGTAGTTTTGCCATTTCCCATTAAATATACTTTTGTGCAAGAAAAACCAACCGTAAAGCATATAGCAGAACCTTGTAATTTACAATTTTCAAAATATAAATATAAAGAAAAGTCTAATTAGATTGCATTCACATTTACATGGGTAATTGCTTGCTTTTGATGAATATCCTTTATGATTCTTCACTGCTGCTTTTCCCTTCTATAATTATCCATTGCTGAAGTTCATTTTATTTAGGCTTTTATTTTGTTTTTGAAATGTACTTATACGAAAATGTTAGTTTTAAATCATGGCAGCTCTTGGTACCATGCTACTAAAATGTACTTTAAAAATCCATTTAAAAATTCAAACCAAATCATATTGAATGTTTAAATTTAAAATTCTCCAATTGTGTCATGTATCTGTGAATTATTCATAAAACGAAAAATTAGTTCACATTGAAGAATTTTAAATTATTTTTAAAGTTTTCAATTAGTTTCAGGGATGAGAAATTTAATATTTTAAACTATAAGGTAGCTAACAAAAGAAAAACACATGAGTTGTCATTCACAAACTCAAATATTTATATCAACTACATGGGTTTGTAAATTATATTCATTCTCACAGAGTGGTTCCAGGATTTTTAATTAACTAGCTGTGTTATAATACATTCACCTCATTATATCAATACATTTTCTTGTTTAACATTTATCTTACTTTATCATCTTATATTTTAGTAAATTTACTGTTTACATTAACTCCTTATTTGCTGAACATAAATTTTATTTTATTTTTTCAAGATTTATTTTATTTATTTATGCATACAAGAACTGGAGTGTAGGCCTCAGTGGGGGTGGGGGGGTGAAAGGATTTACCAGAGACACAGTGGGAAGCAGAACAGGCAGGTCTACTGAAATACACTGCTGAAGGGAGCAGCAGGCAAGACAGAAGTCTCTGGAGCCATATGTGGCTCAACTCCCTGGCAGGGGATCAAAATTATGCAGCAGTGTCTGGTGATAGATTGATAGTGCTGAGATTTTTAACCTCTGAGCCACTACAGAGGTCCCAAAACATAAATTTTGAAAAGGTAAAAGAGGTGAAAAGTATAAAATTCCAGTCATAAAATAAACAAGTCCTGGGATGTACTTTACAGTGTGGTAACTACAGGCAATAATGATGTATTGCATTTCTGAAAACTTCTGAGAGATTCTAAAGGTTCTTATCACAATGTGTAAACTATGTATGGTGACAAATATCAACTAGAATTGTTGACACCATCATTTAAAAATACATAGAAATAATGAACTTTACAGTGTGGTAACTACAGGCAATAATGATGTATTGCATTTCTGAAAACTTCTGAGAGATTCTAAAGGTTCTTATCACAATGTGTAAACTATGTATGGTGACAAATATCAACTAGAATTGTTGACACCATCATTTAAAAATACATAGAAATAATGTATGCCTGAAACAAATATATTGTAATATGTTAATTATACCTCAATTTAAAAGACCAACATGGGTGGTGGGTGTGGAGGGCTGGTAACCAATACCTTTGCATAAACCTGCTTATTATAAGTTGTCCTACTGGAAATTGCATCACATATGAGATCTATTCCCAGTGGTTGTCTTGGTCAAATACCATACATCATAAACAAATTTTAATATAAAAGAGTGATATAAAGGACACTGAACAGAATGAAGTATTATAACAGAAATAATCTCTGTAGATACTAAACACATTCTTCTTTTACAGATAATGGGAGTTTGTGACATAAATTAACAGTTTATAGTTTACTTCCCTTTTTAAGCAACTTCTCTTATTACTAATTCTAAGGAATAAAGTGATGAGAATTTTCAAGGGCCCAAACTCAGTCTCTTTTGAAATAAAAACGTTTATGTTTGGGATTTTTGGGAATATGTACATATGTCTTAAAATAAAATTATTTTCAATGGGAGACAAAATTAGGAGTGTAAAAACCATTTATAGTTTTCACACTTCATCCACCTCAAAATTAAAATCTAAGTTTTAAACAAAGCACCATTAGGAAAATGATTATCTTAGCACAAACAAATAAGAAGGAATAGGTATTATATATCAATAATTTCATAGGTAAATAACAATTAGGTTTACTGAGTTGTGATTATATAGTAAGATATATTTATTCTTTTCCTACAAAATTCCAATAATATCTTAGGGAAACTGATTTTCAATATTTAAATGTGTAGTGAATATATATGGGGAAAAGTCAAAACAGACCTTATGAACATCACAATCATCTACTCCATGTACAGGTACAAAAACTTTAGGAAATTATTTTTACTGCCTAGTCTTTAACATACATAGAAGTCTCTTATTTAAAGATTTATTTTATTTATGTATATTAGAGCTGGGGAGTAAGCAGAAGTGGAGGAAGTGAGAGGATTCACTAGAGACAGAGTGGGGAGCAGAACAGGCAGATTGACTGAAATACACTGCTGAAGAGATATCTGCTGTGTCCTTTGGGTCACACCCTGCTGGGGACTGAACTAGAGCAGTGGCTCAAAATAGCTTTATAATGCTGAGACTTAACCTCTTTCACCACCAAAGAGGCCCTAAGTAAAAGTCTTAATTAAATTATATCTAGCAAAGGTTGCAGTGTGCCTCCTACTCTTCTTATTCTATATTTTTTTTAAAATGGGAATGTATGCTATATCTTTTATTATTATTATTATTGAGCTTATCACGCATTGGGGTTATCACACATTTATCTTCATCTCATCAGGTGCTTGAGTTTATCATTTATCCCATTAACACATACTTAATGGCATAAAACAAAATGAAATATATTTACCTTTCATTCATTTATTCACAAGTGCTTTAGAAGTATACATTTCATGTTGAGTAAAACAATTTAAAAAATTATTCTCTTTAGTCATTTGAAATTCTCATTAGGAAAGGGAAGGTGAACAATTAGTGAGAAGGGGTAAGTTCTTTAATGATAGAGGGAGTGTAGATTGCTAAGGATAGCATCTATAGAAGACCTTCTATGGGCAATTAGAAAACATTTCAGGATTACTGGATGATCTGATTACATTTTCATTTTAGAAAATCTGTTTGACTGCATAAGGAAACTTGTTCAGTAGATGAAAAGACAAGTAGAAAGAGCAATTATGATGTTATAACATTAAAATGGGCCATCACAGATGTACAAGCAGATGGAAGGAAAGATTATAGGCTGATTTGAAAAGGTTTTAGGGTGAACATCCCCTAATTAGAGGATGGTTTCAAGGACATTTTAAATAGACTCTAACACAATATTCTAATGCATTGATTCTTTTCCAAGATACATGAAAGTATCAACAAGAGGCTTATTGAAGCATACCTCTAGAGCAGTTTACCAGATACTACGCCCCAATTTTATCCCAGGTGATTCCAATACAATGCTGTGCTACATTCAATGTTGCTATTATATTCACTTTTGAAATTGGACACATAGATAGATATGTTTCACTATAATTTTATTTTTTATTTTCCTTAAAGTTAATATAATAGCACAAAAATTATGATACCTAATGTTTTAGC
This sequence comes from Galemys pyrenaicus, assembly GCA_019455555.1. Classification (NCBI taxonomy): domain Eukaryota; kingdom Metazoa; phylum Chordata; class Mammalia; order Eulipotyphla; family Talpidae; genus Galemys; species Galemys pyrenaicus. The sequence goes on from JAGFMF010011827.1 coordinate 4,519,969, forward strand.
TATTTATATTTTTATGGTGGCAGAAAAAATTGGAAGAATTTTAATTCAGAATAAGCTAAATGATGAGAATTTTATATTAAAGACATAATGATTACAAAAAATAATAATATAATGCTAGTTAACAATAAAAAGAGGTGTCTCCCTGTTAGTACAAGAGGTTAAGTCACAGCACTATCTGCAGCCACTACAGCATAATATGATCCCTGGCCAGGGAGATGACCCACATGGTGCAGCAGGCCTCTCCTCTCCCGCACTACTACCCTCAGTAGTGTACTTCAGTCAGTCTGCTTCTTCTGTTCCCTACTCTGTCTCTGGCGAATCCTCTCACCCACTTCCCCCGCCCCATGTGTCTGGCCTGAACCTCAGCTCTTGTATGCATGAACAAATAAATCTTTTAAAAAATAAAAAATATTTGCAATGTAATAGTAGGATTTAAAATTTTATAGTATCTAAAATAGTCAGTAATAAAAATAGTAAAACATTTCAAGCATATGATGACTTACAAAAAAATTAGTAAGAAGTAATATGTAAAGTTAACTTTAAAATAATATAAGTGAAAATTAATGCCTATATTAAATCAGTATCGACAATATAGACAAGTTTGTATGAAATGTAAAATACTTAAAATGCTATGTAGAATTTCTAATGAAATTGTTTTTAGTGCTCTATAACATGAATCAGTTTTAGAAACTTTAGGAAAGTAATCTATTAGTGATTGAAATAGACATCCTTCTAGCCACTTAGCAATTAATGCACTCATGAATAGGCTTGACCAGAAGTTTCCATTAACTTCATTATAGCTGCCTCTGAACATTTTAAATATTATCTATAGGAGATATCGCTTCAAAAAAACAAAGACAAATACAAAGAATTTTATCTATAAAAAACATGTGTTCTATAAAGAACAAGTAAAAGAACAGACAAAAAACAAAAAGGACCTTGTAATCTGACTGCAGAACTGAGGCTAACGCAAGGGAAAGAATAAGGTGGGAGCAAAGGCAAGGAAGATAATTTTTTTTCACACTTTCATAAATAAAAATAATATAATTTCTTGTGAGTGAATCATGTCTTCATGTCTTTTTTTTTTTCAAGGAAATGCAAAGTTTGCAAGTTTTCAAGGAAATTCAATAAAAGCATTATTTTTCTATATTACCAGGGTACTAAATTAACAAGGTAAGCTAAGTTTCAAAATAGTTATTAAACTCAATTTTTTAGTGAAATTTAAGTTACAGTCTGAAAAATCTTGTGATAGAAACATATCAATAAATTATATTCTTTAAGGGCACCTACTAAGAACATTACCACTAGAACAGATGTGCATGCTAATCATATATTATTATTTTTGATGTTGACGATGCAGAATAAAATCCCAACTCTCTGAATGGACTTAATAAATATATGTAATTATCACACAATGTATATTTGCTTTAAAAATTAATTCTCTTCAGTTTTGTCTAATACTCTTTAGTGAAGCTAACAGATGGAAGTATAAACACAATCTCAATATATTTCTGAACACTGACTCTACAGTGAATATCACTGAATATTTTTAAATTATAAAATTAAGTGCCTTAAGAAAACCTCTTGATAGTTCTTGTCCCTGTTACTTGTATTGATTTTTTTTTATTAAAATCCTGACCAAAGAGAGAGGTAAAATGCTGAATAGTTGAATGTTACAGACTTCAAGATTAATATCTTTTAATGTAACAGTTGCTAATAAGTTTGCCTTTTATAAAGAGGTTCATATTACATGCCAAGTCAAAGGTCAGGTAGATTGTACAAGTTCAGGAAAACACTTTAGCTGTCAATTTAGAAACCATATAGTCATGCCTATAAAAGATCACTGGTCAACTGACTCACCAAAAATTAAATGCCCTAATTTGCAGTGTTTACAGTTCCTGTGGCATGATACTATTCTCAAATGGTTGATTTCAGGCTACCAAAATGACTGTGTGAATCTATAATTGTAAAATATGCTCAGTAGCTATATATACTATTTCTGAACATGTATCTAATAAATAAGCTCACAATTTTCATTAATAGTAAAATATACAAAAGTAGGAAATGAGCTATAAGAGCTGATCAGTTTTAAAAATGTAACTTGTACGTTATAACTATATTTACTTTACGTTTTTATATCTGTGCTTTACTGAAAGTGTACAAAATTCCTGAAATTCTAACAGTGATCAAATACAAGTCACCATCTCTGTACACAACTACACATATATTAAAGAAAGACCATCTTGTTTATATAAACTGGTATGGGATGCAGACAACTCTTCCAGACATTGCTCCAAAAAGCTGATTAGAACATATAAATGGATGCTCTCTATAGTCCATGGGCATTATTTCTATTAAATTCCTTCATTTTTCCCTAAGCCATTTTGGCATATAGTGGTGGCTACTAAAATTATTGTTATTAAAAATAATTAGAGAAGCAGATATCAATGATAACTATTATAAATATATAATGCTATTCATTCTAAAGCACAATATTTTACTGTCATCTTAATATATCTTATCAATAAAGAGAAATAAACTGAATGTTAGTGAAATAATAAAAATTCAGTAGTTAAGTTGTGATATATTTCAGGCTGCTGTCCTAGATTCACACATACTACAACAAAGAAATTTAAAAATTTGATGCTTCATAATGTATCTGTGAGATAAATTAATGTATACAGTTTTTATAGAAATCCTCAAAGAAAACAACTGTTGTGATTATAAAAATAAAGTATAATTTGAATCTGAGTGACCAGTATTTTAGCATAAAGATAAAAGAAACAATCATTTTTTTGACTAGCTCATCATCTGACTGATCTTCAGCTGTGGAGGACAATTAACTTATTAGGAAATATCAGTAAACATTCAACTTAGATTTTACTAGGTTGATTTTTATTAGGAAAATGCTAAATAAACCACTTTTATACTATTATACAAATAAAATTTCAATAGCACTAAAGTTTATATGATAGACATTCATCTAATAAGTATTTTAATAGCTTTGAAAGTAATATTCGAATATAATTTAGTACCCGATGTACATTTCTCTTTACCTGATTTTCTCCAAGGTTGGTGTCAATTTACTTATTTTTTCAATTCTTTCATGGAATCTTAGAATTTTAGAGTTGAAGGGTACCTTAAAAGCAGAATTCCAAACATTTCATTTGACCTGTGAGAAATGTTAAACTCCAAGAGGGTACCTGATCTTTTCCAATGCCATATGTTTAATTACTGATAGAAGCAGGGTCTAATCAGGTTTACAGCCTTCAAAACTATCAGAGCTATAAAATATTAATCTTAGAGTAATCATACCTCTTGAAGAACTCTCTTCATCTTTAATAATAATGCCTTCACAGCTGTGCAATCCTGTAACATCAGTCTGAATGGCAAGGAATCTATGCCTCCATTTTCGTCCACACCTTGTAGGGGCCAATCTGTAGAGGGACTGCCAGCCATTCTACTGATATGGGAACATCTGGCTTCCTGATCAATGTCTTTTGTCAATTTCAGGGAAAGGTTCCTAAAAAGAAAAAAAAATAAAATTTACAATGTAGCATATTCAACATAGTATTTTCAAAGATGCTGATCCATGTCAGCAGTGAGTTAAATAAAAACAATTGGAAAAGCAAAATGTCCCTACTACTATATAAAGTATCATTTATGTTTTCACTGTTAAAATATAATTTAAATGCTGTGATTGTTTACCTTTAATAACATTCAACTTGTAGTAAACTATGCAGTCACTCTTGAAGGTTTCTGTTTCAGTACTTTTATATTATGTGAAATGCATTATAAAAATTTAAAGTCATGGTAGGAATGGTATTGTTTTAACTGTATAAGAACTTTCAAAAATTTACTAAGTTTAAGTTTGAACTAGTGTGGCAGAATAAATGAATTCCACAATGAGTGAAAGTAAACCACATTTTTGTTGTAATGACTTCTGCATACAATTCATTTGTATATAGAAACTTTTCTGTAAAGTGTATTGTTATATATTATAGACTTCTAGTTACAGTTAAAAGATTCCCAAGTACTCTTACAATAAAACTATATTTTCATAATTTCTTTAAGTTAGATTATGTATGTTTGAATCCATTTGCCCATTCAAGTGTATAAATATCTGTGAAGAATGACAAAGCTTTCAGAAAGCATATTAGTGTGAAGTTCTAAGATCAATTTTAGGAATTTATACAACTTATATGGATTCTAATTTAACAGTTACAAATCTGTGGATCTCTTCCATTCTTGGTTAGTTAAGAATGTACTACAGATATTTATTTAGAAGAAAATGAGCCAGTCATTTTATACTCTAAAAGTTCACTCACATGGGGACAATCTGAAAGTTATCCAAAAAGACACTAAACTCAGAGGGTCTGTGTCTTGGGGCAAAACCTGAACACTTCTTGGACATCATAGACCATCATGGACCATTCAAGAAGGAACATAGAAGAGATTCATGTTTCATTAATCACAAGTTGGATAGATTGAAATACCTGGTGGCTGTTGTCCACAATGGGAGACTGCTATACAAACCAAAACACTGACATTTAGCCTGCAGTCACTGGGAGGGAAAAAACAGAATGGTATTGGGGCAAATATCACTGACTTAAGGGAAATGGTGTAGAAAAAGCAGGGTACTTCCAGTTGGCTGGATGTTCAGCTAAAAGAACAAGGAATGGTGTGCTGAGCACTTCTCACCCTTAAATCTTAGGACTAGTACTGACCTTGTGACATCTACAAAAAGCACAGATACTTCAGACTACAGTTTGAAATCCCAAAGAGGAAGGATATTGACAGCCACAAATAAGAGTCAATTTTCAAAACTCTCACCAGCCAAGTAGAGACCTACAAACCCCTCCCTAATACCTGATGCAGCAGCTTCAAGGTCAGATCTTCAGATATATGGAAACCCAGAAAGGCCAAAAATCAAGTTAAAAGCAAAGCAGACAAACTAACCAAACCAACAACTATTTGATATGGGTAGTATTGTTTCAATTATACGAAAATTTTCAAAAGTTTATCAAGTTTAAGTTTGAATTAGTCTGGCAGAGTAAGAGAATAGTTAAAGACAATAAGGAAAGACATGAGGGAGGAAAAAAAATGATATTCTAAGACAAACAGTAACTGAAGTAGTTTTCCAACACTATAATTCAGCTTTTCTTGTTAGAAAAGAAGCAGTATTACAAATCTCTAAGTTATTCCTACACACACACACACACACATATAAAAGGAAACTATTTATTTTTTAAAGATTTATTTATTTATGCATACAAACACTGGGGTACAGGCCAGAGGTGTGGGGGGGTGAGAGGATTCACCACAGAGAGCAGGGAGCAGAACAGGCAGATCAACGGAAGTACACTGCTGAGGGGAGCAGCGGGCACAGCAGGAGAGGTCTGAAGTACACTGCTGAGGGGAGCAGCGGGCACAGCAGGAGAGGTCTGCCGCACCATGTGGGACCTCCCTGGCCGGCAGCAGGGATCGAACTTGTGCTGCAGTAACTGCGGTTTGCTTCATGGTGCGTTGCTTAACCCACTGCGCCACCAGAGAGGCCCCTATAAAAGGAAACTTTAAAGCAGTAAAGTGGTAAAAGGAAAAACAAAGCACACTGAACCTTGAGACATCACAAGTAGAGAACAATATTCCAGAATCTGACCTCAAAGACAAGAAGGATTTCATCTTCCTACTATTGTATACAAAGGTCAAAATAAAGAAATGATATAGAAAAACTGACAGAAGAGATATAAGAAAACGCAGAAAATAAAATGAAAACAAATGACCTGAGAAATAAAATTAATGAACAGAAGATAGGAATTAAATCTTAAACAAGAAAATAGAGAGCAGAGAGAGCCTATAAAAAGGTCAATAAATGAGCGATAATATTACACAAGAGATGCAGATGAAAGAAGAGTGAATGATAAGAAAAAATTTAACAATTTCTTTGAGAATTACACAAATCTATGAGGAAAGGCAATATGATATTTTTCCCCTTTTCTTTTTTTTTTTTTTTCTAATACAGGAGAGAGCTCAAACGCAGTCCCCCACTACCACAAATTATGCAGTCTAGTTTCCCAAATTTGGGGAAATCACAGGGATCAGCACATCCGGAGTGCAATGGATAATCCTTGCCCTGAAAACCATCTTTGTGATCATGGTCTCTCCCCTGGAAAGGCAATATAATATTATGAGAAATTTAGAAGGGGAAGAAAGAGAGTGTTGCAGAGTTCTTATACAAAACAAACAAACAAACAACAAACTGCGGGAAACAACCCAAACCTGAAAAAGGAACTGAATATACAGGTCCATGAGATCAAAGAATACATCATTATATAAATGTTATGAGAATTACACACTGTCACAAAACTTATAAGAGTTAAAAATAAAGAAAAAAATTAATGAAGATGGCTAAGGTTAAAAAGCATGCAACCTGAGCCCACCCTGGTGGTGCAGTGAGTTAAGCAAACCACAGCCAGGGCAGCACGAGTTCAATCCCTGCCCAATCCCTGCCGCCTGCCAGGGAGGGGACCCACATAGCGTAGCAGACCTCTCCTGCCTTGCACGCTGCTCCCCTCAGCAGTGTGTTTCTGTCAATCTGCCTGTTATACATCCTGCTCTGTCTGATGGATTCTCTCACCACCCCCACACCTCTGGCCTGTACCCCAGTGCTTGTATGCATAAATACATACATAAATAAATACATAAATAAATATATAAATAAATTTTAAAAAAGCATGCAACCTTTAAAGGTAGTACAATTAAGCTTACATCAGATCTCTGAGAAAGCTCTCTCCAAGTGAAAAGAAAATTGAATGATGCATTAAAAATACTTACATTGAAAAACTACTGGCAAGGAAACCTCTGTTCTAAATATTTTCCTCTAAGAAAGGAAATATATAAGAAGAGAAATGGCTGTCAGAAGCTGAAAATATTGAAAGAAGTTCTGTACTGAGATAAAGACATAAATAGGTAATAAAATTGGGTATACCTGACATTGTACTGTCAGACATACTTACATATATCAATATCACTCTAAATATAAATGGACTGAGTTCATGAGTAAAAGGCACAAAGTGGTATTTTGGATCACAAAGGAAAACCCAACTTTCTTCTGTTTCCAGGGGACCCATTTGAGTTCCAAATATAAATATAGGCTCAAAATAAATGTTGGAAAACAAAACATAATTTTGGAGAAAATCTCAAAAGCAAATGGGACCAGAATTATATTAAAAAGAGGAAGGATGGTCATATATAGAGAAGATAAAGTAGACTTTTAGCTTTAAAAAATGAGACAAGATTAACAGCATGTAATTATTAAAAGGATATTTCATCAGCATAACATAACACTCATCAATATGTATGCACCAAATGAAGGAACATTAAAATATATGCAGATGACCATAAACAACTTTGAAAATATACAATGGCAACAACACAATACTTGGTGGTGCCTTCTCTAGATAATTCTAATTAGTAGATAGATGACCCAGATGGAAAACTAACAAAGAAACATAGCTTTAAACCAGGGATTAAAACATATACAGGAAGGGATACTATTTAGCAATCAAAAAACATAAACTAGAGTCATTCATAGAAACACGGATGGAGCTGGAAGGGAATATGCTCAGTGAAATAAGTCAGATGGCAAAAGAAAAATACCAGATGGTTTCCCCGCAGGAGGGATATAAGGGAACCAAATAAACGACCAAGGAAAAGAATAATAAGAATAATAATAATAGTAATAAAAACACAACAAAAACAAAAAGACAAGAACAAATCTGGGAAACTTGGTAGGGAGGGGGGAGGGAGTGGTTTGAGGGTAGAAAGAGCACAAGCCACTGAGGTGAAGGTGCACTAGTGAAATGGTGGTGGGAAATCCAAGGGGACCACAAATGATGTCACATATATATAAATAGAGGAGAAGAGAAAAAAAAACAAAACAAGGATTTAATAGACATATGTAGGGCACTACACCCACCAAAAGAAGAGCATACTATCTGCTCAAGTGCAAATGGAAGGTTCTCCAGGATTTAACATATGCTGGGTCACAAATCTACGTGAATAAACTGTTGAAAATTGAAACTATGTCAAGTATCATTTCTCATCACAATTTCAAACTAGAAATGAGACACACAAAAAAGAGAAAATGTCTAATATACAGAGACGAAACAACATACAATTAAATTCTAATGGTTCAGTATGGAAACATAAAAATGCCTAGAGATAATGAAAACGTAGGCATGAATTACTGAAACCTATAGGATGTAAAAAATATAAAGATACAGAACCATATCAAAAAATGAGAATGAACTAAAAAAAAGTATAACCTTATATATTGTGAAAAAGAAGAAAAAAATAGAGGGAGAAAATAATTAGAATAGAAGTAAACAAAATAGAATTCAAATAATTCAAAAGATGAATCAAACTAGTGTTTGTTCTTTGAAAAATAAAATAGAAACTTCTATCTAGGTTCACAAAGAAAAAGAAATTATAATAAAAAGAATCAGCAATGAAAACAGAGAAGTATCAATAGACATTTCAGAAATAATAGAAAATCATAAGAGACTACTATGACTATCTATTTTTTTAACGATTTATGTAGTTATGCATATAGGAGCTGGGGTATAGGCCAGAGGCATGGGTGGTGAGAGGATCCACCAGAGACAGAGTGGGAGCAGAACAGTTAGACTGACTGAATGAAACACACTGCTGAGGGGAGCAGTGGGTGAGGCAGGAGAGGTCTGCTGTGTCATGTGGGCCCTCTCCCCAGCCGGCAGCAGGGATTGGATTCATACTGCAGTGGCTGTGGTTTGCTTCATAGTGAATTTCTTAACACAATGCGCCATCAGGGAGGCCCTATGAATATCTTTTTTGCATAAACTGGATAATCTAGGAGAAATGAACAAAATTTTAGAAGTATACAATCTTCCAAGACTAAGAAAGAAATAGAAGAATTGGTGGGATCTATTATAGGCAAGGATTGAAAGGGTAATTAAAATTTCCCAAAATACAAATGCCAAAAACCAGACTGACTGATTAGAAAATTCTAAAAAAAACCTTTCAAAGGCAAAATAATACCTTTCATTCTCAAAAACTTCCAAAAAAAAAAAAAAAAGAGGGAGAGGAAATGCATCCAAACACATTTGATGAGGCCAATATTACCCTATTACCAAACTAAACAAACACAGCACATAAAAAGAAAATTATTGGACAATATTACTGAAATACACATGCCAACATCTTTAACAAAATCTTGGCAAACAAAATTCAACAACGCATTGCAAGCATGTAAAGATGGTTCAGTATCTGAAATTCATCAATGTAATTCATCACATCAACAAAAGGAAAATAAAAATTATATAAACATACAATCAAATCAATAGATAAAGAGAAAGCCTTTGATGAGATTTTATATCTATTTATATTAAATACTCTCACAAAAGGGAATAAACTCATCTAAACTTCATAGATACCTTATAGGTGAACCCTCACCCATCATCTCAGAAATGGTGAAGAACTAACATCTTTCCCCCATAACCTGGTATATAATAATGATCTTCATTTAACCACTGTTATTCAAAATAGTACAGTAGTCCTAGTTAGAGCAATTTAGCAAGAGAATGATATAAAAGGAACCCAAATTAGGAAAGAGAAGTAGTTTTCTTTTATACACAGGAATTCCTAAATATTTCACTAAAAATTATTAGAAATAATAAATCAGTATAATAAATTGACATGTACAAAATTAATTTGCAAAATCAATGGCAGTCCTGCATACAAACAATGTCCTGGGGAAAAATAAAGAAAATAATCCCATTTATATTCTATTAAAAAGTGTACATAATATACACAAATTACTTAAAAACTAGCAGACTTTTATAAAAGACCTGAAACAAAAAATTCATAAAGAAAACACTGGTAGCCAGTCTTTGGCTTCAAAGATATCTTTGGGTATTCAACTCCAACAGAAGGAAAACAAAAACATAAACAACAAATGGGATTACATGAAATTTAAAAAAATAAATTATACAGAAAAAGAAATGATCATTAAAATGAAAAGTAACATTACTGAAAGAAATAATTATTTGCATGAATATTTGCATAGGAGACAGGGGCTTATATCCAAGATCTAAAAAGAACTCATACAATACAATATCGACAACAACAAAAATCTAATCAAGAAAGGGGTCGATTTTTTAATGCAGTATTATTGTGCACATACACCAGTTACCTTACATACAATATGGGAACAGGGAGGGGCAGAATTAAAGAATAAAATATATTGAAGTGTAACCAAATTGTGGTTTTCTGATTAAGAATGTCTTCTTGGTCTGGAGGAACAAAGTTCTGAAGTAAAGTAGTTGTAAAGTAGCAGGTTCCATTTTTAGTAAATGCCTTCTGTCTGCTTCTGGAACACATCAATTGTATCTTCATCCTTCATTTCCAACTGTGTAGTATATTTTTTTCATTGACTGGCTTCCTGTTAAATAGGAATCTGATCTGTCTCACTGACAGCCATATCATTCACAATAGGCTTCCATTAGTTCACTAACTGGTGTATGCCGTTCTGTCTTGAATAGCACCACAGACCCATCCTGATGATCACCACTTTCAAATTAATATGATCAGTGGTATCTTTTTTTTTCTTTCTTTTTTTTTAAGATTTATTTATATATTTATGCATACAAAAGCTGGGGTACAGGTCAGAGTTGTGGGAGATGAGAGGATTCACCAGAGACAAAGTGGGGAGCAGAACAGGCAGATCAACTGAAATACATCACTGAGAGGAGCAGTGGACCAGGCAGGAGAGGTCTGCTGCACCATATGGGTCTCCTCCCTGGCTGGGGATCTAACACGCGCTGCTTTGCAGCCAAAGCTTCACAGTGTAGCACTCAATTGGAACCTACTGCGCCACCAGGGAAGCCCCTCAGTGGTATCTTTTGATTGACATAAAATGGAGATGGGATGGGAAAACATATTGGTTCTGGGAAAACAACTTCCTTTTCCACTATTGGCATGTTCATTCAAACTCTTATTTTCAATTCCAGTAAGTTATTTTGCTCTCAATGTTTAACAAAAAATAATGAAATAAAAATTCCTACATATCTTGCGGGTTGGGATAATTTTAATGTTTTTCATTTATCATTATAAATTTTATTTTTTTGTATATAGGTATCATATGTAGGGCAGTCTTTCATTAAATAGGGATAAATTGCTCTAAAAGAAATGAATCCTAGATAGGTTTTTCTTTCAGTCAAGCATATTGTTGTTTAATAAACTTTTTAAAATGAAAAAAAAAATAGCAGAAGAGCTAAATAGATATTTCTCCAAAGAAAAATGACAGATAGATGGTCAGACCAAAATCAAAAACCAGAACCCCCCCCCAAAAAAATGCTGTAAACAGCATGGACTAAAAGAAACCCTCATATGCAGATGGTAAAAATATAGACTGTCCACTCACTGTAGAAAATAGTGTGGAGGCTTCTCATTAAAGAGATCAATCGTATAATCCAGCGATTTTATTCCTAGGTATTGACAAAAACAATGTTAAAACACTGATTATAATTGATGTATATATTCCTACATGCACTACAGCACTATTTCTAATACCCCAGTTGTGGAAGCAACCTAAGTGCCCAGGGAAAGTGGAGTAGATTAACAAAATGTGATTTATATACACAACGGAACACTACTCAGTTGGGAAAAAAAAAATGAACTCTCGCCATTTGCAGTAATATTGGTGGAATGGACAGGGATTATGTTAGGTGAAACAAGCCAGAAGATGAAAAACATATATTCATATGTTCATATTCATATATGAATCCATATATTCATATATTCATATATATTCATATATGAATCCATATATTCATATATGGATTATAGAGAAAGAAAAATGCTGACTCAAAACTAAAACAACAGTAAGCCCTAGAAATATGAGTCTAAAATTAAGACTTCCAAAATTAAGAAGTGGTAGAAGAAAAGGGAAGGAGGCCCAATGGACTATAATGGCAGAAAATGGATACTATGGTAATACTTGTGGTGTGGTAATTTTTATGTGAAATGGTATGAACCTATTTATCTGACTCATTTATGATGTTTCAAACCAGTGGCCTCAATAAAAAAAAATAAACTATGCATATATAATACTAAAAACATGTTGAATGGACTCTTCATTACAAAAAAACAGAGAATGATGGCATGTTTCCACAATTATTGAAGACATCTATATTGTGTCTAATGGATCAAAGTGACTAAGTTGTAGATATTTACAGGATTCAGTCTCTGAACTCAAAAGCTTTGCCATGATTATTATCTTTATAGTTGATACTAAAAAAGAACGACTAATATGCTTTCATCTATGGAAAGAAAATCTATTTAAATATATTTTCTTCATAAATGAAAAATAGTTCTGCTACCAAGATACAACAATCAAAACCTCTTAATTAATTTGAGGAAGTCATTGAAATGAACTGTTAGAGAGGACTGAAATTCAGTTATATCAGCCTGAGCAGTTATACCATTCATGGAATGTATTCCTGATTGATTGATATCTCATATATATGTGTACATATACATATATACATATATAATGCTAAATATTTTGAATTTTGAAAACTAGTATTTAAATTTCACATTACACTTTTATTATGTGTATTTATTATGCCTGACAAGTAGAGATTATTTTTGCCTTTCCATTCCTTGTAAATCAGTCCAGAAAAACATAATCATCTATAAAGTGTACATCACTGAGATCTGTATGATCATGAACATTCACTATAATGAAAAATGTCAGTAAACTAAATAAGTAGCTTCTATAACAGGTAAAGCAAAATAGGTCAGAAGAAAAAAAAGTAAAGATCAAATGGTTTCACTTATATGTGGAATATAGAAAAATAAAAAAAAAGGTTTGATCAAAAGTATCAAAGACAAGCTAAAATATTTAAGTATTTCAGGATATCATGACATAAAAAAGTCCATCCCTGTAGGAGTCAATAAGAACAATGTCCAATATGCAATAAAAGTTTGCTTTTGCATTATCAGTCAACAATAAGCCTGAGAGGGTAGAGTTTAGTTAACATTTCCTGTTTCTGCCTTACCACGTTCCACCAGTTAATGCAATACATACACTGGGGATATATATCCATGTGCCATCACTCTGAATTACTGTATTTTTAGAAAGCTGAAAAATGAGCTTTATATCCAAAAAGATAGTTTAATAACTTGGTTAAAAAAAAGATAAGTCTGATATTATAGTTCATTAATCACTATAACTACACTACTAAAAATGAAACAAAAAGACAATACAATCTCCACTGACCACATTTATTTGCAAGTCACCCACTCTCTATCAACTCCTTCTGAATCTTCCATAAAATTACTAAATAAAATTTAAACTTCCTTCCTTACAACTGTAATTTGAAAGTCTTTGCAATTTAAATTTAGTTATATTTAGAAAAAGGTCTTTTTCTATTTATAAGTACCAAAATATTGAAGATTTTGAGTAATTTTAGCATCAAAACTCATAAATGCTGCATTAACTACATTCTTGATTGTTTCAACTTGAAAAATTTGAGATTTTCAACTGGTATTTAAAATATTTGCCTTAAAGTGATACGGAAAATGGTTCTATATTTTTATCATTGGGCAAAAGAAATTTTCTACAAAGTTCAAAAATTCTGCTCTAATTTTAATTTTGTATGACAGATAAGTTTAATGAGAAAATACATATCATAACATAAAATCTAGATTGATATAGGATTTTTCTTTCTTAACTTGAAGAGAAAAAAATGCACATTCTCTTTATTTTTCTCATTTCAGTTATCACTTTGATAGTGAGAAATTTTCTTCCCATACACATGTACTTTTGAAATCATTTGAAAACTTCCAGTGAACAAAATAAATAACAAAATACAAGGTCAAATCAGTTGCAAAGGACTGGTGTTTTTTTTTTTTTTTTTCATTACTAGAATATTTAGTTAAGGTTTTTTTTTGTTTGTTTGTTTTTTTGGTTGTTTTTGTTTTTTATTAAGTTATGGACAATATGTGATTTTTTTCCACTCAGGTGTTGTCACCATAGTTCTCTGACCACCTAAGTACCCTTAGTCCACTATCATATTCCCTAGAGCTCTTCTCTCACCCTGTTTTCTCTCTCTCCTTCCCTAATAGATGCCTCCTATCTATATTCAGCTTTCAAGGCTTGTCTTTGTCTGACCCATTTTTGGTTTTACTATATTCCACATATAAGTCAAACGATCTGATATTTATCTTTTTCCTTTTGACTTATTTTACTTTTACTTATCATAGGAGCTATACTCATTTAATTTATTGACAGTTTTCATTATAGTGAATGGTTGTGGCCATACAGGATCTCAGTGATCTACACTTTATAATATGATTATGATTTCTGGACTGATTTACAAGGAATGGAAAAGCAAAAAATAATCTCTACTTGTCTGGCATGATAAATAACACATATGCATATACTGTCTTCCAGAGCTTCATTAAGTATATTTGTAGGAAAAAAGATACTAGAATTTTAAAAATCATACTTTGGGGAATGAACTATGACTTAAACCTCATTTCAAAATGGTACAGGTTATTTATGGTAAATTGAATCCTAGCTTTAATAATTCTAAGAAAACCACAAAGCTATAAATCTATATTAAAGAACTGGCATTCCAGAACCTCACAAAAATCTCTGCTTAAGGAACTAAGGAACCTGCCACAATATTATCTATACATATATATAAATTATAAAATTATATATATATGTTGATGATCAAGCTACCTGTTTTTCCCTATTTTCAAATTCTGTTGTTTTTCCAGAAGTTTTGGCTTATGAAAAACTTCTCTCCAAAATTTTTATTGTACATTTAACCATACTTCTGAGAGGGATAAAACCAACATTTATTCCTTTACAGTAGTATAGTTGTTATAAGAACTTGTTGATGCTTTACATTCAGATGTGAATACACATCTACCAGGAAATTTTATACTACCTATGAAGGGAAAGTCAAGATAAAATCTAAGTGTTTTAATATAACCAAAATGGCATCTATGTCATAGCAACTGTCTTACACACCATACTACATAACACTATCTCCTTTTATGGGGGAGTTCTAGTTATACTGCTGTTCATTCAGGCTCTAAAATGTGTCAAGCTTCACACTTCCTCAGGACACTTGCTTATGTGCTTCCATTTGCATGGTTAAGTGTTCATGTTTATAGATCACTGATTAAAACAATCACCTCTGCAGGGAAATACTTTTGCATCTTTTACCCTACCTACATACATACTTATATTTCACTACAGCTTGAAACATATTTTTTGATGCTGTCTTCCTTTGTAATACTTATTATGGATGTAGTTAAAAAATTAATACTTGAGCAGATGCATCAAGCATCACTGCTCCGTTCCCAGGGACTAAGGTTTTGGAGACTGCAATGTAGTATCCAAAGACCAGATGGTCTCACTGGTGTGTTCTAATAGTCCTCCAAAGATGAACCAATAGCCATTCTCAAAATTTCCAAAAATTGAAGAGGGCATACTTCCAAGTATACTTTATAAGGACAACATCAGCCTGATACAAAAAGCAGACAAGAAAGATATCACACACACACACATGCACATGCACACACAAATCAAATAAAAAAACTACAATATCCCTAATGAACATAAATGCAGAATCCTCAGTAAAACTCTAGCACGTTGAGTTCACCATTACATTAAAAATCATGATCAAGGGGATTTAGACCGGTGGAGCAAATAGTCTCATCATTATTTATCACTAAAATGCGAATGAATACCGCAATATTTATCAATGAACACCTTACTACTCATTTCTAAAAAAGAAACTTCATACATTCTTGGCAGGAATGTAGATTTGCACAGACCCTACAGAAAATAGTATGGATAATACTGAAACTATAAGAGTAGGTATACCATATGATACAGCAATTCCATTCCTCATCTGTCCAAATAATACCAAAAAAAAAATCTAATTTGAAGGGATATATGCAATCTTCTGTTCACTGCAGCTCTATATATAATTGTTAAATTATGAAAAAATACCTATATGCACAATGACAGATATATGAACAAATAATAAGTTGTATATATTCACAATGAAATACTACTAAACTATTAAAAAAGATAACATTTTACCATTTGCATCAATATGTATGAAATTGGAGGTAATCATGCCAAATAAAATAAATAAGTTGGAAGGAGAGATATGGACAATAAACAAAGAAATTAACTGAAATTAATCTCTGAAAACAGACTGTACAACAGCAGATTCTGGACAAGGGCTGTGGATTTGTAGAACAAATGGCAGGGTGTCAAGTGAACTATGCTGGAGAAATATGGGTGCTTTGGTGGTAGGTTTACTGTTCTAAAGTGCACCTGAATATGTATAAATACAAAACCCTGAATTATGTCCAGAATTATAAACCAATGTTATCTCATAAAAATTATGTAATTGAAATAATCAATTTGAGGAGAGCCCCAGAATGCATTTCAGTGGCTTACCTACAGACAACCTCCTGTTCCAAACAAAGAGAAATGCTAGATAAATTATAACCACATTTTATTTTAACATATTAGAGTGCAGAGAGAAAAGACAGGAAATTTCCCAGGTGAAAAAAATGACGATACTTATTTGAATTGCCATTGTGGTAGATTTAAGGTCTTGCTTATATAAAACACAGTTTTTATACCTACTCCTATTCTATCCCTATTCAGATACTGGAGAGTGTGGGAGACCAAGATGTTTCACAGTTCCAGAAGGATTTAAAATCCTACAATCTGGTCCTCTTGTAAATTAACTGTCTGCTAGAACAATATTTTTCTTCTCTAAAGTAACAGTTAAACAAACATCTAAAAATTATATTATCTATGATATCCTCATTATCTGTTTGGTAAATAAATCAAAGAATTAGATATTTAAAAAGCACAAATAATTCATCAACCTTGTACATTTGAAAGTTAGCATATAAACATTTCAAACAAAAATATAAATATGGCCAAAGCACTTTTAAAATGGACATAATGGATAAATGATTAGTTTCACCAGCTAAATTAAATCAATAATACAAAAAGTCAATTGATAAAATTTATGAAATAATAAAAGTATTATTAACAGACATTTTGTCTGCATATCCACTATTTATTGACACCTCCTTTATGCATCTTTAAATCAAAAATCATACTAAAAAAACTCTTCATTTGTTAAAATCCCTCTTGACTTGTTTATATGCTGGCTTTCCTAGGAAATGAAAGCATGTTTTGTGAAGGTCTTCAAGAAAATGTTTCTCTCTAATTAAAGGGCATAAAAGAGAGACGTTTCCTTTAGATATGTTTTTGTCTAGATGTAATCATTGTTGTTCTCTGAAAAGAGGAATAAACTAAACTATGGTAACAGCAAAGAACTAAATTTTTGAATAACAGTATTTTAAACCAATGTTACATCAATATATAAATAATGATAATAAAAAAATTGGGTAGACCTGTCTCCTTGACAAAGTTTCACTGAATTAACCAGAACTTGATACTCTCTACTTCTGGATTTGTTCAGCAAGATAACATATTTTTTGACAGTTTCTTATCACTGAGTTCAGGGTTTTTTTTTTTTTTTTGTAATCACTCTAATTAGTATAAATAATAAATGAGAAATATATTAAATGTAGAAACAACAATAGGATAACCATTAAATGTGAATTTATTTGATACAATGGAGACTAACATCTTCTAAGGAATTTGGGAAAATACTTGCCTTTCTTGTTCATTAATTTATTCTGCAAACTTTACTGCACAATGTATGTGTACCCACATCAATAGAAAAAGCATATTTAGTGCTAAATAAAGCACTGTATTTCATCTAGTTTAACATTCACATTTAATAATTAAAATAGGTGATGGCTAAATCTATAAGTATATTTCTAAGCATCAACTGCTAAGAGGAGTAGAATTCTGGTCTTTGACTGCCAGTTCAATATCCTTTTCTCTAAATTTTATTATAGTATAATAGGATTAAAATAAAAATATATTTGTTTTTATCTATTCTCTTTTTAGTAAAGCTGGTAAAATGAAATATTAATTTATGTTTTAAGGCAAGTGAAAAGTAAGAAGTACTTGTAGAAAAGTTTCATATTCTGAAATTACAGAGAAAGTAGATGTTTCATAAATTCAAACTGTTCATATAAGCTATGAATATGCTTGCTTAGCCTTTGTATATATTTTTCACATCATAATCCCTTATATAATGGCAGGAATTTTAAGCTGGTATTTCATAAATGAATTAATAGTATGATTATTTTTATTTCTTAAATCACTAGAAGTGACAGAAAATTAAGAGCAAAATCATCAAAAATATTTTTACATATGGGAAATATAAATTTCTTATTTATCCCCTGCTGAAAAATCACTGACTTCCAATTTAGAAAATCTCAAAGACTGACTTCTGTTTAATCCTTAATAGTATTAATCAGGATAAAAGAAAAACTCTATAATTCATTCTCTATATTCTGCAAGGAAATTTATCATATAAATAATGTTTTAACGTGTTTGTACATTTTTTTATTTTCAAACGTTTCTTCACTATACCTCAGTCTTCTGTGAGGTTCAAAAAGAGTCCCTTTGCCTCCCTAGTAACATAGGGGTTATTTAAGTCTCAGCACTACACCATGAGGGCTTGAGTTCAATCCTTAGCCAGGGAAATAACCCATATATGGTGCAGCAGACCTCTCCTCTCTAGCCTGCGGGTCCC
The DNA here is from genome assembly GCA_019455555.1 of Galemys pyrenaicus. Classification (NCBI taxonomy): domain Eukaryota; kingdom Metazoa; phylum Chordata; class Mammalia; order Eulipotyphla; family Talpidae; genus Galemys; species Galemys pyrenaicus. The sequence goes on from JAGFMF010011827.1 coordinate 4,538,739, forward strand.
ATCAGCAGTATGCTTCAGTAGATTTGCCTGCTCTGCTCTCCACTCTGTCTTTGGTGAAACCTCTCACCCTGCTTCTCTGCCTTACACCCCAATTATTCTATGCAAAAGTAAATAAATAAAATCTAAAGATAAAAAAGTTTCTATTATTTATAAATTTAAAACTATATGAAATATAGCAAATTAAAAGTGAACCAAAGCTGATGTTCAACAAAAAGTTTCCTCATTATGATACTAAAATGCTTTCAAAAATTATCAAAGTTCAATTTCATTCTAGTAAATTTATACTAAATTTACTTTCCAAATGAATTTATTAAAATAAAAAAATCGAAATATCTATTAAGTTTTGCTAACCTAGTTTATTCTAGTTAAGTCTTGGCTAGTAACAGAATTCTATAAATATATATTTAAGTATGGGGCATTTTGTATACTTACCTATGATACATAATTCATAGTTATCTATTAGGTGTATTGATTATTTGACTTCATATCTTATATTTAGTTTGAAGTATTCTTAGTGGATGGAAAGCACAGCAGAACTCATTAATTTTAAAATATTTTTTCTTAGAGGAAGTCAAATTCAAGTAAGACTTTCTATTATAAATATGCTTCATTTATTTAAATGAACTTTTTTTTCAAGAATGAGATTTTCCAATGGAATATTACATAGCTACTAAAAACATGAAATCTAGTCTCTAGGGTGACATTACTGGAACTTGAAATAATTATGTTAAGATAGATAGGTCAGAAAATGGAACACAATCTTTGGACAGCTCCTCTCATGTGTGTTATGTAAACAACCAAAGCAAACAAACCATCAAAACATAACAAAAATATTCTTACAATCTGTAAAATAAGGTAATTACTTTAGAGAAAACTGAAGAAAGCAGGTGCATAGAGTATAGGAAATTAATCCAATATTGTGAAAGGAGGCAGAATTTTGATAGTGGGTATGTCGGGCTAAATAAAATTTATCAAGGTATGAAGCTAGACTACTGAAATTTATTGGTATTGTAAATCAATGGTGATTTGATAAATGTTATTTAAATAATCATTCACATTTTTAGTGTAATAAAAATGAGAATCATCATTTTTAGTTTGTGATCACATTTTTAAAAAATTTTATTTCTAGTGCTACTGGATGCCTGCTCTATTACCTTCTATACTACTAATAAATATTAAAACCACAAAAATACCAATTTTTCACTTTAGATCAATATTATATAGGGATGCTGATTAATCTTTTAGAACCAAACTACTACCACTTAAAAGACTGAAGATATTAAAACAACATGAAACCAGATGATGAAATGAGAATGTAAATGGTTAATAGAGATGTTTAAAATGGTTAAAAGTGTTTAAAAGAGAAGTAATCTGATATTAGAGGGTTTTATATAAACAATGGCACAAATGTACAGATAAAAAATGGAAGGAAATAAGACTTAGGAAAAATGATTAAATATTGTGAGAAAAAAAAGATAAATAAAAGCAGAAATATAAATATTCATCAGAAGGCAAAGAAAGAGAAGAAACAAATAACCTTATTCAAAGAGGGAATACCTAGGACTTTTCTGAACGTAAAGGAGAAAAAAGCAGTGCTTCTAGGAAGAAGAAAGAACATCCAAAATTTTAGATGCATAAGGACTCTCACCCATATGCATATCTGTTAAATTATTAAGTCAAGACAAAGAAAAGAATATTAAAGACTGTAATAGAAAGAAGAATGTAACATAAAAAGGCACCTTGATAAATCTCTCTTCAGATTTTTGAGTACTCTCTATGTAGAAGAGTATGAAATGGAGTGCTAATAACACTAATTGACAACCTTTTCTGCCAAATTATCATTCAAATATGAAGGTGAAATTCTTTCTCATACAAACCAAAGGGAATGGAGTTTATCACAGCTCAATGTATTCAGCAAGAAAAGTTGAAAGCCACACATACATCAATCAATCAATAAATAAATCACAAAACCTTGAGCAACGTGACAAAAGGAATATGGTATCAGATACAAATAAGAGTAATAATAGATAATAGCAAAACACGTAATGCAGTAAGAAAACATCAGAACCTGTATAGTTAAATGATGAGGAGTTGATTCCAGCTCATAAAACAATTTCTTAGATATAAAAAGTTGAATATAATCCCCATGTTAACTAAAAAACAAAATTCTATAATAGGGATACGTAGAAGAAATGAAGAAACTGCAAGAAGCGCTAAGGGATGTGATGCAAATGAAAAAGGCAGAGAGAAGCAAATGGAAAAATATAGATGATAAAACAATAAGAAAATGAAAGATAAGTGTGACAGTAAATAAGTTTAATGCATCAATAATCACCCAGTAATGTATCAGTGTGAATGGTCCCAGCCCACCGATTAAAATGAACAGCTGAAAATTATTTTATAATCAGCCATCTGTAATGTGAATACTAATGACTCACTGAAAACTAAATGACAAATACAATCTGGAAGAAGGGGTGAAACAATGGGGTAAGAAGCACAATAGACTATAGTGGTGGACTATGGGTGGTGGCAATATCTGGTGGGGATATCCATATATTACCTCATTTAAAATAAATGAATTAAAAAATTCTTACACAGAAAAAGAAGGAAGGAAATTATTAAAATTACAAGATAGTAAACACAATAGAAAACAAAAATGTTCCAAAAATCAGTGAAACTGAGAACCTGTTCTATTAGAAGATAAACACAATTGAAAAACTCCTACCTAGAGTTCTAAAGAAAGAATAGAGAAAATAAAAATTTAAAAAATGCAAATTGACAGGGGCAACTTTACAACAGATATTGTAGTAATGCTAAGAATTACATGAATCTTCTATAAACAGTTATATGCAAACAAACTAGACAATTTAGAATAAATGAATTTTTTTTTTAGAAATACACAAGCTTCCAACATGAACTAGTATAACTTAGCCTGATCCATCGAAGCACATAAATTGAAAGGGAAATCAAGTCTTCCTCGGAACAAAAGCCCAGCAACATGATTTCTTTTGTGATTCTGCCATTATTCAAAGAGGAACTAATACCTATCATACTCAAACACTTCAAAAAATTTGAAGAGGATGGAAAGGTTTCAAACATAGTTTATGACACCAACAACCTTGATCCAAAAACCAAACAACTACAGCACAAAAGAATAAAATGATAACTTGATATACCTGATGAATAAAGATGTAAATATTCTCAGAAAACATTAGCAACATGAACCCAGCAATATATTAGAAAATCCTCTGTTGTTATCTAGTTGGTTTGTTTCCATGGATGTAAGTTTGGGTCAACATACCTAAATCAATCAATGCCATTTACCAGATCAACAAATAGAAATACAAAAATTACATGATCATTTCAATACATGCCAAAAAGCATTTGGCAAGATTTTACACCCATTTATGATAAATATAACTATTATATAAATAAAATGGGTTAAATTAAACATGTCAACATAATAAAGGCCACATGACAAACCCTCAAACATTATACACAATGGTGACAAACTGAAGCCATTTTCCCAAAGGAAAGGATGTTTATTTTTAACAATACTGTTCAACATAGTATTGGCAGTCCTAGGCTGATATATTGGGGAAGAAGAGGGCATGAAAGGAATCCAAATTTGAAAAGTGAAATCATCATTATTCACAGAAGACATGAAAATATACAAATGAATCCAAAAGACTCTAACAAAAAATAACTATTATTAATACATAAAGTGGCAGGATACAAAATTATTAAACAAAAATGTGTCTTATACGCCAGCAATGAATGACAAGAGAAATTAAATTAGATATCAATTACAATTGCTCCCCCAAAATGAAATTTCTGGAAATAAACTTAATGTAGGAGATAAAGGTGCTATCTGAAAATACGAGATAAAGTTAAAGGAAGTAAAAGAAGACAACAAAATTAAAAACTATTTCATATTCATAAGTTATTACATTATCAGATGGCCACACTACCTAAAGAGATTTACAGATCCACATTACCTAAAGAAATTTATCAACATCACAATCACAGTTTTCCAAGGAAATAAAGCAAACAATTTTAGAATTTATAGTCAATCACAGAGACTCCAAATTGGTAAATCCATCTTCAAAGAAAAGAATAAATTGGAGATATAACACAGTCCCTGAGTTCAAGCTATATTCATAACAAGAGTAATCAAAACAATATGATACTGGTACAAAAACAATCACAACGGAATAGAGAGCCCCAAAATAAAGCCATATATATATGGACAGTTAACCTTTGACAAAAGATCTGCTCCCATACAATGGAGAATGGAAAACTTCTGTAACAAATGGTGAAGGAAGGGAAGGAGGGAGAGAGAAAGAAGGAACGTAAGGAAGGGAAGGAAGAATGGAAGGGAGGAAAATATAAAGAAACTAGATCTTTACTTCACCCCATATATAATCATCTATTTAAATTGGATTTAAAACTATGGTATAATACTTAAAACCATAAAATAATTAAAATTACATATAGGTAATACATTCCTGGACATTAACTGCAGAGATTTATTTCAGAACATAACACTGATGGCAATTGAAACAAAAGCAAAAAATAACTGAGTCTATAAATCAACATTAAAAGCTTATGTACCTCATACCACCTTACACCAGTAAGAATGACACACATCAAAAAACCAACAATGTCAAATGCTGGCAAGGATGTGGAAAAAAAGGAACACTAGTACACTGCTGGTGAGAATGCAAGCTAATCCAACCATTATGGAAGGCCATGTGGCGGTTCCTCAGTCCACTAGAAATAGAACTACCATATGATCCAGCAATCCCGCTCCTAGGAATCTATCCAAATGACACAAAAACACCGATCCAAAAGAGCACCTGTACTCCTATGTTTCTTGCAGCACTATTTGTAATTGGTAAGACTTGGAAACAACCAAAATGACCAAAAGTAGATGACTGGATCAAGAAGAGGTGGTGCATATACACAATAGAATGCTATTCATCAATCAAAAATGACAAAGTAGGGCCATTTATAGAAACTGGATGAAGCTAGAATGAATTATACTCAGTGAAACTAGTCAGAAGAGAAAAATATTGAATGACTTCACTATTAAGAGGAATACGAAAGAGCAAAAACTACAACAACAACATAAAAAGAAGAAGAAGAAGAAGCTCAAGGAAATGGGCAATTACAACCAAAAGCAAACAAAAAACTCAACAAGACCAAAAAGTCAAAGATAAACCAAAGGGACCTTGGGGTGGGGGAGGGGAATGAAGGGAGGGCAAAGAATGGGATGAGAGCAGAAAGAGCACAAGGGACTGAGGTGATAGTGACCTGATGGAATGGTGGTGGGAACTCCCTGGGGAATACAAATGATGTCAAATATAATTAAATAAAAATAAATAAATAAATAAATAAATAAATAGAAGCTTATGTACCTCAAAAGACACTACCACAGAAAGAAAAAGGCAACCTGCACACTAGGAGAAGATATCTGCACACCACTCTCTAAGAAGTGGTCAATTTCCAATTCTATAAAGAACTCAATATATACAACCCATCAACAAAACAATAACCTAATCAAAAAGTGGGGAAACCTAAATAGGAAGTTCTCAAAAGAAAATACTCAGATATTCAGATGGTCTATAAAGCACAGGAAAAAAATTAATCCAACATCATTATTATAATGGAAATGCATATCAAATCTTCAATAAAATATCAACTCTCTGAGAATTGGCTTTTATTAAAAAGAATGGAAATAGAAAATATTGGTGAGGGCATGGAGAAAAATTATACACTGTTGATGGGAATGGAATTTGGTTTAACCTTTAAAGAGAATGACAAGGAAATAACATTAAAAATTGAAATGCCATAAGATCAAGCAACATCACTGCTAGGTATTTGACTAAATAATGCAAAAATTTTAATACAAAAGATTTATGCACTTTTATTTTCCATAATAGCCAAGTCATTGACATATGGAAATGTTCAATGAAAGATGAATAAAGAAATAAATTGTGGAATACTGATCAGGTATTGAAGATGAAATAGTGTCTTTTGGGATAAAACGGATGGATCTTGAGATGATCACATTAAGTGAAGTGAGTCAGAAAATGAAAGACAGTTACCAGATGGTTTTATTCATTTGTAGATTTTAAACAACCAAAGAAAACAAACTGCAAAAATGGCACAAATAATTCTTAGACTTCACAGAAATATATACTAGTTACCAGAGTAAATAGAGGGAAGGAGAAGTACAGAAGAAAGAAGATGAGATAACATAGGCAATGGTGTTAGGTGACATATGATGCAGTACATTGTAAACTCAAAATCAAGGCCTCCCGAGTAGCCTAGGGGTTAAGTCTCAGCATTATCACAGCAGAGGGCTGAGTTCCATCCCTAGCCAGGGAGCTAAGACACATGTGGCACATCAGACCTCTCCAGTCTAGCCTGCTGCTCTCCTCACAGTGAATTTCAGTTGATCCACCGGTTCTGCACCCCACTCTGTCTCTTGTGAATTCCCTCACCCGCCTGCACTTCTGGTCTTCACCCAGTTCCTCTATGCCAATTTTTAAAAAAATCTTAATTTAAAAAAATTAAAACCTTTAACATTGTTTTCCCTACAAACCCATTCTTATAAAACACATCTCTTCTGAAATACAAGACATATGTGAATTTTGATGCTAAACAAATGTAATTTTGTTTTACCTTTAACAAAAAACAGTATTTCAATGTTTTTAAAATGCTACATTTATTAATTATTATCATAAATGAAAAATCTTAGAAAAGAATCCTAATTTTAAGCCTTTGTTTTTTTAAAGTCATTTGAATATTCATTCCTTCTTCAATAATATTGATTGTCAACTCAAGTACCTACTTATGTCCTTAGAAACTAGATTTGTGAAGTATAGTAAATATTTTTCTAGTAAGATATTTGGATGACTTATACAAAATTGCCTGAAAAGAGTTGCTGAATTACTAAAAATCACAGTGCTGAAAGTTATAATAAACATTATGTTAGTGAAAAGCAGTCATTCTGTAGAGCCATCAAATGATACTGATTCTAACTACATAGTTCTTTTTTAAAACAATTTACATTGTACATAAATGGGCAAGACATTCCTAGGGTGTTTTTTTTTTTTTTTTCCTAGCACAAAGGCTTTAACCATAGGCTTTATACAAATATCAGCCCAGATTACTTTTGTAAATAAAAAGCATATGACATGTTTTTTTAGACATAATTATACATCACAGTGCTGTCAAAGTATAAATATTTGTTGCAAGGAACAATGAAAAAACCTTGAGGCTAGTAAGAGAATCTAAAGCTAGACCTTGAAAGGCATGACATAAAGACAGAGTATCAGAGCTGAGCTAATTTAAACATTTTGTGTAAAAAAGCTGAGTTACCTATCCATTATTCATGAGTAAAGAAGAAACATAGAAAAATATTACAATTATACATATAAACATGGAATGTGGCTATATATCACGAGGCTAGATAATTCAGAAACTGCAAATATTTCCAGTTTCTGTGGATATATCTTTTCAAATCTTTGTCTGGAAGACACCGGAATTTAGATTTTTGGGCTCTATCTTTGACTCCAATATATCCTTCCTTGAATGTTATCTTAGTTTTTTTCTTTCTCTACTGAAGTGTCTTTGACATTCAAACTCAAGATAACAGTGGTTTCTGGTGTCATAGGATGGATTCTCTTTTATGCAAGAAGTATCAGCACAGAAGGGTATCAATGTTCAATTGTCTTTGAAACAGATATGAGGCTGAAAAAGAAAATACCCAGACTTTTCTTTACTCAACCAAAGAAAAGCCAGTAAAAGGAAAACCTCCATTTTGTTCTCTCTTCTCTAGAGACAACCACCCAATTAGAACAGTTAACAAGAAAAAAAGACCCTCAGAAAGAAATCAAGTTCCGTTCCTAAAACGTATCTTCCAAAACCTGATATTAGGTTGTTTTACATCTATTTATCATTGCCTGAAAACAATAAAATTTGCTTTATCACTCCTAATTAAATCACAAGTTATTTCACATTATATTTCAATATTCAATTATATTACAGTATTAATAATTTGCAAAGGAGAAATCCATGACACAGAGCTTGAACAGGATGTAAAAAGCAAAAGCATCTTTTAAATGCTGAGTCTGGTTTCAGAAGCTATGTTCTCTGTACACTTCCTTCAGAGACAAATGCTTTGCAAAAAAAAAAAAAAGGTTCAATGAGCTCACTAAGTCATACTTGAAAATTCATAAAACATATTTAGAGAATATTAACTAATCTTACTTTGGATTTTTATGTTTTTTAAAAAAATTAACTAAACAACTTATCTGTTATTCTTTCATAATTTCTTAATAAGTAGAAATAATAATTTTGGGGGAAATAGAAAATGTTTAGTTAAAGTCTCTCAAAGTTAAGATTTTTTTTCTTTTTTAAAAATAATTAACTTTTCTCCACCACCATCTCATATCCCTTTTCCTCTTCCCTCACCCTCCTTCTTAACTTCAAACCTCAGGATCTTTACTGATGTTCAGTTTTTTCCTGTTTTATATTATCAAATTATATGCTATGCAAATGTTCAGTAATTATTTTTTATCATTCTCATTTACTGTGCTAGACATAATTTTCTCAAATCCCCTCCATTTTGTTTATAATGGCTGGATTTTATTCTTTTTTATAACACTCCATGGCATAGAAAAAAACAATTCTTCTTGATCCAATCATCCATCATTGAACATTTAAACTACTTCCATCCCTAGCAATTAATTACAGTTAATGTGTTATAAACACCATGAAATATATGGGATGCTGTGTTGGTGGCTTCAAATTCTTTGGGTAGCTCCCTATGAACTGGATTGCCGGATCAATGGTATATCCATATGGTGAGTAGTATTCTTTGTGGGTTTAACCTGCATCTCTTTTATTAGAAGTGACAGTGGGCATTTTCATTTGACTTTTGTCCTTTCAAATATATTCTCTTTGATGAACTTTCTCCTTCTATGTGCTGTCATTCATTAACTGGTTTGCTTATTTTTGTTATTTCATTGGGTAAGTTTCTGTATATCTAGGTTATTAATCCCTTATAGGTTACAGGTTGTATAAATATTTTCTCACTCAGTAGGATAACTTTGTAGTTGCATTGTATTTTCCTTTACTATACAGTAGCTTCAAACCTTAAGGTTAAGCCAATTGTTTATTTTTTTCCATAGGTATATGGGTTGAATCATGAAAAATACCTATATCGTTGATATGATAATGTTTCATATATGTATTTTATTATTGCAATTTTTATACCTAAATCTTTAATACATTGGACTCTGGAGTTATGAGATTAGCAAGTGACTTAACTTTGTTCTTTGATGTGTGACTTTCTAATTTTGGCAGCACTATCTATTAAATGAATTATCCTTTCCACATTTAATAGTCAGCTGTTTTATCATTAGTTAAGTGTTGATATGTGTGTGGCTTTATATCTGGACTTTCAATTCTAGTCCATTGACCCATGTATGTAATTTTGTAGCAATATACTGTTTTTAATATTATCGCTTCATAGTAAAGTATGAAGTCAAATAATGTATCAATTTTTCTACTTTTACTTGGGTTTGGTGCTACACATCCTTTTGTGGTTATAAATAAATTTCAATAATTATTGTTGAATTGAAAATTATTGCTGAGATTTTGATGGGAATTACTTTAAATTTATATATCACTTTAGGAATGTAGTCATTTATGTTTATTCTCCCTATCCATGAGCATGGTGTATCCAGCCATCTATATTTGTCACTATCAAAGACCTGTAGTTACACATTTCAATTCTTATTATATAGGCCTTTTGCCTTCACAGTTAGGTTAACTCTAAGGTATTTAGTTTTATTTTTGAAGAAATAATAAATTTAATTAGTTTATTTATTTTGTTTCTTACACATTTTATTTGTGATGTTTTGTTTTGTCATATTCATTTACTGTTATATGGTGACATAACTAGTCATGTGGTGACATAACTAGGACTTGGTCTAAAGTCTCTGGTCCCCAGAAAGACCAATCTTGAGTAACATAGGACAAGGTCAGAAAAGCACAGTAGCTGACAATTATAATGGCAGAGCTATGAAGATATTATCTATTCCTGAAACCCATGGGCCAGACTCATGGGCTATAACCTGTGCAATGAGAAAGGATCTGTATGTCACATGTGGAGGTAATAGCCAAGATCTAAAAATAACTCATTAACTCAACATAAAGAAAACAAAAGAACAAAAATCAAAAATGAGTTAAAAGAGTTAAATATAGTATCCCCCAAATAAGGCATATACATGACGCACAGGCACATTAAAAAAAAATGCTCATCATCTCTTATCATTAGGGTAGTGCACAATGAGATACCACCTTGTATCTGTGAGAATGGTAAAAACAAACCAAAAAAAAGCATACACATACACACCACTGTTGGAGGGAACATAAATTGGTTCAGCCTATATGGAAAAGAGTTAGGAGGTTTTTCAAAATGTTAAAAATAGATCTATTATATGATCCATTTATCCCATTCTTAAGTTATATAGTCAAAGAACTCAAAAATACACCTTTGAAATCATATATGCACTCATATCTTCATTGCAGCACTATTTATAGTAGCCAAATTCAGTAAACAATCTTAATGCCCCAAACAAATGAATGTATAAAGAATATGGGGTAGAAATACACATTGTTACAATACTCAATTATACAAAAGATAAACTCCTGTTATTTGTTACAACCTGGGTGGACCTGGAGAGTATTATGTTAAACAAAATAAGTCTCAGGAGAAAGACAACACCAGATGATTTTACTAATATTACAATATAGAGAAAGAAGGCAAAAAACACATGAAAATGAAGTAAAAGAAACCATAAAATTTGAGTACTACATTGAGCTTACCGGAAAGAAAGGTAATGGAGCACAAAGTGTGGACAGGACCCAGTGGCCTGTGGGATAGAACCACAAGGACCTTGGTGGTGGGTATGGTATGGCAATATATAGCTGAAGTGGTCTGAACAAATACTTCAGAATCATCTACAGTGTTGTAAACCAATACTATGTAAACCAATCTTGATTAAAAGAAAAGAAAAATAACCTTACAATAATGAAACACTAGATGCTCTTATTGTAACTTTCCACAGTTGAACAGAAAGTTGTCTATAACTACATGTAGCAGTGTAGATAAGTATCTCAAAATATGTAGTGAATTATGTCAAATATAGTCAACATGACCATCCTGCCCAAAATATTATATAAATTTAACAGAATCCCCATCAAAACACCAAAACTTTTTTTTTTTCAAAAAATTGAAAACTATTGAAATTTAGATAGAGCCACAGAAGGCTTTGAATTTCAATAACAACCCTGAGAATAGAGATGATACACAGGATTTGCTATCATACAGAATCATGATGGTTTACTCCCAAAACTTACACTCTGTTGTAAGAAAATATTATCTCAACAGTAATTGAACTCCAAAAGATGTGAGATTTTATTCTACTTGTGAAGTAACGAGTACACTAGCAATTTTAATGAATGCTGGCCGAAGACACAAGATTTCTATGTCAGAGAAGATTTTATTGCTCAAAGGAATAGCAGCAGCCAGAGAATCAGTATTTTCATATGGAAGTTCCCTAAACCCCAATTCCCATAAGGTGACATCTGCAAACACAGTGGGTTATATTATAGGAGAGGAGGACTGATCTTTGGGACACTGACTGTTTTTAATGATCAGAAAATATGCCTTTCTTTTGTGGCAAAAGGACAAAGGATAGCAAGTTTTCAAGGCTGTGAGCCATAGAAAAGACACTATCTTCCAAAGGTGCTTACTATACAAACAAGCCTTCTTGAAAATATATTTAAAAAGGATGATAGCTATCATGTTTGCTTACAAAATCCTATGAAAATGTGTTAGATAGGAAACTATCTTTCAAGAAACTTATTAATTGTAGTGATGGCCATATCATATATTCACTGGTTACGTAGATAAAAGAGAATATATTCATTTATTCTTTGTTTATGAAATTGACATTTCCCATGTTGTTTGTCTTGGAATTTGTTTCTGGTATTGATTGTATTGTCTATTTTTTTTAATTATTTTTAAATGCATCATCCAGGGTTTCATTTCATCTTGCCTGTTCCAGTTCATTTTGAGATGTGCATTTTAACATTCGTCAGACCTTTATAGTGCTCATTCCCAAAGAGGACAGCTGTGAACACTTGGCAGTAACTCAGCAAGTTTTCAACTGGTAAATTTTCCAAAGTTTTAGAATCTCAGGTGCCTCTTACCTCATGTATTCAAATAATTTTGTTTTCTCTTTAGAATAATTCTTTTTTATATTTTAGTTGCATTTTTTATGAGGCAATGTTGTTTTTATGACACTGTATATGATTTAAGGACACAGGTTCACCTCTTCAGATGTATGTTATTACATCATGCCCCCAGTAAAGCACCCATAATCCTCCACCATAGTCCATAAAATTTGTCATACACATATTCATTACATAAACTTGCTTCTTATATAAATTTAATAGAATTTATATAATAAACAGTAAATAATCAGCTTTTTAATTTACATAAAAATGCAGGATTGTTTATCTTCCAAACTAAAGATGCATTTGCTGACAATAAATTCTTTAAAGTCATAACATGACTGTGAGCAAAAGGACATACTGACTTCAGTGAGGTGACATCAGTACTGTTGTTATATGCTAAAATGCTCTAATAACTAACTTCCCTAGATTGAAATTGAGGTATCATTACAAATTCTCTATTATCTTAGAAAAAGGTTTAATACAGCCAATAAAACATTTCCAGTTGTTTCTCTACCTATACCTATTCATTCATTTAACACTTATTTGTGGCTGGGCCCAGTTTGTAGTATATGTCTTAGGCTTTACTCTTAAATATGTGAAACACAAAGGAATCTGGCTCTCAGAATATTATTGGGGAAGGGGTAGTTGAATAGGGAGAACTTTCTTGTATGTCCTCCTAGGATCACAACAAAACTATATCTAAATATGGAATAATCTACATAGAAAGAGACATGAAACCTGGATGAATAGATTCCACAACAATGGATAAAAGGCAGCACCCCGAGCGATAAAAGATACAGAGAGATGCTCTTACCATGGAATAAAGCTACTGTCAGGGAACAAGAGCCAATCAAGAAGAAATCTTCAAGTTGCAGAAATCCCCTGAGGAGCTATGAGGAGAGGATGTGTCTAACACATAGCACTCAAACCCTACAATTTAGCATGGTAGAAACTGAGCCATGCAACCCCAAAACTGCAGGCCAGAGGAAAGTGAGCACAGGAAAGCCAAGGGAAAAGTTGAAACTAAGAACTATCCCTAAACAAGACCACGAGAAGGGTAACTTGCTCTGGTACCCATAGTAGTAACAGAGGTCTAAATAACACCTAATTTTTCAGTGAAGGAATCCCACATGACATTGGCCTGGGAAGTTAGGAGCACTGAGGAATGATCTAGGACCACCAGTAAGTGCCATCTTGGCAGCTGCTGAAAACCTTACTGATATCAGCATGGGAGGACACCATCTTGGATCCCACCTTCAATACTACCACAGCGACAATCACTGATGTGAGCCTCACCCACCCACTGATATAGCTGGAGGTGCAAAGGAAACAGTAAAGAGGGCCCACTCCTGGAAGACTAACTGACCTAGTCCCTGCTAGAAACCACTTGCCTGCTACCAATAAAGCTACATTTCAATGTTCTGGAAGGACCTTCCAAAACATAGCCAGCCAGCAAGTAAGCCTCACCGTGACTTACTGTTCCTTGATGGCACAAAGCATGCCAGACCCCTGCCAAACAGTAGTTGTGCTCAATCCCCTGCAAGACCCCAGCCTCAGCCTCAGTGATATCTGTGAGGCCGGCCCCAGCCTCTGAGCCCACACCTGCTCTTAGCATGTGAGTACAAGCTTTTGAACCCACAATATCAACATAGTAGGTCCCAATCTAACAAGTCAACAGCAAGTCCTCAGTGGCGTCTCCCCCACCACAGTAGCAAGGCTTGCCCCTCGGCCAGAGCCAGGATAGTAAAGATCCAACATAAGACCCCAAAAGGGAGTAATGTAACTACTCCTGCAACAAAGCTAGCAAGTAAGGTGCATGCCTCCAGCAACTAGCTGCCTGGTTACACTGTGACCTATGAATGACACTGAACATTCCTCCTGGACCAGATAGTACCAATGCTATAGTCAACACAGACATACTAAACACATCCAGCAGCAACACCAGGTAACAACACACCAAGATTGGACCCACCACATCATCCGCTGTGCACACCTAAATCCAGAGTCAAAACAAGTCCAATCAAAATACCATGTCTGGAAGGACTGACAACCTTCTATAGTGATCCCCACATAAAGTAGGTGGATAACCTCATGAAGGAGACACACCTGCAATGACACACCTGCAGTGACTAACTTGAGAAACCAGGTGTCAAATGCTCCAGAAAGCACACAGCATTACCAGCATTAGACTAACTGTTCATGTCCCAAACAGGTAGTAGCATTGTCTAAAATATAGAAGTAAACAAAGAATCCAGAAAAAAGGATGGAAACATAGAAATATATCTCAAACAAAAAAGCAAAACAACACTCTAGTAAAAAAAGATCCTAAAAACGTGGCGATAAGTGAATTACCTGAGGAAGATATCAAGTAATGCTTATGGAATGTTCACATTTCATATGTGATAACAGGAGAAGAATGGAGACAGGAGCAGCAAACATTAAGGAATCTTCAAATAGATACCATAGAAATCAAAATTTAATTAACAGAACAACAAAAAATACTGGAGAAGTCCAACAACAAACTACATAAAGGAAAAAAGTGATCAGAAGAACAAACAACAGACTTAACCCAGAGAAAGTAGAAAAATCAAAAAATGAATTTAAATTACGAAGCTATACTAAGATCTCTGGGACACCACCAAGAGAAATAATACTCATATTATAGACATCCCAGGAGAAACAGGAGGAGGAAGAGTCAAAACCATATTTGAGCATATGAGAAAAAAGCAGGCATACAGGTGCCAGAAGCCCTGAGAATTGCAAATCAGAAGATTTCAGAGAGACCCGTTCCAAATACACACTGCAACTTAAACGGCAACAATTTGAAATAAAGGGAAGATCATGAAAACAACAAGAAAAAAGCAATATATCACAGACAAGAGAAACCCCATATGATTTTCAGTAAAACTGTCAACAGAAACCTTTCAAGTCAGAAGAGCATACTAAACGTGCTAAAGGCAACAAATATTCACCCAAGAATTCTATCCCAGGTACGACTGTTATTTAGACTTGAATATATCAAAAGCTTTCCAAATAAAGGGGAATCCAGCAGGAAGATATAGCAATTATCATTATACATGTAGTCAATATAGGATCACTAAAATATATGAAACAAATATTAATGGAGACAGTGACAACATTATAATTGGGGACATTTATACATCAAAAGATATATGCATCAAAAGATAACCCTCCAGACAGAAAATCAGTAAGGAATGAACTGTTTTATACACACACACACACACACACATATATACAAACACACATAAACATTAAATATCCAATCTAAAAGCAGCAGAATATACATTCTTCTCAAGTACCCATAGAATATCCTCAAGGAAAGATTAAATGTTGGGATACACAAAACAAAACTCAATATAATTAAGAAGAACATAATTTTACTAAACACCATCTCCAACCACAACCAAAAGTCAGAATTCATCCACCAGAAGTGAAATGGAAGAACACAGATGGAGATTCCCTTTCTTCTATGACTGCATGACTGTGTTTGGAGATTATACAACATATTACTGAACTACCGAGTCACTGAAGAAATCAAAACACAGCAAAGGCAGTACAAAGAAGGAAGTGTACGGTAAGTAATAAAACAGAAGTTTATAGGCCTATCATAAGAAAAAAGAAATACCTCAAATAAACAATCTAACCTTACAGTTACAGGTACTAGAAAAAGAAGAATGAATGAAGCCCAAAGTCAGTAGATGAGAGGCACTACTAAAACTTAAGAGTGGAAATAAACAAAATAGAAAAAAAAATACATATATACCAAAAAAAAAGAAACAGGAGACTGTAAAAGACACTAAGACTGAGGAGCTTAGAGGCGGGAATTACTGTGGTTACTCACCAACAAATTTGATTCTCACAACACAGCAGGAAACCGGATCTCTGCCTTAACCAGAGGTGACCTGGTGGCCTACTGACTCAGTCCTGTAATATCTATTATCCCTCATCAATTCCAGGTTCTTCAGTGCCTTTAACAGGTGCAAAGACAATAGTTTTTAAGTCTTTTCCTACTGTAAGGGCTTAAAAAAAAGAAAAGAAAAACTAAAAATGAGGAGATGAAGAACATCCCACAAATATTGAACAAGAAAGTCTGAGGAATTTCAACCCAGCAGAACCACAGAAAGAGACTGAGAAGGAATTCAAGGTAACGTTTATAACAACACTTCTGAATCTCAAAAAATAAAAAATAAAGAAAAGCAGGGAAATATAGACAACAGCACCAGAATAAAGACAAAGAAAACAGGAAATTACAATAAGAAATAATGGAACTATAATTTATGGTCTTAACAGCAAACAAAAAGAAGCAATGAAGAGAAAGAACTCAAAAACACAAAGCTGCAAATATATATATACGTATATATATGTTTATGTATATATATATACAGAGAGTAAAAGGAATAAAGAAAAATGAAAAAAGTGTTAAAAGGTCTTTGAGATAATGTAAAGAGAAGTAGGATACTGAAGGTGAAGAGAAAGGTATTATTTAAATTATTTAAATAAATATTGCTGAAAAACATCTCAATTTGAGAAAAGAAACAAATTTATGATCCAAGAGACACAAAGAGTCCCAAACAAAACAATGCCAGACAGACACAATTCAAGACATATTCTAATAAAACAGTTGAGTACCACAATCAAGACAAAATACTTGAGAAAAAATTAAGTAAAAGAAAGGTAAACCTGGGCCTCCCTGGTGGCACAGTGGGTTAAGCAATGCACTATGAAGCAGACCGCAGCTACTGCAGCACAAGTTCGATCCCTGCTACCGTCCAGGGAGGTCCCACATGGTGCGGCAGACCTCTCCTGCTGTGCCCGCTGCTCCCCTCAGCAGTGTACTTCAGTTGTTCTGCCTGTTCTGCTCCCCGCTCTCTGTGGTGAATCCTCTCACTGCCCACCCCCCACACCTCTGGCCTGTACCCCAGTGTTTGTATGCATAAATAAATAAAATATTAAAAAAAAAGAAAGGTAAAGCCTCGGAGACCTCCAATATCCAGTAAGACTTTCATCAGACTTTGCAATAGGACATTACAAACAAAAAGACTCAAAAGCATATTTAAAACATTTAAAAATTAAAACATATATATCATATTTGATCTTTACAACTAATTTATTAGATTCAGTTATTACTTCCACTTTATACAAGGTAAAATTGAGATTATTTATTATGTTTAGTGATTCGATTATTGTTTCTCATTGCTTCAAATCATGCTTCAGGATGAAAGGGTCAGTTTATGTTCTCTTTGGGTATATCACAACTGCGGAAGAAATCCTAGACCTTTATGGATACAATACATCCATCCCACTTTTCTTTACTGCTTGCAATGCAACATAGAAATATGGGAAATAGAGGCCTTCTGGTGGCTCAAAGGGTTAAGTTGCAACATGAAGCTATCCACAGCCTCTGCAGTACGAGTTCGGTCCCCAGCCAAGGAGGTGACTCATGTGGCACAGCAGACCTTTCCTGTTTCACCCACTGCTCCCCACAGCAGTGTATTTCAGTGGATCTGACTGTTCTGTTCCCCACTCTGTCCGTGGTGATTCATCTCACACCCTGCACCTCTGGCCTGTACCCCAGTTCTTGTATGCATAAATAAATATTTTAAAAGAAAAACAAAATATGTGAAATATGCAACTCTGGAGAGTTCCTGAATGCTAAATCAAAGCCCTTATTATATGTTCTTAAGCACATATTAGATGCAATCCATAGCACTGGAATGCATTTTTCCTCACAGTCCTCAAAAGGAGTCAGCCCTGCTAACACCTTAATTTCAGAATTTAACCTTCAGAACTATTTAACACTAAATTTCTGTTCTTTAACTGACTTACTTTGTGGAACTATATTATAGCAGCCCCCAAAATCTAATACACCCTCCTTTCTTAGGTTGCCACTTTTACCATGGTGAAGGGTAACTGAAACTTACAAATACGATTTATACCATAAAATATTGAGCAAAACACTAAAATTTATGTGAATGTCCAAAACAGCTGTGCTCATTGCTTTTTAGATACTATTTTGAAAAGTAATGCTAAATAGTCTATCCTTTTGTTTGGAATGCAGTACATTTCAGAAAATCAGAGGTACCCATAACTAAATGAATACAAACACCAGTAAAATCTCACCCACCCCCCACTTTGTTCCCCTCCATTATCAATGATTATTATGATTTATGGAATCTTTCACCAAGAACATATAAATAGCAAAATCATAAAAATACCTTCAGGACAAAATTTATCTTTAACAATATTGTTTTGAAGGATAGCTATTGGTGTGTATATGCAAAAGCTCAGCCTGAGTCTGAATGCCAGAGCTAATATTATACATTATGATCCTGTTTAGCTGTGTGAGTGTCACATTAACCCTCATAGCTTGAAATGCCCCAGTGTTCTTTCAGAGTAGAACAGTACATACACCACTGAACATTATTACCTCTGAGAGACATAATAATTTCAGCAAATGAACCATTAAATTAGGATTTTTTTATACAGGTCTTGCTGCATATGCAATGCTATTGGGTTTTCTATGAAATGAGTACTTTAAGAATAAAGGTAATAAAAGTTATTTATAGACATATTAGAAAAATAGTTTTCTCATAACCTTATAGTAAAAAAGTAAGATACAAACTCTATTCAATGTACATATAATAACAACTAATAGAACATTACCTCTGGCAAAATGGTGATAAAGGCATAACCAAATGCTGACAGACTCCCAGTGGATATTTCCACCTAATCTGCACTTAATTTTTTAAAGCTTTCTATATTTACCCAAATATTAGATTTAATTTTTTATAATTTTTATTAACAAAAATTAATTCCTCAGAAATAAGAAAATGTAGGAAAGTAGGTGTATACATATTACTGGTTAAAATCATGGTACATTGTTCATCAAGATTAAGCAAACCATTAAAAATGTTATCAGTATAATTTAATCATTAAGTTTAGCATAATATGTTAGTTATATACTTGCATTGTCTAAGTGCTATGAAACCAGAAATACACTGCTAAGATGCACTGTAAACAAATTAAATATTTTCACTGTCTTGATATTTTGAAAAATATATTTAAAATTTGCATCAAAATGTTTGGCTAATTTAAACATGTTGTCACTAATAAGTGTAGAAAAAAATAAAGTCCATGTACATTTTTAGTAAGCAAAGGATTAATATTTTATTCTAAGATGAAGACCACTCAGGCCATGATTTTCAGGAATTCCCTGATTTTCCACCTTCTAGTATTAGGGAAAAACAATAAAAAAGATAATGAGGAAGTGCCACCAGCTTGTTTTCTTTGTGCAGAAAAAGTAGAAGTAAATTAACTATAATTTAGTTTGCTTTAGTAATTTTGCATGCACACTCTATTCTAGTCTATATACTTTTTGTTTTCAAGCATTTTTCTGTTTTTACTCTGCCTGTTTTGATTGTGAATAGATAGGTACAAGACTGTGAAGAGTTACAGATTTCAGCCTTAGTCCTTCATATTAACACCATTTTATATATGATTTACAGCAATACACATAGTTTTAAATCTAGCTTTACAGTATTCAACATGTGTTAGTAATTGCTATTCTCTTGTAATTTTTACCCTTTTACCCCAAGGTCACAGATACACACAATAAAATGCTGTAACAATGTGTTAAGCACACTATATAGTATCTCTACTTCTCACAACAGCCTTGTTAGGATGTGATATGTAAAATATCTAAAATTCAGAGATTAATTGTATCTCAAATAAATTCACAGATAGTAAAAGGTGGAAATGTTATTCAAACTTTTAAATTCAAATGTTTACATCTTCAAAGCTTAGGTTATTTCCATTATACATGAAATAGCCTTGAATAAAGTAAACAGTAACAAAAGAAAAATACAAGGATCAAGAATATTCTTCATGAAGGAAAAAATCTGTGTCATATAGAAAAGGGAACATAGGTTTTGTAATCTTTCACATTTGTTTTTCAATCTTATCCCTACCATTTATTAAATACATGATCTTCAACAAATTTCTTGGCAGCTAAGCCTCAATAACTCATCAGGGAGGATGGTGAGAATAATGTATGTGTTCATAGAATTACACTGATAATTAAGTTGAAAATCCATGTGAAAATTTCTGGCAATATGCGTAACAGAAAAAACATTCAATCTTTTTTTTTTTCCCTTTATTCTTTCCTTCATAATAGTTAAGGGGTTGATTTTAGGTATTATGTCTTAAAGTGTAAAGGGTCACAAAATTTTCTTTTCTCTATTATTGCCTATCCAAATGCATTGAGGAAATTTCCAAGATGAAGAGACCTGGGTATTAACTAATGTCTGCTTCTAAATTATTTGCAAACAGGTTCTCCCTTCCTCCATTATCCTTTGGTTACTCCCTGGAAAGCAACTACTTTAGGAAAGTAATTCTGTACCATTCATCAAAATGGAAAACGGTACACAATGGAACACAACTCCATTTCTATAATGAACACAAAAGAAATACGTTCACATGTGTCAAAAGAGATATGTACAAATTTATTTACTAAAGTGTTGTTTGTAAGAGAAAAAAGATTAGAATTTAAATTAATAATGACATTGATATATTTGCTATCAACTCCTCATCACCTTTCTTTATCTAAACTCTCACCTGTAAGATAGGGGATCAAGTTAAGATGTCCTTCAAAAATTCCCAGAGTGCCAGTAGATTGTGCCAATGAAAATTATTTGAAAGAGATTTAGGATGTGGAATAGTATGATAAACCATTATTCTCTGGTGCAGCTGAAGAGAGGCACAAGGGCGTTGGCAGATAGCAAAGTGAGACTTGGAGCTTTGCCAGCAGTATTCAAACAAATTCCTGAGAATTAAACACTCTTATACTACAGGCAACACAGATCTGTATCATCAGCTCACCTGCTCAGCTTGCACTTCCTATATCCTTGGGACCTGTCTAACCTTTTCTTCCCCCACCTTTCCAACTAGTACATAAACCCTAATTTCTAGTATTAAATTATTTCCCACTAAACACTTTTAGAGTAGCCACCATAAAATTCCCACCACCAATTCATCCATGCACCATTATCATAGTCCATTGTGCTCTTCCCATCCCTGCAGAATGTCTGTGCAGTTACCTATTAATTTTGTTTATTTAAATTTATTTTTATTATACTTTTCTGATCCTTGGTTGGTTCCTCTATATTCCTTCACCATGCTAGAAGCTAGAAATTAATCATAGAAAGAACAATGGAATATACTTAAGCATGTGGAGACTAAAATGCTTAAAATTGTTTTCTTAAAGTCTATTTATCTTAAAGAACTATAAATTCTAGATATATATGTTGGGAAGTAATTTCCCAGGGGTTTGTTATTTGGGTATATCTGAACAAATATTGTGAGACAAAGGACTAGAAAGAAGGATCACAAAGGCACAAAAGACATGATGATTATGTTCATTATTTGACCTTAATGATGATTTCATGGATGTATACCTGTGTCAAAACTTAAATTGCATATTTTAAATATATAGAATATATACCAGTTATATTTTTAAAAATGTACATAAATAAAAAGTAACCTATAGCCTCCAGTAAAACAAAATCCATGGTAAATAAAATTTCAGAATAACACAGTTTCTGTTGAAAGTCATGTTGCCATTCACTTATGCTTTGAATGATCAGAGGCATAACTCAAGCAGAATAGATGAGCATTAATTCAAGTTCATCTTTGATATTTCTACAAGTTACTTAATTTTTACAGCTTATTCAGAGCGCTGTTAATCTTGATTTAAATTTTACCATAAAAACACTGAAAAATAAATTTTAATGACCTATAGCAAATTATTCTTTTCATTGTCTTTCCTTATAATATCTAAGTTCCATTATTCAATATTTTCACCTGTCATTTATCATGCTATCTTACTTTAATATCATTATTTTTAAGAAAAAATATATTCAAACCAATTTTCCATGGTTCTAATGATACAACCAGAAATGCAGCTCTTGCACCACCACTCTCATCTCAGCCATTTCTTTTGCAGGTTGTACCTGTGGCACAAAAATTTCAGCTGCACAGCAACCATCTTACAAACCTTTCATGCCACCTCACTCTTCTCATCTGTCCTGACCAAACCTGAGAAGATGGTGGAGAAGGATGCAAGCAGCTGCTGCAGAAAGCCTGACTGTCCAAGCCGGAAAAGCATGATGATATCTCCATGGTTATGAAGAATGTGACAAGCTGAATGACCTTCTAGCTAAAGAATAAAGAAACCACTGAGGTTCTATGAATGTAGTTGGGGCATGCTATTACTCTTCCTGGATGTTCATTAACTGTTTTGAGAATAAGACATCAGCATATGGCAATGAGAAGATAAAGATGGCCCAAGTTTACCGTAAGGAAATAGGAGGATTAGAAGCAGCATGTCAGGATGTGCTAGGGCTGCTGGATAAATTCTGTGGTTGCAGTATTTTTATGTAATCTATGCTCTTAGAATCTGGATATTTTCTATTTCATCTCTTTGAGATGTGCATGCATTATTAGTCAAATAATAATTTAAATCCCAAACTGACAGACTTAGAATAAAAGATATATTTATTCCTATGGCTTAGGATTTGCCAATTTTCTGAAGTCTCTCACTTCTTGAAGTATTAACATCAAATTGCAATTTATAGTAGTTCTATATACAATTAAATGTAATATCAAGTCATTGTGTTATTTTCTTTCTGTATTTTTATCCTTACATCCATATTCAATCTTATTTTGTTTACTTACAAATAGAAAAAACTTAGCTATTAAAGTGAATATGAGAAGTGAAAATATGTCCTTAATATTTCCTTAAAAACCACTGTAGGTTTAATTTCATTTGAAACTTGAAAAATTCCAATACAGATGCAATATGCTTCTATGAACTTTCATTATAAAACAAAACTATCATGTTAAAAATTATATGATCATAATAATGGATAGGGTGAATTAATTTAAAAATTTACAATAACAGAATAACACTATGGGTATGATATTTAATGCATGTATCTCCTGATGAGTTCCCTGGTAAGTAAAACATTTGCACATGAATAGATGAAATTAAATATCTGATCATCAGAATTTGGGTGTGCCACCCAAAATATAAAATTACATTATGTATGATATTAAAATATATTTAAAAAGCAGGCATATTACTTATATAACTCAGAATATCTAGATCATAAATGCTAACCTAAGAAAAAGTATTTTTTTTTCATGACAGCTAGTATCACAGCTGTTGTGTTTGAATGTCACAAAACAAAGCTGAACACCAGGCATGGTCATGGGTCTCCTTTTTCAACTTTTGACATCAAAGGCACATACTTTATCATGTGAGACATTGGTTTTTAGTTTATCAGCATGATATTTTTTACTTAATTTACTATTATATACTTTAACCAAATGTTATGTATAAACAAAATAAAGTTACTTTCTGTTATTTTTATTTGTAAAACCAAAATGAGATGTAAAATGTCAGTGCCAAATTTTACCATACTTTTAGTATTTTCTTGATATTTTCAATATTCTTTTAAGAATTCTTAAAATTCCATGTTATGCTGGTAATAGTCTATATATAGTTTGACAAGTTAGAATGATTTAGATGAAAACTACAGTGGAAATATTTCTAGGTCTTTATTTTTTGAATGTAAAATTACAAATGACAGTGTAAGGGGAAAATGTTTTTTTTTCTGTGTATTTCTCTTGAATGCCTTCCTTCTTAAAATACCTCCTTCCTAATCTATTTAATTTTTTGAGGTTGTCTTCACAGTGGCAGAATGTGATCATTCTGACCCTTTCCGATCCTTTGGTCCAGCCACTGGACAAATGATAGGTACTACAAACAAATAGCTCCTTAAATTGCTCCCTAAGTATTTATGCATGATGGAAAGAGCCAAAGCTTAACTGGAATATGAGCGACAAGAAACAAAATATTAAGCTAAGAAAAGCCACAGCTTTTTCTATGTGGAGAAAGACTTTCAGAGAAACTGAGTCAACACTCGAACTTTAATAAACTAGAGAGGGATTCAGAACTAAGATCACTTCATTTAAATATAATCAAATCCTTTATCTGACAGTTAAAAAAGTCACACAAAAAAACCACACCTCTCTTAAGGAATAGTTTTTATTTTCTTAAAAAAAATGAAACCCTAAGAATTTGACTAGAGAATGTCAATAGACACATCTCCAAGGAATGGTTTTCAAAGATTTTATTTACATTTTGACTGTAAAGATTATCCTTCCTCTAAAATAATATCATTTGAAAATACACTTACATTTACTCTGTAAATCTTTGCATATTTAATAAATATTTGCTGATTTCCTGCCATGTGCTGAACACTGAACTAATCAATTGGATGTCTTAATGGACAAGGTTGGTATCATCCCCTCTCTCACAAATTTATTTTAGTCTTATAGACTAAATATTTGAGTACAGACCAATATGAATAAACTATATTATGCAATATGAATAAACCACATTACACAACCACAGAGGAGACACATCTAAAAAGAGTTTACAAGACAGGTGACATGTATATAACATTCAAGGGAAAATATAATATCTAAAATAATAATGTCATTAGAATCACATGGTTTTGTTTGTTTACTTGTTAGTTTTTACCTTTTTTTTTTTTTAACTTAGAACAGCTCAATAAGTTGGAACCTATTTTGTTTTTGTATGGTCTGATAAAGTGTAATAAACTTAGAGTAAGAATATAAACGATGTTTTCCAAGGAATAAGAATCATTCTCTAGCTCAGGAAGAATACAGATTCTTCCCAGGACAACAAAATTTTACAGGGATTAACATTACTCAAATACCAAAACCAAATTAATACAACACACAAAAGGTAAACTATGAAACAATTTCCCTAATGAACATAGATGCAAAAATCCTCAATAAAATCTTAACAAACCAATTCTATCAATGCATTAAAGCATCATACACCATGACCAAATTGGTTTCATACTTAAGTAATAAAGGTGGTAATAAGACCCCATTTGGGTCACCTCACTGGCAGGGGATGTAACTCCTGCTGCAGTGGCTGCTGATAGCTTCATAGTACTGAGACTTAACTCTTTGCCTCACCAGGGATACCCACATACTAGTTCTAATAATAACTTTGTTACCCAGCTGAATGTTTCCTTCTACTATAATGGCTACGCAAATTTGTTTATATTTATCAAACTTTCCTTATATTTTAGTTATTGGTATATTTGCAATCTTGCACCAATCCTTACTAGATTATAACTGATTTCATGGCTAGAGACTATGTAAAGGTTCAACTACATAAGAGTGCCATGATATAGATTCTATTTATTTACAGACTAGTCATTCCTTATTTACTGAAAGTCTTGTAGTGTTTCCAGCTGACTCCAGCATCTTATTTGGATTCCTGTACAATTTGAAAAAGTATCATATTTATTTATGAATATTTTATTTATATCTACATACGTGAAAATGTCATACAGAATAATTAAGATACAATTTCGTGAGTGTCATCATAAATACTTATCATCTATGTATCTTAATTTTTATAATAAGTAGATAATGTGCAAAAATGTAGGTCTCAATGCCTCTATGGTGGCACAAGGGGTTAAGTCTCTGCACTATGAAGCTATCAGCAGCCACTGCAGTATGAGTTTGATCCCCAGTCAGGGTCTAACCACATTGCACAGCAGGCCTCTCCTGTCTCTCCTGCTGCTCCCCTTAGCAGTGCATTTCAGTCACTCAGCCTGTTCTGTTCCCCACTCTATCTCTGATGAATACTCTCAACCCCATCCTCTGCCCTGTACCCCAGTCCCTGTATGCATAAATAAATAAATAAAAATGAAATTCTTAATATCCACATGATTTAATATCTCCAAAAGAAGTCCAAAAAATCTACCCTAATTAATTTCCATTTCATTAACTATTAATTAATATCACAAACATATGTTGAATATTTCCTATATATCAATCAGTGAACCAGGAATAAGAATGATTATGTCTTCTAGAGATTTAAATGTTGTGAGAAAGGAACAATATGATGTTACAAACTAGCTCTTAGCAATTAATCCAGATAAATCTAGAAAAGTCATGACCTTTAGTTAAGCTTCATGACTTCATTCAGTTTTCTGAAATTTGTGTTCATAGGATTTTAAAATCCTAATATTTGTAATATTTGTTTTTATAAAAGTTTTAGTTTTTAAAAATATGCTTCATTGATATATTTTTATTAACAAATGTACTCAAAAATTTAAATCTTAAGCCTTATATGGTTAAAAAGGGACAATTTATTTTTTGTAACTATTCACTAGTTTAAAAGTCTGATATTTTAAAACACTGACATTTGGGAATAAATTTCTAGAGCATAATTGCAGGCAACAATGAAAACATGTATAACTTGTACATTTTTCTTTAAAGTCTCTGTTATGTTGCTATACTTTGAAGGATATGAATTTTAAAAAAAATTTAAGTAGAATATTATTAGAAAATGGGCCTACACTTAAAAAGCACTTAACTTTAACTTTTGGAATTCTTTTTCAAATCTGAAAAAAATAAAAAATTGGGTTCTTAAAGGAAAAATTGTGATATAGTTTTGAAAATATGGAATGCAGATGTCTAAATGGATACTAATAATACCTCTCCACATCATTAGCTCTTTGCAGTAATGAGAAGAAAAATTATAATTATAAAATAGTCTAAATATGTGTTAATGTTCTAACTTATAAAGATATGATAACTATTAATAATATTGACTACAAACCATTTGTTTATTAGAACGAATATTTGATAATCAGTGGTATATATATTTCAAATATATAATTTTTCAGAAAAAATGTTTCAAGAAATAGGGATTTCATTGTGGGATTACATGGGTTCTAGGTATTACAATGTGAACATCACTGGAACTAGACTTTATTTTGCCTACCAAAATATTTTTCTAGAAATTTATTAAGTTTCCTGGAAAGGTTTCAGGAAAGATTCCTGATTTTATGTAATTTACACATCAACAACCTAAGAGATTAATTTGTGAGAAATTGCTAAAAATTCAAATTATACTTATGTAAGAACAATATAAATTATCCCTATCTATAGCAGTCTAAATGAATGCTCTCTATTACAGATGTGAATGGCATATGTCTGGTAGAAAGAATAAATTTAAATATTATAGTTTGTTATTCTGCAAAATATCGAGTGATATGTTATCTATTAGGAAATTTATTTCAATATAAATCTCAGTTCTTCCAATTCTCTTTTTTTTCTAGTTTTAACAGCTTATCTCATTAGAAAATTAGTTGAATAAAATAATTGATTTTGTTATTTTATATATAATGATTGTCTTTAACTTTTAAAAATTATAATTTATCAAAGTGGAATAGAACTTTGCTAAAATTATCCCTTATCAATATATCTTCTGAATTGTTAAGTTTTAATTCAGTGTGACACCTAAATGGACATTACTCTCAATGAGTTATACTTATATTTCTAAAATAGAATAAAAAGAGGAAATAATAAATTTCAAGTGAGATTTAAAGGAGGTGTATTTAACCTAATATCTGAAACACAGTAGATGCTAAATGTTATTTTAATCACTGACACAAATAATCAGGATTTCATTGCCATTGTGTATATATATATGTGTGTGTGTGTGTGTATATATATACAGAATTAAGGCTGTAAAACCATTGCTTTGCCATTGCATTGTTACTCAAACACCTTTATATTACTTTCATACTGTTTTGAAGCATGTCTATACTTTATTAATAAGCATTAAATGGGAGAATTGCCTTTCATAGACTGTGAAAAATATATTTATAATTGATTTTGAAATATTGTACCATAAAGGATTTTTTTTATTGTGAAAAATATGCCTAGAAAAGCTTTTAGGGCTCAAGTGAAAATTACCCAAAAATATGTCTAAGAACATATTCCATAGTATGAGATACTATTTTGTGCATAGGTCTAATTAATTGGATGTTTGATGTTAATACTAACATCCATTATTAAATACAGATGACATGACATACGATGCTTGATAAATTTATAATAAACCAATTAGCTTGTATTGCAGCAAAATAAATCACAACAAAATTAATTCCTTAAAAAGCATAGATTTTTTTCAACTAATACTGTTGCTGTTTAGAAGTTATTTGGTTGTTGAGTTTTACTCACGCTATCACAAAATTGAAATCAAAGTGTCACCTGGTTGGGTTATCTTGTGAAATTTCTGTAGGGGGGGAAATATCATTCCCAAAAACTGTCAATTTCATACTGTTGGGAAAGTAAAGTTCTTTTAGACTAAAGTAAATAAAATGCTCATTTTCTTGCTAGTTCCTAACTGGAAATCAGAAACTATAAGCTACTTCATTCTCTATCATAAAAGTAAAAGCATGGAAAATCCTTCTCATGCTTGGAAATGAGTTCACTCTTGTCTGACTTCTAGATTCAAACTGAAAATTCACTCATGATTTGACTAATCAACCATGGATAATCACCCTAATTTAAGGTCAATGGTTTGGGATATTAATTGCATATGTAAAACACTAACATATTCATGTTGTAGAGATCATAAGATATATGTATATATACAAATATTATTTAGCAGAAATCTTAGAGACAATATTGAATGCTGCTTACCACAGTGACCTTTTTCTTTTTTTTTTTTTAAAGATTTATTTATTTATGCATACAAGCACTGGGGTACAGGCCAGAAGTGTGGGGGGTGAGAGGATTCACCAGAGACAGAG
>JAGFMF010011827.1:4567845-4641696 GCA_019455555.1 Galemys pyrenaicus
TCCCCTCCCTGGCCGGCAGCAGGGATCGAACTTGTACTGCAGTGGCTGCGGTCCGCTTCACAGTGCGTTGCTCAACCCACTGCGCCACCAGGGAGGCCCACCACAGTGACCTTTTTCTTAATTGACATAATTATAAACTTAATTTGCCATTGTGTGTGTATTTTATAGTATTTGGTCACTACCAATTATGAAAATAATATTCACATTAAAAGTAAATTGTTATATATCACAAAGAAGATACAAATTACATTTTATCCCTAAAAGTATTTTTATTTAAAACTTAAAAGACTCTACTTTGATATTTGAAAAATTCTGTTTCTGTACTTGAATATTTTCACCCATGGCTGATTTTTATTCTTGTATATGTAACTGAAACTAAAAACAAATGTGCTAGAAAGCAACATAAAAATGTGTTCTCATTTGAGAATTGTGACCTTTGAGATAGAGACAAGTTTGACTCAAAATCTATATTCAGGCTTTTACTCTGCCAGAAGAAATATTTAAAGATTCAATCATCATGAAGATATGGTTTAACATTTTAGCACACTAGCCATAAAATATGTCTTTCCTTTTCTTAATGTCTTTAAAAATAATTTGAGCATATACATAATGCACAGAAGTATGCATCTGTCCTAATAACATATTTACAAATATAAATAAACATGAAAGAATGCATGTGTGTAGTAGTTAGGGCTAATGTGAGGTAAAATAAAAGAAATGAAAGCTAAAACTAGAACGAAAAATAAATTCAGTAGAGTGAAACAATGTATTTGATAGTAGTAAAAAGCTATTTAATGAAAATTCTATTAATCTAAGTAATTTCATATGTTAAAGCACTGAGATTACATGTCAATTTGTCATAGACTATGTAAAAAGACTATATTTTTTCTCAACCATGAATTAACCAGTTAATCAGCTCAGTCTTCTATTTTCACTCCTGATATTTTAAAGTTTGAACATTATCAATAACATAATAATACCTGAATGAGCTTAAAATATTCTGTCTCCTACAGACTATTTTCAAGTTTCAATTAGTTACCTGATCAAGTGGTAAGAGAATAGCATGAAAGAAAATCCTGTTTTGAATGAATCACCTGATACATTGATAGATTCTTTTTAATTTTACATTAGTGTTAACTCATTGATTAATTGTTATCCTAACATTACTTACAATTTGAGACATTACAAAATACTTTACAGTCATTATATAATATGATCATGTGAAGTCATAATTTTTATTCCCATGTAATAATAATTTACCAAATCTTGTTCCACTAACTACACAGAAATTCAAGAGTCAGAAAAGTCCTCCTTTCCAAAATTTATAAGGGACTTTCTGGTATTCCATATATGACAAAACAAAAACTATTTAGTTCATGAAACTGAACAATTCCCCATAAATAATAGCTAGCTTGTAAGATACCATTACAGTACATCCACACAGATGAAACACTAAATTTTTTACTAAAATTTCACAATGATTCTCTAATTTCCCAAAAACCACCAGATTTTTTAGCAACACACATTGGAGGGGATCATTTTTGCCATATAGTATTTGGCAGGCTTTCCCTTCCTATTTGTGACAAGGCAAATATACCAAGACATTCCTAAATTCCAGAACTACACTTAGATCAGATCCAAGCCGAGACATCCCTTAAATTAACATCTACTTAAATTAACCTTCTTTATCTAAACTGAATTGAAACTATGGCTGAGGAAAACTAGATGTAAAATACTTTGGTTAAAAAGGATGTAAATATTTTGATCAAGGTCACAGAGAAGAAAGCAGACCTTGGACACATATTTTCTGTTATCAAAATCTAGGTTCTTTCCTTTACAGCTTTCCCTAAAATAATTCTTGGCAATCCTTTAATACTAATCATATATAAATATGAATATTTTTACACACACACACTGTTTCCTACTTAAAAATGTATGAAACTTGCATCAAGTTAAACTTAAACAAACATACATGACCCATGTCTTTATTTTTCTTTCACAAAATTTATCTCGTTAATCTGTATATCTGATGGATGTCTTTAACACAAATACTGTTTTGAGTTGATCTTTTAAACATCTTTTATTGCTGAATGATAATAACTTATCTTTTACATGTGTTTAAAGATAAATTATTTAAAAAGTTACTTTGACAAAAGTAATTTTGAGGCACTTTAAATCTATATCACAATTATTACAGAGTAATTGTGTATGTGTGTATATATATATGGGTGTGTATACATATATATAGGTGTGTATATATATATATTCACTAACCTATTATTTAATAATTTGTAGCTGTTTGAATTAATGCATTTCTGAAAAAATATGCAATTTATCACATAAGATATTAAAGTAGATTTATGCAGGGTAAAATAGCTAAAATAATTTTAAATGAATAAATATAAAGAAAAATCATTCTAGTTAAGTATTTATAGAGCCAGTAAATAACTATAATCAAAGTTCCCTTTCCTCTCAGGATTCTGCTAAGCATGGCATCCCATTTGAAATCAAATAGATTTTTAAGGGAAAGTAATATGTATGGACAGTTTTCACTGATACAGGCTAATGAGTGTTATATATATTAACAGAAATTTAAATATTTTTAGAAAATTTCTATGACTCAATTCTTTATTATCTTTAATAACATTTGTAACACAGAAAGTTAAGAAGTATTTATTCAGGGCTCTTGTGAAGGAAGGATTAATTTAGCATGCCTCGCTCAGTCTAACCCTGATCATATTTAAATTAAGGATGTGATTTAGACTGAATGCTTGATGTTTGCTCTTGGAGGACTGAAGTTTAAATAGCTCAGATCAGTCATGTAGGAACCATATACCTAAGTATCTGAACTGCAATAAAAATCCTTGACGTCAAAGTTTATATGAGTTTCTCTCATTAACAACACTACACATTTTACATATCAGGAGACCAGAGTCCAGAAAGGTTAATCTTTTCTCAGGTCACATAGCAGAAGAAACTGAAATTGATCTAAAGTAGTTCAGCATCAGAAATAATGCATTAAGTACACAGGTCGTTTAATTTATAATATTCAACGGTGCAATTGTGTGTGTGTGTATATATTTACATTGAAAAATAGTATAACAACTTTCCCTATACCCCAATATACAGAAATTTAAGGCACAAAACAAACCTGATATAATTTTCTAGGTAGAAATGATTATTTTATTTAAAAAGTGCTGCAAACTTTTCTTCACTTTTATTTTCTTTAGCTATTATGATATTTTTCTATGGACTGACAAAATGGAAGAGGAAAAATCTATATATTAACTCAATTTGCACAAGTATATAAAATTTTACTCTTCCTTTTTTGAAAATCCTCCTTTGAAATGAATTGAATTTCCTCTAGTCTCCACACAGAATCTTTATTTGCCAAATTGTCCAAAAAGTTCAAATATGTGATGAACTGAGTTGGAAAATAAATCACCCTAGTACTATCCTTTTCATATCTTGAGTTTAGAGATTCATAAAAAGAATTGTCTGTGAATTTTAATTTTTGAAACCCAAATTTCCCCACAGGTGGTGTACATTTTATGCCATATAGTAATTATATATTACTTTTGAAAAAAGCTATGAGATGTGACTGGAAGAAGGCATGGATAGCCTTTCTGAAAAATTATATATTAACAGATGGACATCACATGAAGTAGATTAATATGGCAAATGGAAAAGCTTGTCAAGCAATTTTAAGTTTTTAATGAAATCAAGAATCCCAGTATCCCAGTTCTAAAAAAAAGAAGTGATTTTATGGCACAGGTAACTAGAGTTTTGCCCTTGCCAACTTGTCATTTTGTAGAGTAATATTCCCAATTGGGAAAAAAAAATGTTAGATCACAATAAGTAGTTTTATATCTGTATTACTCAAAACTATGGCGCTCATTACAAGAATATAAGTGGGTCTATTAAGCCTGAATAAAACACAAGCAAGCAAAACCCTTCAAAATATTAGTTGAGTGTCTTAGTTTTGATATTAAAGCAGGGCAAATTTAACAATGGTAAACTTGTAAATTTGCATATACAAAATTTAATTTTCTCTGAGACTGAATATTGAAAATTAGAATCACCAATTTTTCTTAAATTTATCCTTTAAAAAATATACTTTTTTTACATAGGAAAGATGCTATTTGTCTTCTTAATTAAAATTTTAGCTAGTTTTCCATTTTATAAATGAAGTTATAGCAATATATATATATTACTTTTATAAGCACTGAAAATGTAGAGATCATCACCACATTCTCATATCACTATATAAATGTTTCACATTAGAAAAATATATGTAAAGTTAGAAAATCCACCTACTTATTTCCAAGGTTCCTAATTTTTAGATAACAATTTCAATAAAATAAATGAAATATCTAAAATAGATTTTGTTCAATGAGTAAAAATGGATCCTATTTATTGATAGTCTATTTCAGGTATTTTCTTAGTTTAACTGTAAACAAAACAATCCCACATACCCACAAACATGTCCATATACTAATACTTAGAGTTTAAGATTTATTTTATTTAAGCAACAAAGAACTTGGATGCAGGCCAGAAGTGCGGGGGTTGAGAGAATTTACCAGAGACAAGTGGAGAACAGAACAGACAGATTTACTAAAATACACTGCTGAGGGGAGAAGCAGGCAAGACAAGAGACGTCTGATGCACCATGTGGATTAGCTCCCTAGCCAGGGATCAAACTTGTGCTACAATGGATGCTGATAGCTTCATAATGCTGAGACTTAACCCCTTGAGCCACCAGGAAGGCCCTTGAATATATTATGTTACAAAGCAAAAGAGAACTAAGGCTGCAGATATAACTAAGTTGGGTAAATAGGAGACTTCAGATGGGTGTTTACCCTGACTCATGCAAGTGGATCCATAATCACATGAGTTCTTAATATAGGAAAAGACACAAAAGAGAACCAGAGTAATGTAAGCACAAGGATTTAACCTGAGTTGCTGGTTTTGAAGATGGAAGAAGGAAATCATGAGCCAAAGGAAAGAGCTGGCCTCTTTACGCTAGAAAATTCAAGGAATGGATTATTCCCTAGAACAATCAGAAAAAAATAGTATCCCTAACCGAAACCTTGATTTGAACTAGGTGAAAACCATATTGGGATTCTGACCTAAAATAAATGTGAGTAAATACTACCTATATGATCACAAAACAAGTGTCAATGAATTCACAAATGTTGAAATCATATCAAGTATCTTCTCTGAATAAAATGGCATCAAACTATAAATAAACCACAAGAAAAGGGAATAGTTCTCTAATGGGTAGATACTGAATAACACACTATTGAGTGACTATTGGGTTAATGAGGAAATCAAAGAAGAAATTTAAAAAAAATGCCTGCATCAAACAAAAATAAAAGCATAATGTACCATAAACTATAGAAAATAACATAAATAGTACTAAAACAGAAGCATGTAGCAATAAAGGCCCACATCAAGAAACAAGAATAAACTCAATTAAATAATTGTACCTCTCGTGTTAAGGAGCTAGAAAAGAACAAACAAGTTATAATCCAGTAGAAGAGAGGAAATAATAAAAATTAGAATGTAAATAAACAAAATAGAACTCAAAAAGACAAAACAAAAGATCAATGAAAGCCAAAGCCAGTTCTCTCAAAAAATAAATGAAATAGTCAAAATTTTAGCTAGGTTAATAAAGAGTTATGAGTATAAAATCTAATAAATATAATCAGAAATACAGAGGCTATTATATAATAGCCATCCCAGCTATACAGACTCATAAGAGATTTCTATGACTATCTGTACACAATTAAGTGCCTAGAAAAAAAATCTAGAAATATACAACTCCTAGATTGAATCAGGAAGAAAAACAAAACATGAACAAAAAGGAATTATAAGCAAGGGAATGAAAACAGTAATTAAATCTCCAAAAGTCCAGGATAAGATAGTTTCACTAGTGAGTAAAAAACTAAGGACCAGAAAAGGGTCTATGAAACTTTACTCAAATGATATTTTTTTGTACTTTGAAATCATATACAAAAAAGCAGTATTTTCCTTTTTTTCACTACAAAGTCTAAAGAGTGACAACAAAAAGAAGATACGTATAAAGAATCTTTACCCTGAGGTAATTTCTAAAAGACCTGTGAAGATACACAAAAAATGGAAAAGAATTAGGTGCCATTACGAATAAATTGGTGAGGTAAAACGTGTTCTGGTTCCCAAAGATATATTTCATTTGTTACATACAAATTTTAACTAATATATATAAAACACAGTAAATATTATTGGAATATATCTTTGAAACTGCTAAAGGTGAAAACTGATCAACAATTTTTATGAAAGACAAATTTTCAGTATTTTAAGTTTTACCAAAGGTTTCATATTGCAATTCCTTTTAAAATTATTATTCATTTTATTGAGTTAATATTGGTTTAACATGCTATATGTATGTATATATATGATGTATATATGCACTATATATTATCTGGGAAACTAGGTTCACATTTCTTCAGATGCATCTAGTAATGGAACTACACTACACTCTCACTAAAGCCACCCATAGTTCCTTACCATAGATCCATCAATTCTCTTCCCTCCTTTTTCCTCACTCTCATACTCTTTCCCCCCCAATAGCCTCAATTATGTAATAAAATTTCCAGAGTTTGTTTTGATTTAGTTTTGTCAGTTCCTTTCTTTTGTTTTCTATATTCTATATATGAGAGAAGTGACCCAGAATTTTCTCTTCTTCTTACTTATCTCACTTATGATAATTCCTTCCAACTCCATCCATGTTCTTGCAAATGGGAAGAGTTCATCATTTTTATAGCTGAGTAATATCCTATTACACACACACCCACACACACACACACACATACACATCTTAATCCATTGCTCTGTTACTGTATACTTACATTGTACCCTAAATTTTGCCATTATAAATGGTGCTACAATAAACACAGGGGTACATCTATCCATTTGAATTAGTTATTTTGTATTATTTGGGTAGATCTATAGATAGAATTGCTGAGCCATACTGTATATGCATTTTCTAATTTTTGAGGAAACCCAATTCTGTTTTCCACAGTGGGTGAACCAGCCTATATCCCCATTAATAGTGTAAGAGGATGCATTTTTCTTCACACCCATGCCAACATTTATTCTGATGTGTGCGTGTGATTTGATATGCTTCAATATATACATTGCTTTGGGTAAGAAAGCCATTTTAAGAGTGTTCATCATTTTAATAAGACATGAAATATGGTTCTATTTCTTTGTGTTGTATATAT
Source organism: Galemys pyrenaicus (assembly GCA_019455555.1). Classification (NCBI taxonomy): domain Eukaryota; kingdom Metazoa; phylum Chordata; class Mammalia; order Eulipotyphla; family Talpidae; genus Galemys; species Galemys pyrenaicus. Next base: position 4,575,111 of record JAGFMF010011827.1, read on the forward strand.
TTTTAACAATGTCTTATGATTTTTAATAGATAAAAAGACACAAAATAAAAAGATACAAAATTAAACTATATTTGGATTTCTACTTTCAAATCACATATAATCCAAATATTATAAATACTTCTCTTGGATTTGGAGTACATTTTTCACTATCACTTTCAACTTCAAAAATAAATATTATGTCTCATTTCTTTTTAAAAACATAATAAGTGTCTTTTCTTTGGCAAGTAGGTGAAGGATTTAATTATTATTTCTTAAGTGTAATTTACAATATTTAAATATGCTTCACTATTTATGTTTATCTTTTGACTTTTATTCAGAATGTCTTCTGCTGGGGAAGGTACATATTAGCTTCAGTAGAAATCAGTGTCATGTACATATGAAACTGCAATTTTAAAATTATCTTCATAGGCAATTCTTTCCCCATGTAGTGTTGTTATTATCATTAAGATATTTTTTTCAATCTTGGAATACTTAAGTAAATATGAAGTGTTATATTTAGTTGGATAAGCAGGCTATTACTATTTATAATGGAAGACTCTCAACTTCCCTCCTACTACCCTACTATTTGTGTTAGCAGAAGTTTACTTGATGAACTTACTTTAATGGCTACACTATTGTAAACACCAACATAACCCTGAAGAACTTTGGGTGTCTAAGGTAATCTTTGTAAGAATAGGTAGTACTTTCTTGCAAATAAGACTAGGGGGGCATTGCTTTCATATTACATAATCTGAAAATGCAGATTAAAAAATAAATTACACTGCATAAGTTATGATTGGTATCTATTCGAATAACATACTCTAATTCTAACTTTATATGTTCTGCCAAGGGGGAACTATTAGATTATATGAGATTTTACACATTGTTCAGCTAAGTTAAAGATACAAACATTAAACTTAACATTTGGGACATCAAAAAGATTTGTGATACTCTCCAGGGTGCCATGGATCCATAAACCAATGAAGTATCCTGAAATGAGCTATTTCTTTCTTGGACTGAGTCTTGGTGGGTTATCTTTCAAATTAATAGTTTAAGAGGGCCACTAACAGTTGTGTGGAATAGAAATTAACTGGAAGCAGTGAAGTGGTGGATAGAATGCATCAGACAATAATGAAGAAATTTCTTTCTGTACAGATAAGTGAAGAGTAACTCACAATGTATTAATTGTGTATTATCTTGTGAAAGTCCATTTTCCTGGGCTTCTGAAATAGATTTTCTGCTAGTTTTATATCAATAAAATAAAGTTGTAAATGGGAATAGATATCCAGGAACAAAGATTAACATTAACTCAGTTAACATATTTGTAATGGTGATTTTAGGTAAGCCTTACTTCATTTTACTTATGAACTTTTAAGCAAACAATTTCAATTAGTCGGAGACAAAGAAAATTATTAATATAAGTTTTTAAATAATAAACTATATAAATATATTGATAGAAATTTAGGAATTATCTAAATTGAGGATATCTAAACAATAGAAATTTAGAACAAAATTAATCACTGCTCAAGATAAATGGACTAAATAATTTACAATTATATGAAAAAATCATTTCAGATAGTAAAGGAAATAACAAGCAGATGGGTAATTCCCAAGAAATCATGCATTTAATTGAGTATAAACACCATTAAGGGGCCATGCGATATGATTGATGCAAATCAAACATATCATCTTTATAATGGGCAGTATAGTATGGTTAACAATCCCTATAGAACAAAACAAAAACATTACTAAATCTTACAGCTAGCCCATCAGTATTCATTCCTGTCAGGACCAGACAATTTGAAGCTACTTCTAAATTTGTATAGGCCAGATTGTTTATTTATAGGGCAATTCCTATTCCTGTGTCTGACTATATTTCCAATACAGTGAAGTATATTTGGAAGTATTATTGGAAATGCATATAATTCCAGAAATTTGTGATTGTTATTTGTTATCCATTTCCCCAGTCCAACATAGGTTGATTAGAATACTAGGGCTAGAAAGTATTTGAATGCAGGGCACACTCTTAGTCTCTAAGCTTCCCAAGAGAGGATGATGTAATGCTTCCTTAATGTGTTCTCCTCCTTTTTCATAGATACTAAACATAGCCAGTCTCTGCAGAAGAATGGAGGTTTGAAAAAGGAAGTTGAGTAAATCCCCAATTATATCAAATGCTTATTATTTAGCATGTATTATTACAGACTTTTATTTTAAAGGTTCTTTCTGCAGGAAAACTTCAGTTGTTAGCTATTTTAACAGTCAGATAGGTGCCTCCCTCATGGCACAAGGGGTTAAGGACTGCACTATGAAGAATCCACAGCCACTGTAGCACGAGTCTGATCCCTGGCCAAGGAGGTGACCCACACGGTGAAGCAGACCTCTCCTGACAAGTCTGATGCTCCACTCAGCAGTGTGTTTCAGGCAGTCTGACTATTCTGTTTACCACTCTGTCTCTCATGAATCCTCTCATCCCCAACACCCCAGTTCTTGTATGCAGAAAATAAATCTTTAAAAAAAGAGAGATAAAAAGAATACCCTCCTCCATTGCAACTGGATCCAGTCTTTTTTCCTTGTTTAGTGCAAGTATATAAAGACATGATCCTCTTCTTACAATTTGAGTCATCTTAGTTTCAGAGCTTCCCAACACCAACAGGCCTTTGTTGAAATGGAGTTGCAGCTCAGCTTCTGCCTCTGCCAAAACCGTCTTATCCCTCCTATTCCACAGATGGTGATCCCCAAATTACTCCCTAATAAATAAGTATGTGCTATTTACGATTTCAAGAATTAGAATCTCTGAAAATATTTTTAAAAGTAATTAAAGTTCAACAACTATCTTTGGAAAATATTCAGTTTAATTTTAAAGGCATCTAGAAATGTTAACTGAACGTAGTAATTCAACAATGGTGTTAATATAGGTTTGGAGCTAAATGGATAGAGGAAATTAGAAATGAACCCAGGCATAATAGAACAGGAATCCCATTTTGTCACTAAGAAGCTAGGTAGCGCTAAGTGGCATATAAAATCTTTTAGAATAGACCCTGCATAATTAAGATGCTTGAGTTAAATTTTGGTATTGTTTCACCCACCATACAATTAAAAGTATGAATCAATTGCTAACATTAAATATAGGAACATTTCACCTAAAACTCCATCTGTCTAGATTTGTTAAAATATCTATAACTTGACAAAGCTCTTGTGACTATATAGAAACAATCTTTGTGGCTAAGTGGCAGCTGTCCTCTCTTCACTAAGAAAGAATGTCCCCAAATATTCTTGTGGTTCACAGTTATCTCCATCATTTATTTTAATTGACTCATTCTTTTGGAATGTGAGTTAAATGAAAGTAATGTTATATATCGTTTCGACAAAAATAGTAGAAATAAAACTCCCAGCACATTACATGTATGTAGCAGATACTTGCTTAGATCTAATTGTGTCACACCAAAATTTGCAGGATGAAGCTCTAAACTCCAATGCGATACTTGGACATAAAGTCTTTGGATAACTGGCTTAGATGAGAAAATTAAGGTAATGTCCTTGTAAGAAGAGACATCAAGAGAGCTTAGGTTAGGTAGGCTAGTACAAAAATAGAATGCAAAAATAGTTTATACCCTGGAGTTTATGAGAGATTAAATAATAAAGCTCATATTTGAAAGAGAGAATATATTTTTTCAATTATTGCTATAAATTATATGCAAATTTATTTAACAGACTAAATTTGTAATGGTAAATTCAAGTTTAAATAATTATAATTAATGTTTTTAAATAAACATTGAAGAATATTTGATCTTGTTATTGCAACCTACTATGTTAGAAAAAGAAACACATTGGTAGGGACTGAGCTAGGGAGAAAGGAAAGGAACCTTAGCTAGTATAAGAATCTATATACATACACAGCATAGGCAGCATAGAACATCATATGATTAATAATCTGTTTTATTTGAACTAAAACTCTTTTTTAGAACTGAGTTTTCTACTCCAATAGTGCCTGAAGATGTGTCAAACACTGACACCATCAGGAGAATTAAATGTTTTCCAAGTCAAAGAAAACAGGATTTACTTGGGTCAAGATAACCAAGGAGAATACAATAAATTCTGGAGACTAAATATGACAAAGACTAAGAGACCAACTCTGATGGACTATTGTGATAATTTGGTCAATTATTATTATTAACTGTTTTTGTTTAACTCACTAGAAAAAGGCCAATTCAAGAAAAATATCAGAATAGTTTTCAGGATAAAATACCTGCCATTATCTCAGATCATTGGCTTTCTGAAAATAAAGTGTGCCTTGTAGATTCAATTCCTGTCACTGCTCATTGGCTTCTCACAGTGACAGGAAGCCTGAACCCAGCATTTCTGACTATATTACTTATCCATTTACAATTATTCTGGATTTGGCATTTTTTTCCTGAAATAATTGTTAGTATTTAGAAGGTGGTCATTGCCAATTCAAGCTTATCTAAGTGGCAGGAAAAAAAATAGAAGTTACAACCTTTCAAAATTCATCCTTTGTTTCTTAAGTGTACTCTGGGTCCTCTCTGGTGGTACAGGGATTAAAGTATCAACACTAACAAGCTATTGCCAGCCATTGTGCCATGAGTTCGATTCCTGGCCAGGGAGCTGACCCACATGGAGCAGCAGACCTCTCCTAATTCACCCACTGCTCCCCTTAGCAGTGTATTTCAGTAGATCTTCCTTTGCTGTTCCCCACTCTGTCTCTGGTGAATCTCTCACACCCCCCCCCCACACACACACAACTCTAGCCTATAACCCAGTTCTGTGCATCAATAAAAACTTAAAAGGAATAAAAAGTACTGTTTTACTATTGATTTAAATAAAACAGAACTATACTTGAAAAATACATTTTTAGATGAAATATTTCAAAATTACCTCTTTAAAAACTAAGTACCTTTGATTTAAAATCTATGATATCATGTTTCATTTACATAATATCAACATGTTAAGTATAAGGTGCAAGATACTTTTAAAGTTTCCACACTTGGGAATGTGAGAAACAATGTCAGATTGTCCTTCCAAGAAATGAAATGATAAATCAGCAAAATACTATGCTGATTTATTACTAGCAGGGTCCCTATTTTGTTTGAATTATACTTAATGTCCAGAAATTACATAATGAATCACCCTTGCTCTAATCCAGTAATGGCAATACTATACCCTGCTATTTCAACCTAGTTATAGATACATGTTCCTATATTTGTCAGTAAAATCTGAGCATAAATGTGCTTGGAAAGTTTCTTGCCAAATGGATAAAAGCAGCCAGTACACTTCACTTGCCTTTCCTTATTATTTTGCTTTGAAATTGGGTAATTGTTACTTAGGCAGTCTACCATCTAATAAAACTATTAGTACCACTTCTATATTAAATTATAGCTCACACTTATGAAGAATTTAGTATATATCACTTAATACTTTGTGCGGTTTATATGTTCTTATCTCATGTTATTCCCACAGTTCAAACAGTAAAGTGCTATCTATGTTTATAAATGAGGACAATGAAGTTCAGCAAGAAAAAAATCAACTTGACTGTGATCACAGAGCTAGTCATTGAAAACGTTGGCATTGAAATTCAGGGCTATTTGATGCAAAAAATGTAATCTTATGTACCATATTGTAAAAATTTCCTCAGAAACTGCATAGAATATACCCACTGCTCAGAAAGGTGACCAAAATATCGGTAAGTGCATAGACTCTGTTTCTGCTGATTACTATATTGTAATTTTTCTGTAATAACTAGCATATCCATTAAAAGTTATCAGTAATCCGAACTTTTTTTTTCTCTAGTTTGAGAAACTTCTGTCGTCTATCAGTTATAGTCAATTTCCTTGAATACATCCCAGAATTTAGGCCCTTTAAGTAACTTTTCATCAAGGACTAAGAACAACAGTATTTTAAGTGTAAATCTGAAAGGATTCTAAGACTCCATAAACACATAAAAATCCCCCTCGAGTTGTTGCCCCAATGAAATACTCAGCTATGTGAAATTCCCTCCACAGTTAAGTCAAAAAGAGTTAAGTCAAAAGTCAAAAAGTTAAGCCAAAAAGTCTATGCCTCTTAGGAGGCATAGAGAGACACAGAATACATGATGGTCACAGTTACTGTATCAGATATTTTCCATTTCCTCACCAGATCTATCTCCACTTTTTTTTTTTAAATTTAATCCCTTAGTTTTTTTTTCCTTCTTTATTTATACATATTTGACATCAATTGTAATCCCCATGTATTCCCCATCACCATTTCATCAGTGCACCATCACCTCAGTCCCTTGTGCTCTTATCTGCCCTCAGCCCTCTCCCTCCCTCCTGCCCACCAAATGTCCCCAATTTGTACTTGTCTTTTTATTTTTGTTGTGTTTATTATTATTATTAGTAGTAGTAGTAGTAGTAGGATTGTTATTATTCTTTTCTTTGATCCTTATTTGGTTCCCTTATATTCCTCCTGGGCAGAAGAGCTAAAAAGGCATTTGAAATGCAAATGGCCAAGAGGCATATGAAAAAATTCTCAACTTCTATAGTAATCAGAGAAATGCAAATCCACTATGAGATACCACCTTACACCATTGAGAATGACACATAACAAAAAAATTAGCAACAACAAGTGTTGGTGAGAATCTTACACTGATGGTGGGAATGCAAGCTGGTCTAACCATTATGGAAAGCAGTATGGCGGTTCCTCAAACTACTAAGAATGGAACTTCCATATGATCCAGCAATCCCACTCCTAGGAATATACCCAAATGACACAAAAACACTGATTCAAAAGAATACCTACACCCCTATGTTTATAGCAACACTATTTACACTAGTTAAGCAACACTAGTTACAATAGTTATAGCAACACTAGTTACAATAGTTAAGACCTGGAAACATGTGGTATATATACACAATGGAATACTATTCAGGAATCAAAAATGATAAACCATCTCCACATTCTAATACCTATTCTCTGCCCTGGAAGAATGGCCTGCAAAGGAACATCAACATGTTCCTTTGCTAGGTTTAAACAATAGGGATTTTAATAGCGATCAGGAGAGCAAGAGAGGGCCCTTTCCCATGGAGACTACGGACGGCTAATTTGCCTCAGGTTCACTTTTTGTATAATGCTTTTTCTTAAAGAGGATAATTTTTCTTCCATTTCTCTTTTTAAACCTAATAATGGCTCTAACATGGCTACAAAACTTGTGATTTCCTGACTATTTCATCCAAATCTTTACAGTCTCTATTAAACCTTTGATTTACCAAAGGTATGCCCTTTTTCATTTCTGCAAAAACTCCAATATGGCCATGGACAATATATTTATAGTGAAAGGGCAGAAAAATCATGAAAAATGTTACAGAAATAATAAGAATAAATATGAATGTGAAATGTGTCACTTTGTCTTTTTTCTAAGTAATTATAGAAAGTGGTTGGATTAAGCATGACCTCAGTTTGGGAAAGAAGTGTTAGCAAAGATACTGAATAAAATATATTATGATTTCTTTTGTTGCAAAGATATTGGTAAGAACTATTTATTTCAAAGAAATTTCAATAAAGGGACTATTTTAAATGAAATCCTATGTTGAAATTAATGTAAAATATTTTGTGAAATGTCTACAAATCAATAGTGTAATTGCTGAAAAGTACATGCTTCTGATTCTATCTTCAATTACAGTATCTTCTAAAATAAATATTTCTTTAAAATAAAGTGTTGGAAACTTTTATTTTTCCTCATGATTACCAGAGACAATGAAAATGTACCCATCTATCTAATAGCTTTGAATAACTAACAAAAGTAAAGAAATGTGTTGGACTTTATTCTACTAGTAATATTAGTAGTAGTAAGACCATAATCCATTGTTAATATCATATACAGCATTTGAAATCTCAAAATTTTTCAGCTCTTTGATTCTCTAAATACTCCTAAACATTACAAAACTCCTTGTGAGTTAGATAATGACTACATATTTACTAAGTAAATACATACAATCACTGATATGCCAAACCCAAAGTAGATATCATTCATTGAATATCTTTAGCTTCATTGCAAAAATTTTAAAAACTAATTCTAAAAAAATTCCATGCATCTTTTGTGTGTGCTTGCTTTAAATGCTGAAATTTACAAATTTACTTTATGTGTCAGAAAAGATGTACAGACTGCATTAATTTTTCAAACATGGGAGTGCATAAATACACATTCTTAGTTCCTCAGCTGTGAAATTTTATTTTATACCTAAGACCTCTGGGAATATTTCAGGAAAGTCTACTAGAGGCATTAATTATAATATAAATTATATTTGCTATTTCAGTCAGCTAATTAAATTTCATTTTACTGTGTTCTTGTTTATTGTGATCTTATTACTAGGGACTGAATTATAATAGCAAATTGAAATTCAAATTAAAAGCATTTTTAAGGAAAGTTGAAGTTTATGCGTTTGAACTTTTATTATATGAATAACCACATTCATCTTCTCTATTATCAAATGTAAATAAAAATTTATACCAGTAATCAACAACTTTTTTTCGACATGTAACAAAGGTACTTACTATAATGTATAATTTATGTCTAATTAGTAAATATTCTTCATATAAGGGTGAAGAAAGTTTGTGTGGAAATATAAATTATTATTTCAATCTTTCCTTAAATTTAAGAGTTTCTTTTTACTACTTAATCTACTCAATAGCTTACTTATAGAAATTTCCGCAACATATTTGTCTGCAAGTTTCATAAAAGTTGTTCAAAATTCTTTTATCCACTCTAGTAATGGCTTAGCATACCGCCATATTAGATGCTCCTTTTTGCTATATTTATCTTGTGTATGTTTGAATGCATATGTAATACTGCTACAAGTGATAAAATAATAGTCAATATTTTGGATTTAAAATACTATATAATATATATTAATTAATTACTATATATTAAATAATATATAATAAATAATATATATTAATTTATATATTATATAATTAATGGTGAATATTTTGGATTTAAATTAATTTAAATTTAAATTATTATATAAATTAACTTTTGATCTTAAGTTTAATGTTATGTAGGGTATGGTCTTTTAAACATAATATGTGTGATAACTATGAACTTAAGTAATTATTTCCTTTTTATTTGTCTATAATAATATATATAATTATACTAGTCTAACTTTGAAATATCAGCTTGCTTAATCTATTGGTTATTGTTATGAGTTGAAGTATACATATGATATTAGTTGATGAATTTTATGACTACTAATTTTCTTTAGGCAATAGTTGGTATTTAGCAATAACAGAGACACACCCTTTACATATGTTTTTTCCTCTATTCAAATCATTCTGACATTTACAAAGGTGAAATTAAAATTAAAGATTTATATGAAACTGGGAAGAGTATAATCTCTTATCAAACAATCATGGGAAGTTAATTACAAATAACAAAAACTGCTGGTCAAAATAATGAACTTTAAATAATCATACAATGAGGAAAGTGGATCCCTACTTATAATATTTGAAAATTCTAGAAATATTAAGTACGAATCAAAGTAACTGAATATCTTTAGTAGGTAAGCTGAAGTCATTGGATGCTAACCATGTCTAAATAACTTCTATGAATGTATAATTTTTCAACACATTTCTAAGATTTCTACTGTATTACTCAAGATTAAAACAGTCAGGATAATCCTTCTCTGCATTTCTGGGTGCTAGACCAAAATGCATTCTATATTAATACTATTCTGTGATTTAAAAAAATATTTTATATCACATTGGTGAAAAGGAACTCAAACAGGAAAAAGCACTAGAGAGTTTGGTTAGCATATTTTTGATCAAAAAATACATTTTAGTAAATTTCGCATTTGGAAAATTCTTAAGTTAGCAGCAATCACACACCTGGTATAATAAATGAATATAAAAGTTCTTAATGTAAACTAAGTGTTTATCAGGTTTGAACATGCATTTCATTACCAGATTGTTGAAAATATTTAATTAGCTATTAACTGTCTTTTCATATTCAACTAAAAGGTAAGTAAGTCATTTTTATCCTTCTAGGTACTAAAAACACCAGTAGTATAAACCACATTATATTCTATATCTCAAACATCTTCATTAATAATACGTATATATAATTTATTTAAATGTTTAAATATTATTGATATTGTTCTCTCCAATTATGTTTATACCAATAATGCTATTTTGAACATTTTGATGTGTAAAAGTGAAGGAATATAAAATTTGGCCATAATATATTGTAAATACAGAACACCATGATTTGAAAATGCTTTAAATTATTTTATGAGCTGGTGTGAGGACAAGTGATTACATTTAATCTTTTCAAGTGAGTAAGTTACTATTGCCCAAATTTATAGTTAATTTGTTATCCTTTGTGGTAAATTTCATCAGGTATGGACACTGAATGATTAGTAAGATGAAGTCCTATCATCTTGTGTTTCTTTGTTAACAGTTTCTAATGCATCAGCCGTAAAACATATATCATTAAAAAATAAAGTCAGATCTGGATCAAGAAGATGTGGTACATATACATGATGGAATATTATTTGCAATCAAAAATTAGAAACTAGAGACATTTATAGAAACATGGATTGAACTAGAAGGAATTATACTCAGTGAAACAAGTCAGAAGGCAAGAGAAAAATATCGGATGGCTTCACTATTAGGAGGAATATGAAAGAGCAACAACTACAAAGAATAAGCTCAAGGAAATGGGCAATTATAACCAAAAACAAACAAAAAACTCAATAAGACCAAAAAGCCAAGATAAACCAAAGGGACCATGGGGCGGAGGGTTAGGAGGGGAGGACAAAGAAGGGGATGAGGGCAGAAAGAGCACAAGGGACTGAAGTGATGGTGCACGAGTAGAATGGTGGTGGGAATTCCCTGGGGAATACAAATGATGTCAAATATAATAAATAAAAAAAATAAAGTCAGAAAACACATATAATAGATGATTTGATCAACTTTTTCTGCATTTCCCATTAAAGCTAATATCAGTAGTTTAATTTTATTTCACAGGAATATTTGACATTTACAAACAGTTTAAGAAAAATTCAATTAACATTTTTAAAAGGAACTTCAGCATCTACAATACACAATATTTGATTGACCTATATTTGGAAAGAAAAGTGTTAATTTAAGTACCAACACTATCTCAAAGATTATACTTTAAATGTAAACTGGTTCAATTACTTCAATATTCAGAAAAAAACAATAATTTCACAGTAAACATTCACAATAGGGATGGCTAGCATTCAAATGTTATAAAAAGACTATTCATAAATCACACTCAACTGAAAATTGGTTTAAAAATTATTCAAATTAATAACTATTTTTACATTCTAATAGCTTTACATGTTGGTACTGAAGGATAAAATTTGCGTCTGCAGACAGAATGGTGCACCAATAAGAGGCACTTTTAAAGGAAGACTAGGGAGACTGTTGAAAGGAGCCTGGAATAAAGCATGTAACAAATATTAAAGTGATACTTTTTACTTTTATTTAACTGTGAACTATCAGGTTTGTTCTATAAGAGATCCAAACTTGGGATGCTTAAAAGCCCTCTTTTCACTCTTGTGAGATGTTTTCTAATCTATGATGAAAATTGCAGTCCAGTGGGATATTCTTTGTTTTCTTTTATTTCCATAGATATGAGATATGTAAACAAAATACCTATCTGAACCTTGTTCTTTAGTTCATTTGAACTTAATCTTAGCTAAATTATAACTTACAGTCTTTTTTTTTGGACATATTGTTATTTATTTGAAGAGTCATTTAACAAAGCAAAGCTTAGATCTAACATACCAGTGAGACATATTTGGCCATTGCTATATAAAGCAAAGACATAGAGTAGACCTTTCATAAATCATTTTATTCAGAATGAAAGTCAATTTGTAAAGTCACATAAAATTTAGAAACAAATTATCTTATGTCTCACAAGTCATCTTTAATTTGGAAACAGTCTCTAAATTACATCCATGAAAGTAGATCTGCTAATGTTTAGCAGACACATCTTAGAGAAAGAAGTAGGCTATTTACCTTGGAATGCCCTTATTTTCTCAAAGAAGTCTAGTTCCTAAAGGTTTTGAAAGTATAAGAAACAATGAATTTCTATTTTTTTCTGTACATCAGTAGTGACATGCATTTGAGTTTAGTCCATCAGACAATTTACATAGGAAAAAATATACTATGAGACTAAAATTAAAATAAAATGTAACAATCAAAGTGAAAAGGTATGAAGATTATCATGCACATATTTCTCTTTGGAAATAGCAAAGACAGTGTTTTTTGCCTAGATACAAATTATAATTAGGCATTTTATTCTAAAATACAGAATTAAACATTCCTAATAGGAATACACTCAAAAAGAATGTCTGAATAATGAAATAAATCAAATTAAACGCACATTATGCTTCAATTTTTACTAATAAAATGGTGTGCATTATAGATTTGTATTAACATTGCTTAACAATAGTCAACAATGAGAATGGCACCTCCAAAAACACAAATATACCTAAAGCTCAGTTCATATGAATTTATCTGTAAGCATGTTTTATCGATCTGACCTTTCAAGTCTGAAATGTAAAATAAATGCTTTAATAATTCTTCTTTAAAATCCATTAAATCTCACACTCAATCAAATTTTTACAGCTGTAATTGTTACATATATATAAAATTCTGAATTTATAGAGTTTGAAAGGTATGGAAATTTAAGATCAATGTGTTCTAAATGATAGTGTAAATATGCAAATATGATTAAAAACAAATAAACTTGAATATGAATGACAGTAAATTGAAGCATTGTAGTATATTTATAACTATATCATCTGTCTCAGGTATTTCAAATTCCTCAAGAAGACAATTCTCATATCTAGGCAATACTGTTTCTTCAAAGAAAAGACAAAATATTAAAAGAAATATTGCTTCCAAAATTAATTGACAGCCTTTATAAGAAATACACATGTGTAATTCATTTTCTAATTAAATATATGTAAGGACTGTTACAAAAATAAGGAGTTGAACTTATTTTCCTTTAAGTTGCTTTGACATTATCTGTTTTATACAAATGGCATTCATATAATAAGACATATCTCAATATACTAAGGTATAACTAGAAAAGAAACAACCCAGAAATTATTCAGGGATCACTCATCTCTTAGTTACACAGAAACTGGGTCTATAAAGTATCAATGAATATAATGAAATGAGAACATGAAAGCTACAGTCTAATGATGAACTTACTCTCTTTGCTCACAGCAAAGTCATGCCAGTTCTCCATAGATAAGAACAAGAACTGAGATGAAGACTATTAGGTAAGAAGTAGCCTTTTTCTGAGAGCTTCACTTTCTTAGGTCTAGATCTTAAGGAGGCATACTAGTTCAGTAAATGCTCCTGGGCATAAGGATAAGACTCTTCGAGATGAAAGGCAGCCCCAGAAACTCAGGGGGCATACCACATCTTATAAGCAAACATATTAGCTGCATGCTGCACTCTACTGATTTATCTATTGCTATTCTCCTATCTAGATTTTGCTGCAGGATTTCATTAGCACCATTTGGCATAGTGTGATTTTTAATTCCCTAGAGGAAAATACTGTTTACTGCATTTCCCATGTCTATTTGACAGTGAAATTCTTTTTTAAAGAGAGTCATGTTTTAGTGAATGCAGTTTGGAGAATCTTCCATAACTTTAAAAATATATATTATTAATGAATTCTCCTTTACTATGGCATATCAAGGAAAATTATTCATCATTGAGACAAATGGATACAAAGGACTATCTTAAGTATTTCCCTTTAGTGTCAGTAGGAATATCTAATGGGAAAATGAGTTTTGGGTATCGAGACTTATGGTTAAAAATATGTGTTTATTGGAATGGTGATAATAAGCAGGGGCATCTGAAGGCAGAGTAGCTGACCTCTCCTTTCCTCTACAGGAGTGAAGTGGGAGAAAGAAGACTTTCATTGTTAAAACTGAGATGACATTTTAGGAACACATGAAATTTCCTGCTTAAGTCATACACCATGGTTATGTTTTGTTCATTCTATATCAACTGAGGAATCACATTGTTTAAGGAAAAAAAGTAGAAGCAAATTTCACTAATGTACCTTGTGAAGCTTTTCATTGCTACCACCACCAGGAAATCTGTGACTTTTTTTTTTTTTTTCTACTTGAGTACTGCACAGTTTGGTGAAGCTAGATTTGCTTAGGCTGTGGTGTGTGTGTGTGTGTAAATGAACCAAACTGAAGTTTTTATGTATGTTAACCATGAAGTAAACTGATCATTTTTTACAGATTTAATGAATATGATATGGGAGAAAAACTCAAGGTCACCTGAAGAACAAAAATTAGAGAATCAGGAACAGAAAAGATAAAGTTCTATAAAACAAATCCAAATCGCTAGCTGTTTCTATGTAGATTATTACCCATTAATTTATATATGTAAGCATTAATAGTTAATTTGTTCCAGCACTAGTTTATGAGAAACATTTGTATAAACAAGCAGCTCTGGAAAATAAAAGAATTTAAACATGTCAAAATTTAATATTTTCCTTGACTTCTGCAAGGTATCTCAAAGTCCTGGAAATGTCATGTGAAATAGAAATGTATTTATTTGCCTAGAGCTCTTAGGTCTAAAAATAGGATTTAGTATGTCAGTTGGCCATATCAGCTGTGATTTGGAGCACAGAATATTAGCTAATCTTCTGGAGGAACTAGAGATAAAGACTAGTCATGGAAGTAGTCAATTGTTGTTAAGCAAGAGTATCAATTAAAATTCTAGACACCAAGGCTCAGGTGAGGGTCCCTGTATTGGCAATCTTACCTCCATGTTGTTATACAACATTGCTGGAAAACATGACTCCACTGAGAGAGGACAACTTCTCTGAACACTGCTACATGTCTCCTTTTTTTGGCAGATATGAATCTGTGTTGTTTCATTGTAAAAAGATACAATCTTGAGTACATCAGTTTCCCCTGGGTTCTGAATTCTACACAGAGAATTATAAAAACTGAAGGTGGTATCATGGACACCCAGATTTGTGAATATTTCAGAAATGAAGATGGCTTGTAGATATTTCTCTACCTTTATGCAATGAAATAAAGATAACGTTTTCCTCACGACAGAGGTAGGGTGGGTTTGCCAAGAGCTTCTATAAAATACAGAATCTTCTAACCTCAGGTTCCTCAGAAATATATCCTCATCACATGGGCAGGTACAATATGGGCTATCATTTTGCACTGTCAGGGACTCAGGGAACATCACTATAGTGTTACTCTGGACTCTTGTCTTTGGGTATAAACACTAACTCTTTGTGTCTGATCCAGATACTGTTTGGTTTTTGCTAATATCTATGAAAGTGTAACTAATTTCCTCATTGGCTTGAGAGTAGGGTAAAATCTCAGCCCTTATGATTTCTGACTTGATAGTTCAACACTAGTCCTACTGCTTTCTAATGAATTATTCACTAGAGATTTTCAAAATAACTAACAAAAAAAAACATTCTAGGAATGTGCTAATAGTTTACAAATGGTTTCAGTTACATGAGATATTATTTTCAAAATGCATACAAAGTTCCCACCAGCGGAGTTAAAGAAACATATATTTGCCTTTCTTGTGAGAAGCAGGGGCATTTCATTCCATACCTGATAAGCAAACTAATTTTGTGGTATAAAGAGGACTATAGCACCATAGCCATAGATGCTGTCATGGGACTGGTTGGTAATTTAAGATGACAGTACCATGAGAAAAGAAAGTGGCAACATGAGCACTTTCTTCAGAGATAATTAAAAACAAGCAAACAAAAGTAATCACCCTCAAGATTTTAAAATCCTAATTTTCAATTGTTGTTAAATTTTCCAAATTCAATTCCCATCCAGAAACATTTATGACTACTATAGTAACACATTATGATTGCTTTAAAATTCAGGCTCTTAGTGTACATCTGCATATTTGCAGTATCTTCCTATACAGAAAACACATTCTCAAATTGCTCCTAGCAGTTGAAGAGTGAAAATGTAGGTAAAAAATGGTTAAGATTTTTATAGAAATTCAATGTGTTTTAGGTTGGAGTTCATTTTCCAGCTCCATGGTCTCTGTATAGAAGGGTATTATAATTTCTATTCGAGGAAAGAAATGTGAACAAATGTCACAATAGTATAAAACAGGGACAACTGCATTTGAAATCGGTTTAGTCTCTAATTCCGTAGGCTGACAGACACAAGGCTACCAAATGCCAATCAGGTAAACATAAGGGACCCAAAGGCCAATGTTTCCATGAATCAAAATTTTAAAAATAAGAATTTTGAAGTATATGCAGTTACTTATAGTGAGCCCCATATCACCAAAATGAACATTAGTTACAGTTTCTATTCTCAGTAATGGAATTTCAAACCATCATTCAGGATTAACTGATCAGTCTTAGTTAGGTAATGTGCCCTTACCTAAGGATAAGTAACCCAGCAATAACCAAGCCACCGTTTTACCCACTAGAACTTCCGCATTCTCTTCTGTTCTGTCCATAAAATTCTTTCATAATTATTGTTCCTTGGAGTTCCTTTCTGTTTGCTACACTGGATGCTGCCAGATTTAATTCAATTTATAGCTCAAATAAACTCCTAACATTTTTAATGTGTCAGTCTAGCTTTTTATACTCCTAAGCCTATATTTAAATAGCAAACAATTTTAGTAATTAACTTTTCTTGTCTTCAAACCAATATGCATTCCAAACACAAAGGAAAAAAGAGTTTTTCCAGGGATTTGTTTATACATGCAAGAAAAATATATACTATCCCAGATATGCTAACAGTTTCACCTGCCTCCTAATACTTTTAACAAAAACTCCATTAAATATTTGTCATATTGAAAACTGACTTATAAAAACTATTAGCAACAGTATACCTTTTTTCAACAAATATTTTAAGTTTTTATGGTTATGCAAATTTGTCAATTAACCTATGAAAAGATAAAAGCTTTCCTCCTCTTTTATCTAGAAAGTACACTTGTAATTCAGTTTTGATTTGATTTAGTTTGTTACCACAGTTTGTCACAACTAAGAACCTTAAGTGACTGAAACTTATTTGCATGAAAACAGCTTTATTATTGTGCATGCAGCTTAGCTTGATAGCTTTCTTATTATTGATGCAATTGTTATCCCATAGCAACAAGTGAACAAGAAGACTGTCTCTGAGCCTGACTATAATAAGTGCACTTCTCACTTTCTTCCTGCTGAGAGAAAATTCCGTTTTCATTTAAACTACAAAATATATCAGTGAACATAATGGGATCCGACAGTCCATCTTAAATAGTGTCATTAGGTAACAAAGAGAAATCTGAAGCAATATAAACCTTGGTCATTTTGATGATTGTTTCTTTTTCTTCAATTGGAACAGATAACTAGAGCTTCCCAACAAAAGACTGAAATATTGTATTTTTTATCTGAGTTTCTCTCTGGATAGTTTTTTCATCACAGATCAATGTTTTAAAACTAAATGGCTATAAAATATGGCTCGTAAGTCGCTGAGTCATACCAGAATATAACTAATGAAGCACAATTTTCATTTTACTATTAAGATTCTGCAGCCTCACAAAATCATACAAACCCAGGAAGTAAATATTGTAATACATGGTTTGTAGATTTTCATTAAGTAAACAGTATCAGATGAAAAAGTTTTAAAAAATTGAAGAATACACATATCAGACCAAAAACATGGTTGTTGAATAAATAATAGACCATTTCTAGGGAAAGAATTTGAAATATGTATTTCTATGGACAAATAAAGGGCAAGTTTTGAAAAAAAAATGTATTTGTATAACATAGCATTTATAAGCCAAACATATATAATTCTTTTGCATTATATGCTACTATCACTATTTTATAGATTGATAAATTTTATCTAACAGATACACTTGTAATTCAGTTCTAATTCAACTTACAATTTGATTTACAATTTATCAGAATTTAGAGGGCTTGAGATTAGGATAATTTTTTAAAGATTTATTTATGTATACATACAAAAACTGGGATACAAGACAGAGTGTGAGGCATAAGAGGAGTCACCAGAGACAGAGAGGGGAGCAGAACAGGCAGATCATCTGAAATACACTGCTGAGGGGTTCAGTGGGCGAGACAGGAGAGGTCTGCCACACCATGTGGGCCACCTCCTTAGTCAGGGCATCAAACTCATGCTGCAGTGGCTGAGGGTGTCTTCACAATACTGCACCTAACCCCTTGCATCACCCTAGGGAGGGTCATTGATAAAGGATTTGAAATCAAACAATCTGGCTCCTTGTGTTCAGTCTATAATTTAGTATCCTTTGAGAAAGGCAGAAAAAAGCTGATTGTAGGGAAAGAAAATTGACTAAACCTAAGTTATAATTTTAGTAAGTGTAAGAAGTCTTGATTCATATTAACTCTCAGTGCCTTTCTCAATCAGACATTCTTGCTTTAATACTCAATGATTGTAAATACTTTCTCTTCAAATAAATTTCTTTTCATACTTTTTCCTTTTCAATCCTCTAACTGCAGTTTTATAAACAGATAATGACCAAATAGTGAATGGCCAACATCTGTATCTCCTTCATGGTTTCAGTAGTAAACACATTTTTTTTTAACCTAATAAATCAGTAAATGGTAGATTTTCAAATAGGGTGGTTGTTTAAAAATTAACTGCAGGATTTTATAAAATTTAGGAGAGTATTTCAAAGTTTTGATATCTATCAGGCATTTTAACTGCTATATAACAACCCTCCATTTTTACATTACATTTTACCTACTTTTATGTTTGGTTTTGTTTTGTTTTGTTCAGATGATGAATGTTTCTTTGTTTTAATTCCATTTGCTATAACTATTTTTACAGTTCTCATAGACTCTACAAAATTTTGTTAAAGGAAGTATTTGAGTGAGTGTGTGTGTGTGTGTGTGTGTATGCATTTCTTTTAATGGACATTTTTTTACCAGGAGTAACAAAAATGCAGACAATGGAGACATGGTTTTGTCCCTTATACACTAAAAGGATGTATTCTAATGAGAATGAAAATTGAATTACAGTTAAATGAAAAGGAAACATAATTGCAATAAGACAAGAGCTAAAGAAGAGCCACCCCTTGTTCTATGACAGTTTCTAACAGGGCGTTTTACCATATCAGGAAGCCACAGAAGACATTGTTATTGAAGTGTGAGTTGACTTGTAATCCTTTCACATAGCATGTTTTGAGAGCACACCATGTTCTAGAGAATGTTTTGGGTACCTGGGCTAAATCAGTGAGATTCTGTCTTCCTCAGCGCTATATTCTAGAGAAGGAGTTCTTAGACATTTTCACACCCAAAAGAATTTTTTGATATGTAGTAAATGGTGGAGTGTGATGATGAGGATGAAGAAGCAGAACTATGGCCATATCATGTAGTACTTTTCATTCCATAAAATCACTCTGGCTATAGTTTGAAGAGCAATTTGATAAGAATAACTGCTGCTGTCCAAGAAATGCTGCTGCTAAGAAAGGTAATTAAAGAGGTGATGGGATTAGGTTAGTGAGAACCTTCCCATCTTGGGAAGAACTGAATTCTAGGTTGGAAGAATGAATTTGGCATTTTAAATCAATTGATGCATGTAGCATAGTATGTATTTTATTGAGAACATATAATTCTAGAATAACTCATACAAAACCAAAATTAAGTCATGATAGCTGAAGTAATCTTAAAAAAAGACTAATCCAGAATCTAAATGCAAATTAATATTTTTTAAACCTTTGATTCAAATAAAATTTCGAATATCAATTAACAATATCTTTTTTAATCACCCTTCCTTTCTTGAAAATAAATCATAATATTTTCCTCACAATTACTTAATCTCACTCTCCTATATTCTATATGGTTACTTTTAATCATTCTCCCAATTTTTCTCCCAGGGGATTCTCCCCAAATAAAAAACATAAGAATACAGTGTTAGAGGTCAATAGCTGAAAAATATAAAATGAAAGCAGGAAATTGACTGAAAGAATGAAAAAAACATAAAAAGTAAAAGGACAAGACAGAAGGTAGTTACGTGAAGACAAGCAAAATATTTAAATAATCACATACTAGTTTGATAGAAGAAAAATGAAACAGTGGATTGGGGCTAATATTAAAACTGTAAACGATGAAAACTGTTCAGAAAAAGAAAAGACCTGAGTCAGCACACTCAAAAGCCCTGAACGGGAAAATTCATCCAGAACAAATTCAAACATAAAGAAAAAAATCCTATCTGGACTTATACTTCTCAATCATGTATGGTGTTGTTTACCACTGTTACCACAATAACATATAATACAACTGAGAAACAGAAAACAAAATAAAAACTCTCAAGGCCTCATGACCGAAGTAATAAATAACTTACGTAGAAAAAATAATCATGAGTACAAGAAAATTAAGCTAAGTGTTCCTTAAAATTTAGGATGCATAAAAATGACTAGGAAAAAGTGTTTAAATGCAGTTTCTGAATCAATAGGGTCCAGATGCTCCATTTCTGAAAGCTCCCATTTAACACTGTTGTTAATGGTCCTTGGACGACATTTTGAATAGTAAGGTATAAGTAAACATTTAATGTAGCCATATTGTTGATGAGAAGAAAGTTTAGAATGTGTAAAATAAATAATCAATTTCAGTAGGTATTAAATATGATCAAAATGCAATACAGAAATGATTAGTTATATCATGAATGCTAATTTTAATTTATATTTTTTAAGACTAGCATAGATGGAAATGCTTCAAAAGAAGCCTGTTAAAACAGGTACCGAATTAATCTGAACTAGACACAAAAGCAAATTATATACCTCAGAAGAGCAGCTAAGCTTAAAGTAATGCAATAACAATACCTTGTTTATAGAACACTTAATATATCTTCCTTGACATGAAACCTAATTTGAATTGCTATTCAGAATTGCTTAAAAATAAGGCCTAATGATACCTGAATTATCTCTCCTATCTATTTTCTTGTATGACAAACTGTGTAAATCATTTGTTTTTATTTTTTATACTTCAAATATCTGATTAAATTATTCTTTAAGTAATAGTGAGGTCCTCTACTGCTAACATTTTTAATATAGAGAATAAGCAAATAAATGCAAAAAGCTGGCACATATTCCATCCACAATGCCCAACATAGCAGCAATTCTAAATAAGGAAAGTTGCTTAAACTATATATCACATTCAATTATACAATAAACTCAAAGACATGGAACTGAAGTTGTCTGTTATCTTTAGTAATATGATTGTTAAGTCTTTGATACAGAAAATAGAAATTAGGTTGTTCTGAAGGATAATGTGATATTCTATGATGTAGAACCTGATATCGTTTCTGGAATAAATGATATGTTGCAAATCATAAATACTTGGTCAAATTCCTAAATAAAATACATACACTATATAATTGCCATTATTTACTTAATTAAAGAGCAATCAGTGGACAAGCCAATAAACAAAGATAAAATGCATAGTCCTAGGACACGGACATTTCGTAATTAAAAAAAAAAAAGTACATAAATGACTTTTGAGAGAATTACTGGGAAAAAAAAATGAGACTACGCACCTGATGAGAGAAATCAAATGCTGTTCAAAATAAACAACAATGCAAGAAAGGAAATAAATTTAATAAAACTAAAAGGAGTAAAAGTTAAAAAAATAAAAAAGAAAAATTGTTGGAATCTTCCAAAATGTTTCCATTAAAAACAGGATGGTAAAATCAATTCTACTTGAAATTCCAGTTACAAACTGATAGGATCTCTGAAGCAACAACTAGCAAAGTCACTGATAGCTACATGCTATTATTAATTGTACAAGAAGTAGCAGGAGTGTAGCATCTAGTTTCCTGAAATTCAGGAACTCATTAACAGAACAATAACAATATGAGAGAAAGTATTACAGATCAATACAAGGGGCCAATGTAAAGTCATAGAGGTAATAGTTTGATCAATGTGAAATCTCAAAACAAAGAAACCTAAATTCATTTCTAGGAGAAAGTCCCATGCTGGAAATGAACTCCTGGGAGTAGAAGGTATGTTGACCTGAGTTTGATTCCAAGCCAAAGAAGTGACCCACACGGCACAGCAGACCTCGCCTGTCTTACCCACTGCTCCCCTCAGCAGTGTATTTCAATAGAGCCACCTTTTCTGTTTCCCACTGTGCTCTGGTGACTCCTCTTACCTCTCTAAACTCTGGTCTATGCCCCAGTTCTTGTATGCAAAAATAAATCTTTTTAAAAAAATAAGGTAGGGAAGAGTACTGGGGTGATGTGTGATGTGTGATGTGGTGGTGAGAGATTTATTGGTACTATACATAAGTGGAGAAATCAAATATTGTACAAAAAATGTAAGAAAATTTAAAATTTAATAAAAAGGTCTGTTATCAATTTACGTTATATAATTCTGGAAATAGTATTTATAAGTCTATCTTTGCTTTTTACTTCGTATAATTTCTATTATACAGACTGTCTAATAAGCCTTGTTTTCTGTGGGATAAGAGTTGACCAGATTTATGATAAAATTGACAGTTACTATAATTGATATTTTAACTAATATTTAGTAAGAATTATATACAAGTTGTGCTAGTGTTATACTTCTATATAATTATCCAATTAAATTATCACAGAGTCATAAGATTATAGTTGAAATAGCTAAAGTTCATGGCATTTCAAAACTGCTATAGGTCTTTGAAATATTTCATGTGAGAGCTATGCTGAAACAATATTTTATGTTAAAACTGAACAAAAACAATTCACATTCTGTTAAAAATATAGTGCTAAGCAAGGGGAAGAGGGTGGGGATGAGGGCATTGGGGATAAGGTGGTAATTGATTGGCACCAGAGCGTTTGCAGTGGGTAAGCATGCACACACATTGAGATGTGAAGTTGTACTTCTCAAATTATATAGTCATGTAAATGAATGGCAAATCAATACAATTTGATTTTTTTTAGAAAAGTGAAAAAAAATTACTTGACTTTAAAACTTGTTTTATGTATATAAAACACTAAGATGGATTAAGGCATCTCATTTGTTTGGTAAACCAAATGCAGCACAATAGTATTGGGGTATTAGAAGTAAAGAGTGAATCTGAGATTATGTCAAGATAGCATTTTTCTTCCTTGCATTAAATTTTTATTTAATTATAATTAAATTATATTACATATACCTTCTCAACATATAAGGAAGATTATGTTTGCATTAAAGGTGATGTCAGATAACTTTAAACAAGTGTGAGCAATTATGTATTATTATATATATATAGTTATATATACTGATATGTAATATAATAAAATTATATACAAATAAATTTATATAAATAAAATTTATCATATAGTATATATAATAAATTATATATTTATATATAATTGTATATAATTAATAATAAATAATAAAAGTATATAATTATTACCTAAAAATCCAAAATGATTTAATACTAAATCAGTAGCATAAGTAACACACTGAAATATTTTAAACTATATTTTATCTTGATAAATAATGGTATAAAGGTCTTGAACACAAGAAGCAAATATTTAATTATTTTTAACTACTGAAAGAGGAGGCAAAATATCTGAAAATTTTAGTAATGTAAAATTTTAAATAAAAACATAAAATATAGATTATTTTGAGAAGAAAAAACAGTAACACTCAAGTAAAAATCATGCTTTGAAAGCATTTTCCCATTTAAGTTATGATGAATCTAAAACAGTACTAAAAAAGGGGAACATAATTCCAAAATCAACTGTTTTCTTCTAAGAGCTCTACAGTCTTAAAACAATGTAAGTTTACTAAAATGACCTTTTTAAAAAGACATTTATATATGAAAATATTCCTAAAGGCATTTAGTACAGTTTACATTCAATAAAAACATTTTCAGAAATTTTTCACTTTGACTAAAAAGATATTGGAAAATCATTATTTTGTACCATTAGAAAAGGCAAATACCATATAAATTAATGTTTTAAGCACACTATTTTATGCTGAAGTTGGTCTAGACATTTTTTGAACTGTGATACAATTTTCTTTGCTTTAATAAAAATGAGTTTTATATAAGAAGTGCTCACAGATATTTATTAAATAAAACTGAATATTTCTTACATCATTTATTCTTGAGTATATGCACACATACACACAAACACAACACACACAATAAATTTGGCTTTTCCTCTTCTGAAGGAAATATAAGTTAACAGACCTAGAGAGTTTAATGGCCAGTTTTATTTCTGGAAGAAGATCAAATTTGATGTTGATCATTAATGTTAAATGTTTTTATCTTGTATGTTTATGAAACATGTAAGGTTTAAAAAATACATACTTTAAGAAACAGAATCTAAATCTTCAAAACAGCATTTTAATATTAACTGCATAATGTTTCAAATAAGAATCTTCTCAATATAGAATTTTTCAGGCATTTGCACAAATTTATATAGTGAGATTATTTCATATCTTGACTTGGCATCAATTCCTCTTTCAACAATACAGCCAGATACAATAATGTTAACATTCAGAATTTGGTTGACTGAAAAAAAAAGTCACAAAATAAATATGGAGACAAAAATGAAGGTGGGATTCTTTTGTCTGATTTTTGAAAAAGACAAAAAATTAATTTTCACATTGAATAATGCAAGAATTATACACAAGGTGCTTGTGTTTTGGAGGTGACATCCCACTGTTTTACCACTGGCCCTAGACCAAATGTTTGTCCCTTGGTTACCACTCAGCACTAGACCAGCAGCCTGCCATGGTGCCACTTAAGGCCAATTTTCCTACCAAACAGGCCTAAAGATTTCCTTATCATTATAAGGATACGGATTGTGACATCTATGAAACTTAATGCTAACCAAAGGCATCTTTACTTTATAAAGAAGTGGCACCACCTGGGGTACCCCTGGTGACCTAGGTGTTAAGTCTCAGCACTATCACCAAGCCTGCCCACTGCTTAGGCCTGAGTTTGATCTCTGGCCAAAGAGGTGACCCACATGGTACAGCAGACACCTCCTGTCTCACCTGCTGCACCCCTCAGCAGTGTATTTCAGTAGATTCATCTGTTATTTCCACTTTTGGTCCAATCTGAAATGTCCATCCTCTACATAAATAAATGTTTCTTATTTCACTTAGTCCCATTGAGTTCTTATGTTTTAGCATTATATATTTTAAATTATTAGTTGTATCTGAAAATTTTCCTTTCCATCCACCTAAGTTTTTAACTTCATGAGGATCATTTCAGGTTATGCTATTCAGATAATAGCATTTTTACCATCATTATGTATATACCACGAATATCATTAGTATATGTTATAACAATTTTCTTTAGGATTCAATAATTATTTCTTTAGCTATTCCTTCCTGCTCTTATACAAACCTCTGGAAAGTCCTCAGACATAATTTAGAATCTGGAGAAGAATTAAAATAATCTTTGCAGACCAATGAAATGATTTGCCAAGGATAAACTGCTAGCAGCAGTAGAACTAGTCTGGAACACAAAAGTTCCCAGATTCACAACTCTGGCAATCTTTCTATCAATTCCAAAATACAACCAAGAATGGTGAAAACAGTAAACATATGATT
This sequence comes from Galemys pyrenaicus, assembly GCA_019455555.1. Classification (NCBI taxonomy): domain Eukaryota; kingdom Metazoa; phylum Chordata; class Mammalia; order Eulipotyphla; family Talpidae; genus Galemys; species Galemys pyrenaicus. The sequence goes on from JAGFMF010011827.1 coordinate 4,600,644, forward strand.
GAACTGTATTTCAATCCTATTTGCATCAATATAATTATGTAGATTATCACTGAACATATGTTTTAATATGTATATATTTATAAGAAAATGTAGAAAAAACATCCTTTATTAGCCAATATTTTTCCTATAGCAGTATCACCAGTATACATCATTTTTAGTATTTTGGAAGTATAGTCCTCCATTTTTCAGTATACTCTCTGTAGCATCCCCAACACTAAAGTAGCCATAGTCCTCCACCATTGTACATTGTGCCCTTTTCCCTCTTGTGCTCACCCATACTCCTTCTCTGCTCCTCTGGATGTCTAAGTCCAGGTTTTAAAGTTTGTCTTTGTCTCAACTTTTTTGTTTTCTCTGTATTCAATATATAAGTAACAACATCCCATATTTATCTTTCTCCTTCAGACTTATTTCACTTAGCATAATCCCTTCTTGCCAGAAGTGGAATGAGTTTATCTATTTTGATCACTGAATAGTATTCCATTGTGTATTTCTATCCCATCTACTGGATCCACTAATCTGTTGGCACTTAGGCTGTTTCCATAGCTTGGCTGTTGTAAATAGTGCTGTTATCAACATAGGGGTGCACATTTTCTTTCAGACTGTGTTTTTGTATTCTTTATGGAGATACCTAGGAATAGATGTTCAAGTCATATAACAGATACACTTTTAGTCTTTTGAGAAACTTATATACTGTTTTTCAGAGAGGCTACTCAAGTATACATTCTCACCAACATGAAGGGTTCCTTTTTCTCCAAACCCTCATGAAATTTCTTCTTTCTAACCTTTTTAATATGGGCCATTCTCTCAGTTGTAAGATGCTATCCATTGTGGTTTTAATTTCCATTTTAATGATGATAAGTGATATGCATTTCTACATGTGACTACTGGTTATTTGTCTTCTTGGAGAAGTGTTTATTTAGGTATTCTGCCACTTCTTTCATGTGTTATTTGATTTCAATTTGCTGAGCTGTATGAGTTATTTTAGATATCAGTCTCTTGTCAGGTATATTATGTGCAAATATTTTCTCCCATTTGGTGGGTAGACTGTCCTTTCATTTAGATGATGGTTTTGTTCTCTGTCTATAAACTTTTAGTTTAATGAATGATAATTTCATTATTTTTATTTTCTTATTTATGATGCAACTTGGAGAATTTGTGTTTTACCAGTATTTTAAAAGGTAAAACATCCCATACATAAAAATAAATGGCTAAAGATCCTGAGATGTAGACTCAGAAAATGAGGTGATATTTCTATACAGGAACCTAGGTTATGGTCTCCCTCTTGGGTAATGGTCATGAATAAGCCCAGAAAGAAAGTTCACATGTAGACTGGAAAATGCTATAAAGTTTGGAAGTGACATTACATTTAGTAGGCAGCAATGTGGGACCAGTTTAGTAGAAGTACAACAGAGCCAACTGTATTTCAGTAAATAACTAATACAAGTATGATGAACTTACTGAGATACAAGAAAATAGTAGGGAGCTCAGTTAAGAGATTGTTTAGCATTATAGGAAGTGTATAATGAATGTATGACCTAAATCTCTGACATATAAAACCTCTGATTAGAAGAGAAATTCTATATTCCACCTTCTACAGGGTTTGGTTTTATATGTAAGCTCTGTGAGGGAATAACTTATAACACCTGAATTACTCATGAATTAAACCAATGTTTTTTCAGCTTGGGTTATTGGTTAGATCAGTGATATTATTGCTCTGCATCTGGGAATATTTCAGCAAGAGGAATTGTATAGAACTGAGCAGAAATCAATTCAGGTTTGTCATATGGTAAACTGGGAAATTTTGAAGCACAGTAACAGAAACTGGAACCAGATTTTGGAGTTTTCGAAAAAGGGCATTTAAACAACAAGTAATTGATTAGGTATACAGGAAGACTCTTCAGTGAGTGAACAAAGGATTTTGTCATACACAGCACTGAAGTAATAAAACGAGAAAAGGTATCTGTGAAGACAGAAAAGGACTGACCATAAGTCAGTTCTGACATTTGAATCAGAGAAAGCTTTATGACAGGAGTAATTTCCATTTCAAGTGCATTAACTTGGACATTAATTCATGACCACTATTTCAGAATGGCCACAAACATTCCATAAAAAGAAACATAATACTTATAAAAGAGAACATAAATACCTTATAGGTGGGTGTGATTTGGTTATATGCCTCATGCCTCAAATCACACGCACTATTGTAAAACATTACCTCAATTAAAAAAAAAAGGAACTATAGGAAATATGTAAGTAGGAGTGTGATATTACAGTGTCAGAATATCTCTTCATAAAATGTTTGATTCAAAATTTATAAAGTGTAATTACAGTACAGTAACATGACAGAAAACACTTTAATAAAGAATCCAAGTTAACATAATCTGTACTAGAACAAAGCAAAGTTATGTGCCACTAGATGGGACACAGTGAGGTCACAGTTTCTGTGTATTTCCTGTATCTAATCATGGAGAAACTTGCATGGGGGAAACTCTGCAAATTAAATGGCCTTTAATATTGGAAATGTTGAGTGTGCAACAGTTAAAAGTGGACAAGGAGTTCTTCTAGATAGAAACTAAAGAAACAGGACAAGCATGACACAGGATCCTATATTGGGTTCTTTTGCAATGAAGTTAATTCTGGAAAGTGTTGAATAAACATGAATATCAGGTTTCTGTGTGAAGAGTATATGGGAGTTAGTATGATTCTTGAAACTATTCTGTGTGGATAAATTCATTTTGAAAATTAAAAAATAACAACACAACAAACAGAGAGCATAAAGAAAATAAGTCAAAATTTTTTTTCTCACTATGGGCAAAGAAAAAACAGACTGCTTCACCAAAACATGAATCCTGCTGTGCTTCTATCTCTAACCTGCAGAGAGGAATGAATTTCCATCTACTTGCTTTTCATGACTACAATTTTGTTTTATGGTTACCATTATAATTCCTTTGCTTCAATAAGTCATTCATACATTGCTTTCAGTATAGTTATGTTTCAGAGGGTTTACCCCATTCCTAAGGATAAAAAGCTTTTGGGTAGTGAACAACAAGGGTGAAAATGAAGGTAAACAAGTACCTTCCATTACATTAATTTACCAACATCCTTTTTTCATTATGCTTGTTTAGTAAACTCGATGTTCAATGCTTTACCTTTCCCCTAGCAAACACAAGCATTATCATAAACACATTCCTTGCAGTTGGTTCTTTTGTCTATCCTTCACATTGCTGGTTTATTAGGTCATGAATTTTTGCTTAATGATGGTTTTTAAGTCTGATATTTCTGTAGGTATACATCTGATATACATTAGATACTGATAACAGTAAATTGGGATATTTAGGGGAACAAAAGAAATCTATGCTAAAAGCAAAGAAAATCAAAGACAAAATGGACTTTCATTTTTCACCTGAATTAAGCCCATTAAATGAAGAGAATAAATTTCTAGATGGCTATTCAGATTTTGAAATGATTTCAATGATAATAAGCAATTGCAGTAAAACTAGCTTTTTTAATGGTTCACATTCATCCTTTCATCATGATATAAAAATGTAATCTTACATCTTTACTAAGTTACCTATTTTAATAAACACTGTCTGTAGACCATTTTTTTCCTTTATTGTTATGTTGTTTTAGAAATAGAATACCAATAGATTTCATAAAACATACTAAACATTTGATATATTATTAAGAAAAAATGAGTTTTAATGTTAAAATAAATTGGATAATTTCCATTCATCCATTCATATAAAAGGAAATATACTAAATGCTTGGAATTTTATCAAACAGAAGGATATTGAAGTTAAGGAAGTCAATAATAAGCTGAGACTGAATGGTTATTTCCAAAGTTAGTACAAACAACAAAATTAAGTTTCTGATAACAGTATTTACAAGTTATTTTAAATAAAGAAGACATCCAATCTATATAATGTGAAATTTATCAAGGCAAATTACATATGGATAATAATATCGATTTTCTTAGTATTTTCAAAGTATCACATTTAATAAATATGATATCAAATAGACATTTGAAGATATAACATTGAAGTGATATGTAATTTATAATCAGTAAATTTTATATTATGCTATAATAACCATGGTGATTATAAAAACAGCTAAATTGAGGACATCTTTTGTGCCTAGCATTGTTGTTATAATACCAATTATTTCATATCATATCACCTTAACCTACAACATAGCAGTATTATTATCTCATATTATGTAACATGAAAATGTAGCTCTGAAATTCTTAAATAACTAATAATCTGTGCTGGCACACAAATTCACATCCAAGAGGGTATAAATACCATAACCACTGTACCACACCTTTTTAAGCAAATCAATATATAGTTTTCACATCAAAGATAATTTTCTTTTTAAATGGTAACAGTTAAGATGATTTTAATTTTTCCTGACTCCATCTGTCATTGGTAGACTAGAGATGTTTTGAGATAATTAACATTTAATGAAATGTAAATGATCTTTTGGTTCCAAAGCTTTAGTTCAAAGTTAAAACTCCTCAGCATCTGCTACAGAGTGATTAAAGTGTTATCAGCAGTATCATCATATCAAAACCAATATTTAAAAATGATGTAAGCAAAGGTAAAAACTAACTGTATTAAGTATCATCACATTTATCATTTAGTGGTTAGAATATTTTCATAATATTACTTGTTAATATTAACTTTATTATTAGAAGTAATTTGTAGTAACTCAATATTATAGTGTATTAGCACCACTTTGAAATTATCTCATTTGTTAATTAACATCATTTGAAATAATCTAATTTTTATTGTTTTCTTCTTGTGGTACATTCTTTAGGGTTACACGTAATAAGTGTTAAGTTTCAATGAGTGTTATATTATAAAATTCTAATAAATTCTACATTATTATACTATACAAATAAATGTTAATCATCTATATCCTCTCACATATTTCTAAATGGCATTCATAACGATATTAAAATACATTGATTTACTTCTATTATTTATTACTGATTTTACATAAGCTTCATGAAAGTGTAGACTTCAACTGTTCTATACTAACTATAAATTTAAAACTTAATATAAAAATCTGCCTTCACCAAAAATTTAAAATACAAATTTTGTCCATGCCTTTAAGAAAACATTTCATAAGATAATTTTACTGAACATCTTCCTTTAAGAAGAGGATGTGGAATTCAATAGAAAAATTTCCTCTTTTGTAGCTCAAATATTTTCTAATATGTAAATGTGTTTGAAGCCTAGTATAAAATGTGTAGACAGAGAGTAGCAGCCTTGCTTACATATTTAATATAAGATTTTAGCCTTTATAAATTTCCAAATTAAAAATATTTAGAATGCATAAATTATTTTCACATGGCAGAGTATCTAGAAATATTAGTAACTATATAAGGCTTACAATGAGATATTCTATTCTAGCACATAAAGTTTGGACAAAGTCACATATTCATTTTTATTTTCTATTTAAAACTTATTACAGTTGTTACTGTGATATTCAAAATAAAAGTAACTTCCCCCTCCCAAGTATATAAGGACAACTCTGTGGAGCACTTACTTATCATTATGGATATTTATTTGAGTTCATGACAATTATCTTACAGATAATCGACTGATTATGGAACTGTGGTCATTATCAAAGATGTTTAAATCTCCTTTGTTAATATCCTAATAGAAGATAATGGATTTCACATTTTTATGTGATCAGGTTTAGATGTCAAGACTTGTTTTCAACTGTCCATTTCTGACACCTACTCTCTAGCCTCTCTTAATAAATTACATGCTGAGTTACTAGGAATAGCTTGTTGGAAATAAGTACCAAAACTCTTTATAAGCTTACCTTAGGAACTAAATTAATTAAATTAATTTAATTTTCTGCACATTAGAACTAAAACCAAATTAGTGGCAACTCCATCACAAAATCTTTTTAAAATGAATTTTACATTATGAATTAACCCCATTTCAAAGATGTATCAGTGAAAACAAGGAGGAAGGTTAATTATAATTATCACAGTGGTAATACGTAAATTAAAAAATGCTCAAACTTCTGCATTCATATTTTTTTTTTGCTTATCACTATTCTATAAGGATTCTGATTTTGCTTAATAAGTTTTTATCATTTGATAGAAAGCTGATGTCATGGGAAAAGCTGTAACTTTTGAATGGAGAAATAAAAAAACAAAGTCAACTTAGAATCAAATAGTGTTATCAGATTCTTACAACCTCATTTACATTACAACATTCATTTTATAAAGTTATAATACTCTAAGTGACATAACTTACATAAAATGGCAGCGTAGTCCTAGCATATGGATCCCTTTGTTGGCTCACTAGCTATTATGCTACCTTTCTATAGTCAAAATTTATAGAGCTTAGCTTTGTCTTTCTTCTGGTCCTAATACAATCTTCCTTCATTTTTTTTTAAACTTTTCATTATATCATTTATCATATATGGCTATATGGTTTACAGGTATAGGTCCACACCTCTTCAGATGTATGTTATCATACCACAGTCACTACCAAAGAAAGCACCCATAATTTTGCGTCACAGTCCACTGTGCCCCCTTCCCCCCAGAAGCCATAACCACCAATCTCCCACTCTGGCAGTTTCAATTCCATAATCATATTTCTAGGGTTTGTTATGATTTAGTTTTGCCTGTTCATTAAATATTTATTGAGAAAAAGGATCAATTCAGTAAGTTTTCATTCTGTTACCACTGTTGAGGACAAACTATCAACTATGTACCTTATTCCACATGAGTGGATCTATATTCTACATGAGTAAGTCATCCACTATTTTTCTTTCTTCTTCTAATTATTTTACTTAGCAAAATCACCTCTAGTTCCATCCACATTGTTGAAAACAGCAAGATTTCATAATTTAATCACTGAATAGCATTATATAGGTGTGTTTGTGTGTGTATCTCACCTCTCCTTTATCCACTCATCCGTCAATGGGCACTTTGTTGTTTCCATAAATTGGCTATTGTAAATAGTGCTACAGGGAACACAGAAGTTCATATTTTCCTACAAATAAACATTTTTATATTCTTCCTATAAATATTATCATTAAATTGCTTTGTCTATTTGCAGAAGTCTCCCGAATGCATTCCTCCTCCTAGATAGTTTTAAGCCTGTATGTTAAACTTACTGATACTTACATTTGAATAATTCATGCTTAAAATTGAACGCTTGGTCAATATCCCTACACCACTATTCCACTGCCAAAATAAATTTTCTGATGACAGGCCTTGGCACCAGCAGCTACCCTGTTACACAGTTAGATAAATGAGAATCACTGTGACAATTTAACTCAACATATTCATCAGACCTCTTATCAGGTCTTATTAGTAACACCCTTTAAAAAGCTTTACACCTGCATAAAAGATGGATGCTTAAATGCCTAATTCATATACAATCCTAAATCACTTTGTTTCCTCACTACCATTTCTGCTCTAGCCTCCTCAAACACTATTTCAACTTCTTACACTTCCATCTTTAGTCTTCAGCAGGTAAAATGATTTTTTTTAAATATAAATTTTATCTCCACATTTTGTTCCTTATTTTCAAAGTCAAGTTCTCCATTTCAGAGGTTATTATTTTGTTTGAAATAAAACCCAAATTCCATATATGACCAAAGACATTATGTGGTCATGTATTTAACTTTCAAAAATCTACTGGCTATCCATAACGTCTCTGTAACTTTTCCACTATATTCTGTCAAGGGAGGCTCAACTGAATGGATTAAGGAATGGACTCTCATGCCATTTCCTTCAGTTGTGTGTGGGCAATAGAAAGCCATTAGGAGGTTGGAGAGCAGGAGGCAGTGTAAGCAGGGATATATTACCCTGGTTACCTCCTTTTGGGATTGGACAGCTTGATAGTAAGCCTTTTACTAAAGATCACAGAGTCTCCTAAAAATTTCTACCCTGTATGATCTCCTCCATCACAGTTTTAGCAACTTTCCCTTTTCGACCTTGGAGTAGAATAAATTCCACTACTGCTCACTTCACTGAGCATCATGTCATCAGTGACCCTGATATCCAGACTACAACTTTGCAATCAGTATCTTTGTAAATAAGCCCCTAATGAAATGCCCTAAATTTTGAAATGCCATGTGATGCCTCTTTGGATTTAAGTCATACACAAAATAAAGGCATTCTATTTCTCAGCTCCAAGAATCCTGACCTCTCATACCTATTTTATTTACTAGAAAACCCCCCTTACTAGTCATCTTGTTGGCACCTAATCAAAATTCACTTAAAATTAATTCTTCAGAAAGAACCTGTTCATACACTCTTCAAACGGTTTGTCTTTTATAATTTCCTATAATACCTTGTTATTTTTGTACTTGCAGTTGAATATGCAAGTTATGTGTGTTTCCCTACCACTTTAAGTTCCACAAAAAGGGGAGACATTTATTAACTGGAAAGCAGAAATGCTGGCTGTATAGTTATTATTAAATATTTATTGATAAAAAGGATCAATTCAGTAAGTTTTCATTCTGTTACCACTGTTGAGGACAAACTATCAGCTATGTACCTTATAGAGTAAGTACAGTTTACTAATTAAAAACTTGGTTTCTGGAACCCAACTCTCTGGATTTCAATTCTAATTCTTTTTCTCCATTATTCTCCCACATAATTAAAGGAAACAGTAATAGAAATTATTACATATCCTTGTTGTGAGACTTGAATAAACTAACATCTATAAAATGTTTAGATTTATGGACCTGAGATTAGTAAATTCTATAAAGTATCATTATTGTTATTGTAGCTATCAAGATTATTATTATTTTGTATTAACAAGACAAAAGACACAAGTAAAACTATAAATCTAAAAAAGAGTCTTGAGTGAGAGACGAGAGGTATATACAAAGGCAATTTAAATATCACTAGACCAGCATCACTAAGTGAGTGGTAAAAGAAAAAGCTTACAGAACTCTCAAAAGTATTCAAACTTATTAAGAAAATCTTAATGATTCATTGTATGAGCGTGTAAAAATCTTGGTACATCACAAGACAGACAAGAAAGTATTTATGAGGTAGAAAATCTAACTATATTATCACAAAATACTATAATCAACAAGGATTTTGAATGCCATTGAATAAACCAGAATTTTGAAAAAAAGTGTCCTTTGATAACATGACCACAATTAAAACTGCAAAGATCAACTATTAATTAGTCATATATTTTCATATGTCAATATGAAATATTATTATGTCAACATGTCATATTATTTTCATATTGACATATGAAAATATATGTGTAATTACAAAGGTTTAAAGTGTTTTCTGAACTATAGGCCCATATCTGTCTTCAGTGGTACATAAACTACTTATTAATTAACATTCTATATCTGCAGTCCATAGTTTCTAAAATACACTCTTGAAAACCATGCATGAATGATTCCATATACATATAATAAAGATCAAAAGCATGTCATTATCAAATTGATATTTGATCACTGATTATGGAAAATAATAAAGTATTAAAAATATAATTTTCCCACAATTCATTCAATTAATTTCATTCAGTTCAAAACATATATTACTAAGAAGAATCCATTATTAAAGATGTCTCAAGTTTCAACTCAACTCCTAAAAATCTTTCAAGTTCTCCTCTAAAATCCCTTATCTGCAAAGCTCAAATTATTTTATGTACATTGTTTTCTATTAGCTCTTATTTCAAGTCTGACTCTGGAAGTCAGTTTCCCCACATTTTTCTCAAATGACAGCAACTTTACTTCCCATATCCCTGTTTTCCCTGGTCAGCATAGTTATCCTTTTTATTCCTTTCTTATAGCTTTGGATCATTCTTCTTCCTTCCTTTATAATGCACTTTCTGAATTAAATCTCCTGTCAACATATGCATCAGCAACTAGCCGTTACCATTGCTTGCATTAGGTTACTTCTCAGATTTTCTCAATTTCTGATCATTTTTTTCCTGATTTATTGAAATTCTCTCTGGTGCCTCTCATATTCTTTTACCCAGTTTCCTAGAATGATGCTTAGCTAGTCAAGAAAGATTTACTGTTCAACTTCTCTGAGTCTATCAGGCAATGTGTTAAGCACAAGGGACACAGCATTTGAGAAGAAGAAGAAAAAAATCTTGCCCTAAAGGATTTGAAGTTCTACAGGAGGAAAAAAGACAAATGAATGTAAAATCAGTTAAACCAAGACTTTGTCCAATACTGCAATTTCAGATATTCTAATTTTCAAACACTATTTATCTTTGAGTACAAAGGTTGAAGCAATTTTTCCACCCTGAAGAAACGTGCCATCCATGGACAAATTCAGTCATTTCAGTATTCCTTGCCTACTTTTTGACCCTGCATTAATTCATGGTTAATCACTGGATCATTTTATTGCATACATTCTCAATACCTTTGAATAAACATTAGTAAAATGCAATCATTTTTTATACCATGTTGACATCTATGAATTCAACGCGATGGGAGAAAATACAAATCCATGCTGAATGAATTCCCTTTACATTCATGCTTTCTAATGTCAAATAAGTGTTTGTTCTGCCTGAACTGACAACTTTATTTTTCTAGAGGATGTGCTCAGAAGTTGCATGTGACCTCTCTGAAAATTTTCCAGCTCTGAATGTATTCCTAATATTTGCTAAAGATCTTTAACATAAATTATAATAGTTAGAAATGATACAATTTTTAGTAAATATTAAGTATGTGCTATTTCCCTGGGAAAAAAGTTTATGTATTGCTTAGGTATAAACTTATTTTCTGATCATTAAAAATTTATTATTTTGCTCTATTAATGTATTATAATTATTAGTACTTTACTATTAATCAAAATAGAAAAGTATATTCTAAACTTTTATTAGTAATTACCAAGTATAAATGTGTCATTTCATTTAACTATATCACAGTACATGGCATAAATGCACATTTAGGTTTTGCTTTTTCTGATTTTACTTTTCTGAATAGTATGTTTTTCAATGAATTGATATTACTTATAAAATCAACCTATGTTCGATATTGTTTATTACTGATTATTCTTCTTATATATGTAAGAATAAATCAGTAGGTGAAAACAAAAAGGCAGTCTCTGTGGTGGCATAGGGGTTAAGTCTCAGAACTACCATATTCCCCACTGACCTGAGTTCAGTCCCTGGCCAGGTTGCTAACACAATGGTGCATCAGACCTTTCCTGTCTTGCCTGCTGCTCCCATCACAGTGTATTTTAGTAGTTCTGCTTTTCTGCTCCCCACTCTGCCTCTGGAGAATCGTTTCACACTCCACACCTCAGGCACATACCTCAGTTTTTGTATGCATATATAAAAATATATCTTTAAAAAATGGATATAAATTTGTCAGTTTATTATACTTCTAAGAATGCCAAAATCACATAATGGCATCTCATCAAATGTAACTAATTACTAGTTACACCTGAATTGATTAGGTCATTCTTCAATTTGGATAAAAGCAAAGAATTTGAGAACCATTGTCTTTTCACAATGGCTTGTTATTTAGATGTTAGTCATTCACTTTCTTAACTCAAATAATATTTTAATTTTGTTTTTCTGTTTTAATTCAGAGATTTCCTCACCAAAGGGAAGTAGTAAGTGATGTAGTAGATGTGGGAGATATGCCATACAAGCAGTGAAATGACCATATTTCCATGGAAATTTTTTTTTGCATTGAGAATAGTGGTGTAGGTTAGAGGTGTTTGGGGTGAGATAATTCACCAAGCCAGAGCTGGGAACAGAACAGGTGGATTTACTGAGGGGAGCAGCAGGCCAGAGAGGAGAGGTCTGCTGTTCCATGTGGTTTAACAACTTGTCCCATAATCAAACTGAGGCCATAGAGGTGATAATGCTGTGATTTAACACCTGGGCCAGCAAGGAGGCCCTCCAAGGGAAAGTTTACATATTCCTGTTTACAGATACTGCTGTACATCATTATATTTGTTTAATTTTTCTTCTCAAACTTATAATTCTTCTTCATCTCACTCTCAGCAAATGATGTTGCTTTTATTTCACTAAGAGAATAAGTAAATGTGGGTGTAGGGTACAAGGTTCCTTTCATGTTAGACATGAGCAGGTGAGCAGTTCACTTGATCGCCCTGGGGCATCAGGTATAAAGCCTGCTGTAAGACCAGAAATGCCTGCCCAGGACGCTTTTAACTGATGTGCTGTGTGCCCCAGGGACAGACTAGTGGAATGCCTTGTTAATTAGATTAGAACCATGGGTGGGGATCTAGAGTGTATCTGCTGACTCACCCTCCCAAAAGCCAGTGTTCAGTTTCACCAGCTCTTTCTCTGTTAATAAAAAGACCAGGCTCTTGCTCTTGAGCAGCACTCTGCACCCTACAGCCTGCTCCATGATTCCTGTTCTTTGCTTTATCAGTGCCATGTTGCTAACAGAAGTGGCACCAGAACAGAAACACCACAACAAGTAAACAACAAAAATGTGTACATTTCCTTTATCTATACCTATAAGCATATATCCCAATATATTTGCTTTCCTCTTTGTCCTAAGAATAAATTGTGACACTTTCACATTAGACCATGCCCTTCAAAAGGTGAATCAGATTTTCCCCCAATGAAGGAATTCTTCTCTTAGCAATTATTTCCTGTTTCACATGACTGCTTTTTCTCCTTTTATTACTTGTAGCAGCACCCAAACACGCTTTAAAAAGTCCTATTGCTCCAATTCTCCCTTAAGCTATGGCCTTATTTTCCATTCCACTAGCTCAAAGTATTTCCTAAGCTCACAAAATTCAATTCCTCTTGGTCCATTCTCTCTGAACTCATTCAAATAGCACTTCAATCTTCAACACACCTCTGAAACTGCTGTTAAAATTACCAACAACTTCTACCTTTATTTTACTCTGTCTCTCAGCAAAATTTGACTGTTTGTTATTCTCTCAAGCTAGAAATACTTGTCTGTTCAGTTGGCAGATGTCACTCTCTGAATTCTTCTCTTTTATTGGCAAATATTACCGAAGCTCCTTATTGGTTTGTCTCATGTTGGAATGTTTTAGGTCTTGGTACAAAGAACTCAGTGGTTCCCAACCTCTTAACTCTGTTATCAATTCCCATATCCTTATGGTCAATATGGGTTTAAGGCAGCACCATTCTGCTGAATTGTCCTTGATTCATTATCGATTCTCTCTGGGCACTATGAGGCCTAGTGCTTTTCCCTGCCTGATTCTCAGCCCTGCTCTTGCTGGCTCTCTGTTCTCTGGAGAGAGACTGTCACTTCTACTGTTTCCCTAGTTGTGGGAGCTTGTCAGAGAGAAATTGTTTAAGGTAGCTTGTGATAGCACTACATCCTGGTTTTTCATTTCCTATACATCCTCAAGTCATATTTCCCTAATAGGACTCTTCCATGGGGTGAAAAATGTTAAGGAATAAAACTCATTTGGTAACAAAAATAAATAGACAACTACAAGTTAGAGACATTCTGCAGGAGAGAGGGATGGATTGGGATCAAGGAAGGATGGGAAGAGCACAAGGGACTATGGTGATGGTGCACAGGTAAATTGGTGGTGGAAATTCTATGGGACTACATGGAGAAAAGAAAGTAAGCAGTGTTAGAAAAATAAATAAAAATGAATAATTTGGTGACAACAGGATGGATATCATGGCAGCACCAGAAAATAAAACATTAAATCTAGAACTTACCTAGTTAAAAACTTCTCATTACTATGTTTGATGTGTGATTATGCCAGTTAAAATGAATGTCCAAAGATTAAAAGAGACAAGATAAAAATGAGTAGCTTGTACTCTCATTAGCATTAGTTTATATGAAGGTAAATTGGAAGGGAATAATGTCAATTATTAAACATCAGTAAGTTCATTTAAAAACTATTTAACCCTAGAATACAAAAATATTTTCACTTATTGTGGAAGTTTAGAGACCATTTAATACTTTTATTTATCTTGATGTTACACAACAAAGACCAAATAGCAATGAATACCTAAATAAACAGAATAAGTATAAAGCCATAAAATGTATGGCATTATTAGTAATGGGATATTTTGCTGCATATCTTAGGATATACTTATTCCATTTCATTTACTTTTGCCTGCATTTGTCCTTAGGAACTCCTTCAATGTAACATATTCTGTTCCAATGTGAATGAGCATATCTATAGGAGAAATGTTTAAATTCCAGCATACTGTGAGATTAATACACCATGAAAATCTGGCATTACTACAGATACAGAGATTAATTGCCTTTAGAAACAGATTGCATCTCATGTTCACAAAAATTTAGTCTGATTTTGGAGAAAGCAAGAAAATGTTAAGATAATTTTTTTATATATTGAATGTACATATTAATAATGATATTAATACTTTGTTTTACAAAGGATATATTTTAAATATTCAAGTATATTAATCAATGTTAGGATAGCCTAGCCAGTTATCAATAATGAAGTATCATAATTGCCGCCATTACAACTCTAGTCAGCATCCTGCTATAATTTAGGATAGAACTGAAACTAACAAATGAGAAAAACAATCAGGAAATAATGACAGCAAAAATGTTCAAGTATAATCATCAAGAAATTAGTGGCAAGGAAGAAGCCAAAATGTAAAGGTTAATGTCTACAATTGTTTTTAATCAAAGGTTTACTATTCCAGAGTAAAAATGGTACTGCTGTGGAGGCAAGTCAAGTTATCCATAGTTACGACAATAAAAAGCAAAACTTGCAGTTTTAATTGGAGGGAGAAATAATTTAATTTCTTGTTTAACTCATCAGAGCTCTCTTTTGTTTGACTTATAGTTGGTGAATGACTTGGCAAATTTTGAACATTTTTTAAAATGAGATATATTATTTTTCTTGTTTTTGATGTTTATCCTTCTATCCAGATATTTCAGAGACTTACATTCCCCTGGAATATTATTAATTAACAAAAGGCTTCTATCCTTCATATAACTTAGCTTAGACTTCGCTTTTAGATGTTAGCAGAAACAATTAGTTTCTTTGTGATGTGACAAAAGTATATCACTAGTATACCTATTTTCATACATATACACACAAACATGCAATTACACACATACACATTCAAACACGCAAAAACAAAAATGTGTAACTCCCAAACTCTTCTGTAATTGGATTCCTAGAAGTCTTGAATTGTTTTGCTATATTAAATATACATGAGTACATATATATTAAGTACATGTATATACATATAAACATAATATTCATGAAAGTAAACTTTCTTAAAAATATCAGTACACTGAATCAATATATGCTAATAATATTTAATGAGACTGTTTAACAAGCATCAAATAAAAATATATTTCAAATATGGCTATGGTAACTTGAGAGAAGACAATCAACTGCTAAGACAAAGTTATTTCTACAACCAATGAACAAAAGTATTTAAGTCATTGCTGTGTTTTAAAAATATGACAATATTAATTATTATTAATCTAGATCATCCAGCTAACAGTAATGAAAGCAAAAATTTATCTTGTTACTTTTGAAGCCATAGTGAAACTAATTCATGAGGGAAATGATTAAGAACTAATTGGCAACTACATTTCATCATTATTCCATTTCTAGGAATAATAACTGAACTTCATAATAGGTCACTATTGAGGACACTCAGCATGCATTTTTTTCTTGAGGGAATATAGGGCCAAAGGATATATTGCAAAAAATTTTAGAGACTCCCTACACACAGATAAAACTAAATTATTCCATATATATGGAAAAGGGAGATAAAGTGTACAAGATAGGACAGCAAGTTTAAACCAGGATAAAAAGAATGTAATATCTAATTAAAGAAAAATAATTAGAAAAAAAATCTTTAAAAATAGGAAAATAAAGTTAGTGAATGATATGCATATCTCCAAGTATAGATCTATAAAGTACAGAAAAGACAAGATAATTGATAACTAGATAGATTTGTAGGTAGATAACAGACAGATAAACCAAATCTTGTTCCTTCTATATTATCTGTTAACTCTTGGATATTTCATCATTATATATGATTAGTTCTTTTGCTTTTCAAATACAAATTTTGAAAGGCAATATAAGTATTCTCTACTATAATGAACTTTATTTAACTCCTACAAATTATTCCTCATTAATTTTTAGTCACCCAATGCCAAATAATAGAGAACATTTGAAACTAAAAATACAACATAAAACAAAATTCAGACAATAATTAACACTTAAGGTCTAATGTGTTTCTATATAGACACCTTATAATGTCCATGAATATACTTCATTCTTAATTTTAGGGTTATTTTATGATAATGCTTAATAAGTTTACCTTATATCTATATAAAAATAAAATTGTCTATTTTTTCTCAATGAGTTATCAAAAGATTGATTTAGAAAAGGGAAATCATATTTAAAAAGCAGGTTATCTGTAGAAGCAAAGCTGACAAAACTAAAGAAAATTCTTACTTTTTATTGAAAGTTAGCCATTTTATAAGTCCCTGACTTTGTGTGGAGACCCTGAAGAGAAGTGACCAGAGGGAAAAATAATCATTCATTGATTAGTAAAAGGTGGTAATTTATATACATAAAAAAATATTTTATTTCTTTATCTCTTTCTTTTCTGTTTTTTTTTAAAGATAAGTATGTAGCAATTCTCCATGCAAGCAATATAAACTATAGATCTCAGAATTAACAATCACAGTTTTACATTAAATAAACATTTCCTTCAAGTAAAGTCTGGACTGTATAAAAGCTTCCATAATTTCTGAACATTGCCTCTCCTTCCTTTATATCTTTTGTAGTCTTTCTTTTTCTCCCCATTTTTAAGAGACAAAGCAAGGAGTTAAGAAATAATAGTACAGCTTTAGAAATTGTCTATTTTTTTCAGCTTTGTTCTGAATCATTATGCTTTTATTGCTTTGGGACACAGGAAAAAGATAATCACTACTGTTTTAGCAAACAGCAATCAGTGTAAAGAACAAAATTAGTATGTTCTTTCATGGTTGAATTATTTCTATATACAAATCCACATTCCTTTATGCTCCATTTAATTCTTCAAGTTTCCTTGTAAAATGTCAGAATTGTCATAAAATTTATCTGAGCAAAGTCAAGAAATAAAGATTTTATTTATGAGACAAAAAAAAAAATGGAAAAGAGACCAGAAAAACCTATCCATATGTAAACCAAAATAGAAGTATACAAAATACACATGGTTTTTAATGTCCCAAATTTGTGACTACTTAAATAGAATCTAGAAGAATATTAAGGGAATATAATACTATTTGTTATTTTTCAAAATTCACATTTGAATACTACAATATAAGTTAATTTTCCTGAATGAAACAAATGTGTTGGCTGAATTACTAGACAAACAAAATAGTACGTAATAAAACTCTGAAAACACAAATAAAAAAAAATGTAAGTAGTTTCTATTTTACTTATGTTCTTTTACCAAAAGTTTCTCTAGGACATTAATAAAGTTCTAAATTCTACTTTCTTCTAATTATAAAATAAATACAATTTTCCAGTAAACGGTACCCTCTAGTAGTCAATGGCTAACTTTAGATTACTGTTATCCTCTTAAGAATAGTCACTTTCTACATAAGTAAGCAGAAAGATTAGAAATTTTGGGGATTTTATTCTATGTACCGGTCACTAATGGCAACATTTACTAACCTAATACATGTGCTAGGTCTGAGCTATGCAAAAAGAGTAGAAGTTGAAATCAAATAATCCTTTGTTCAAAAAGACATAGAAGCAGAATTAAAAGACAAAGTTATAAGTGCTGTTACAGAGATAAGACCAAAGTACAATAGAAGAATGAAGGAAAACAATCTTAACTTGAGAGTGAAAAAAGCTAAGAAACATTAATTAGAGATGCTCAATGATTTTTGAGGATTCAGAACTGGAACTAAATTCTTCACCATCTCTTAGAACTAAGGTTTAGTGAAGTAACTAACTGTTAAGGATTATAATTCACCTCATTATATAACAATATGAAACCAACATTTGCCCTTGCAATATTGTGAGTTTTTTTTTTATTCATGCCATCATACCTGATGTAAAAAAAAAAAAGAGCAAATAGCATTCCCTCATTGTATCTTAACTGATCATTATATTCAATAGTTGATGACTACTGCATAGTTTAAATTGACCATAAATATGTAGAAAGTTGGGCCTCCCTGGTGGCACAGTACATTGATCCCAGGTCAGGGAGGTGACCC
The DNA here is from genome assembly GCA_019455555.1 of Galemys pyrenaicus. Taxonomy (NCBI): domain Eukaryota; kingdom Metazoa; phylum Chordata; class Mammalia; order Eulipotyphla; family Talpidae; genus Galemys; species Galemys pyrenaicus. The sequence goes on from JAGFMF010011827.1 coordinate 4,618,791, forward strand.
AGTTGGTGTGGCAGACCTCTACTGTTGCACCCACTGCTCCCCTCAACAGTATATTTCAGTCAATCTGTCTGTTCTGTTTCCCACTCCATCTCTGATGAATCCTCTCTCCACCCCCAGCCCCTAACTCCTCTATTCCCTGAACCTCAGGCCTGTACCCAGCTCTTGTTTGCATAACTAAAGAAATCTTTAAAAAACTGTGGAATTCATTTTACATCTTGTCCTTTTCCTACTTCCTATTTTTAAAATCTATATATCAATACCTATAGCTACATCAACATATTAGCCATACACATAGACACATATACATATATATATATATATACATAAGCTCTCTCAATAAAGATATAAGCATATAAACTATCCCCAATCACTAATGGTTCTTCCATTAACAATTTTTGGATACTAACAAAAGGCTTTAAGCAAGTGAAAAAGATGATAAGATTGTCAAATGATCTTGTCTGTTATAAATGATATAATTTGGCAAAAGATAAAGAAGAATTTAAACTTTAAGAGCAAACAAGTATAAGACAGGACATATATAAATTAAGCAAGCCTTGTTTAGATCTAGATGACTTGTCACAAAACTTCATGATATATAGAAGAATTCCCTATTTAAAGTTGCAAAACTCAATTCATAGAAAATCAAGGATATGGCTCTGATGGCTGGCTCAGCAGGGTATTAACAGTAAAGAATGGAGAGAGGGGAAAAGCAGATTCAAGATGGTATCAGTGGAAATTCTTCACATCAGATTCCAGTAAATTATCTAGGATAAAGAATGAAATATTATACCCAGTGATTCTGTGACTGAAAGAACTTTTTGACATCAGAGACAAAGCAGACTTTGGCCGAAGGGAAAAGGAGGAGATTTCATGTTTCTTGAAGAGGTGGGAGAGAAACCTGGAAGCTGTGGTAAGAGACAGGACGTTGCAGTATAAATTATTGCACTGACAGTTGGTCAGTCATTCAACTAGTGACAATTGCGAGAGGAGAGCTAAACTGTGTGGAAACACATATCCATTGTTGAGAAGAAATATGTGCAGAGGAGATGAGGTTTTCCAGTTGGCCAAGTACCCAAGGAAAAATAATAATGACATATGTTAGGCAATGAGCTTCTATTCCAAAGTCCTGGACAAGTACTGAACATGTGAAGCTAACTGATAGTACTCAAAATGTAGACTCACAGGAGTAGAACCATAAAATGAAGGCCTATTGGTAGAGGCACACACCTCAGCCTGATTCTTTTCCCCCACATCACACACACACACACACAGACACACAGGAAATCCACACAGTGATTTGATTCATCCATGTCCCTCTACAATCTCCTGATTCAGCAGCTACAATACAATACAGGTCTCCAGAACTACAGAAATTTGAAAAGGCCAGTTATCTAAAATCAAATAAAAATCACTGTGCCAACATGCTTGAAAGGTAGAAGTAATTCAAATTTCTAATATCTAATGAAGCAAAACAAACAAAAAGACACAACATAAGGGCATTTGAAACGTCATAGGCATATGTCACTACAGGAGACAACAGTCAAAATGGAAACACAAATATATAGTAGATATCTCCCTATCAGACAGTTCAAAGTGTTCATCATAAAGATTGAAAGAGATGGAATAATACAGAAAAGCAAGTAAAAGTCACATAAGACAAGACTAAAAAATAAATCAAACACATTAGAAAATCATAAATACAAATGAATTCCCTGATAAATAAAATTAATTGCATAAAATATAAACTTAAGTAATAAATAAGAACACAATGGAGTTGCAGGATGTAAAATATAAAGAGACAATTTTAAAACTGTAGAAAGCTATGGAAGCAAAGTATAGCAAATAAAAGATTGAACCAGTGGTCTTTAAAATTATGATGCACAAAGGACCCAGGTGTAAAAATCAAAAGAAGACAAGAAAAATTAATGAAGAAACACTCTGAGAACTCTTCAATGACATTAAGAAAGGCAACATAAGGACAATAAGTATTCCAGAAAGGAAAGATAGGGACAATAGAAAAGAGAGGATATTCAAAGTAATAATAGAATAGAATGTACCACCTGTGGAAAAATTCAATATAACTTCATAAATCTAAAACAAACAATACTTGGTTACCTAAATGTAATGGGACCTAAACAAAGAAATCTAGATGTGAAACTACCAAAAGTAGTTTTGATAGATGATTGACGATGATAGGGGAGGGAAAAAGATAAAATGGTAATTGGTGACAGAAATGGAAATTCTATAAGGATTAATGTATAAATACATTAAAATGACCTAACACACATCAATCTATATGCTTCAAATATAGAGCATCAAATTATACAACATATATAATATATATGCAATTATTATAAAAAAAGCAGGTAATCTATGAAGTTACTCAGATAAGGTTACATCAGACTTTCTGTAGGAAACCCTAAAAATGAGAAGAGAATGGGATGAAGTATTCAAAATACTTAAAGATTAAAAACTTTTATCCAAGTATACGATATCCTTTAAGTTTCTCTTTCAGGTATGATAGGGAAATAAAGGCCTTCTCATATAACTTCCCAAACTGAAGGGCTTTTTAAACATTAGACCTTCCCCAAAAGAAATGTTGAAAGAATGTTTCCAGTTTAAATAAAAGAGAAGGAAATCCACAAAATGATACAACCAGAAAACTAATGAAAAAAGGAAATACACATATATCAGTAATCACCTTAAGTATGAATGGACTGAACTCAAAGTAAAAAGGATCAGGTGGATCATTGGATCAGAAAATAAAACCTAAGATTTTATTACCTAGAGAAGACATATTTGAGTCCCAAAGATAAGCATACATTAAATGCTTGGGAAAAAAATACACCAATCAAAAGGACACAAAATAATTCAGAGATAGCCACACTTAATTATATAAAATATATGTTCAGATAAAAATGGTAATTGGTGACAGAAATGGAAATTCTATAAGGATTAAGGTATAAATACATTAAAATGACCTAACATACATCAATCTATATGCTCCAAACATAGCGCATCAAATTACACAACATATATAATATATATGTAATTATTATCAAATCTGAATACATATACTGGTAACAACAAAATAGTGAGAGAGAACTTAAATATCCCACTTTCATCAATGGCAGAACACCACACAGTAAATCAACAAGGAAAATATAACCTAAAATGAAGAATTAGACAACAAAGGTTTCAAAAGCATTTATAGGACAGTGTACTCTCCAAAAGGTAAGTGTATGTTCTTCTCAAGTATACATGGATTTCTTGAAGATAGACTACATGTTAGGTCAAAATACAGGTGTTAATAAATTCATGAAGACTGTAATCATATCAAGTATCTTTGCTGATCTCATGATAAATGCATCATAAAGAAACTAAAAATAATGTAAAACATGCAATATGTGGAACATGTAATATGTGGAAGTTAGATAACACTACTGAATGACTCTGTGTTAATGAGGAAATCAAAGAACAATTTAAAAAAAATACGAGAAACAAAAGAAAATAATTACACAACCTGCCAAAATCTAAGGGAATCAGCAAAAGCCATAATACAAGGGAAATATACAGAGTACAAACTATGGGGGTAGGGGCTGGGCAACCTCTGCATGGGGTCTGGGTCTGGTGAGGGGTAAGCAAGACACCACCTCCACATGCTGCAAGTTACATGCAGGGGTGGGGGCATGGTGAGCCCTGCACCATCTGGGTCTCAGAGGTTCAGGCTCTAAGGTCCTTGGGCTCCAAGAGTTAGCCTCTGACTTCATGTGGGTGGGGAGTGGGGACAGGGCACCAAAGCAGGGGGACCTTCCATTCAGCTGAATCAGGAAGAAAATCAAAAACTTAAATGCAACAATTACAACCCAGAAAGTTGAAATAGTATTCAGTTCCCCCTAGAAACAATTTTTGGTATTGAGACTACCTAATTTTCAAAGACAAACTAATAGCAATCCTTTCTAAACTCTTCCCAAAATATTGAAGAAGAGTGAATATTTACAAACATCTTATGATGTCACTATTATCTGCAACATGAGTATAACAAAAGCTGACTAATACTATGGTTTGTATTTTTATCTAACTTTACAGTAATTTTCTCTAAGTAATTATAACAAGCACATGTGAATGTTGTGCTACTTTTCCTAATAACTTGTAGAATATATCATGTTAAAAAAATGAAAAACAAAATATTTTAATTAAGCATTAAGTAGCTGTCACCACTAAATGATTCATCTACACAAAATAGCTATTAAAGTCTCCCAATAGTATCCTATACCGATTTGCTTTCACATTGGTATAGGATAATACAAAAAATTCTGTTAGACTAAATGGGTGAAGTGTTTTCATTCTTAGCTATGAATACTATGTAAAAAGAAAAAAAAAAGATCTTCAAAGGTCCACATATATTGATAATGATAGACGGCTCTTCATTGCTTTATATTTCTAGTATAAGGGTTATTTAACATGACATTATATTACCTAAAAGTCATAAAAAACTTTTTTGCATAGTTCCATATTTAATGAAAGCCATGCATTTCTGAACCAAGTCCTTGCTTTTGCTAGGTTCTGCAGTAAATGAAATTTTATCAGTGCAAAGACAGTTCCAGTATGCATGGATTTCACTTAATATGATACTATGCAAAAATGAGGAAAGCTTTTATTATTGTTAAACTTATTTCAGTTTGTTAAAATTAACTTTGCACTCTTACAATTTTTTAGCATTTCCACTTCCTTGCCTTGGAAATCATAATAAATAGTGATTCATATTGGTATTTCTTCCAGCCTGTGTATATAATTGCTTTTACTTTCTTTGGGATTCCTATATTTAGTTTCCATCTATTTCAAGGAAAAAAAATCAGTTGAATTAATCATAATTGATTAAATGTAGAGATAGTGGACGGAAATTACCATTATTTTCATTCAAAGATTAACAACAGAAACTCATCACAACCTGGAAAAAAGAATATTATTCACAACTCAATTTATGAGTACTATAAATTCCAAGAATTTGAAGCAACTATTTCTAAATAGTGAAATATAGAAAATGTATCAATAAATTTATAACTTTCAATTCCACTGTGTCTCTGTGTCAATACTCTATACTGAGTGAATTTGTCTTAAATCTCAGCTTCTCAATAAAAATATTATTAAGTGAAATATTCTGAATTCTTACTATTTCTACATTTTAAATAATTTGTCACATTCATTTTCTGAAAAGTACACAATTCTTGGATGCTTTTAAAAGTATTCTTCAGTAGTTCAGAAACTATCAACAACATCAGAATTGAGGATTTATTAAGTATGTCTTCAAATGGAATCTTATCATTGGTATGTCTTCAAATGGAATCTTATTCTTTCATTACATCACTTTGGAGCTATGTTATCTAAATCATGTTCCAAGATCACTGCTAAAATTATACTATTAAATAAGGCTCTTTTATTATTTGAAAGTTTTGCTTATTTTTAACAAAATTATCTGAGCAGATAATTGCATTAAATCATTTTGCAAAATGTGAATTTATCCTTTTATCCTTCTTTAGCCTCTTCCAATTTTTTTTTTAAATTTTAATGGCAAACTGGTAAGAAATTTGTAGTGAGGGCAGTGACAGTATCTATGAGGCAAACAATCGGAGGAACATGCACAGATGTAGATGTACATGGACCAGATATGGGTACTTTTTCCATGAGGAGGAATTATAAACATGCTGGGTTGTTGGTTCAGTCGGAAAATAGGACTGCCAGAGCATGAATGGCAGAGTCCATTTCCCCTCCTGCTAGCAAATCTCATAGAAAAACCTCACATCATACAATGGAGCAGCAATAATACAGCATCCTGGCACTTGGTTTCCTTAAAACAGTAAACAGCATGTATATTCTGGAGAGCCAGGAAAGAAAAGGCAGCATTTATCTCTCAACTGGGATTACCCACCCTCCCACCAAGACTGAAACTGAGTCTTTGCATTCCAAAATCCATGCCTCACCTCAGTAAATAACAAACTATGAAAAGGAGATAAACACAATGTAAGTCACAGTGCCACTGAATGGAAAAAGTATATAAGGCAAAACATACACATGGAAAAAAGTAACATCTAAATAAATGAAAAAAAAGAAAAAAAAAACTGAAAGAATTCTAGACACCTAGAGAAAGGAAACAATATCAACCTAACAGACAAAAGAGTTTATAATAATCTTAACAAGTAACAAAAATAAGTAACTCAATATAATTTTAGAAATCCATTGAATACAGAAGGACAGGTTTAGAATATTAAAAAAGAAACACAGGAACAGGAGTTCTTTACTGAAGAGACTGAAGTTAATAGAGGGGTGCATGTGCATGCACAAATAGTCATACACACAAGGGGGGCCCAGAGAAATAGAGGGTGCATAATATTAACACAGCATTTAAAATAGACTAATGCTGGGAGAGGAAAGAATTTTGCAAACTGAAGACACAGATGTATAAATGACAACAGTGGAAGAAGAGAGAGAAACAATATTTAGGAAAAATGAAGAAACGCTATAAGAAGTATCAGATTGCATTAGAACAAGAAACATAAAGATAGCAGGTATCCCAGATAGGGATAAGAGGTAGAGGGAGGGAAACAAAAATAGCTAAGAACTTCCCAAAGAAAAGAACAATAAAACAAACAAACAAATGGATGTTCAGGAATCAAAAATAAATAAAACACTTGAATAGCTAAATGCAAAACAAACTACAGCAAGACACATGATTACTAAGCAATCAAAAGTCAATGATAAGAAAAATATATTAAAACCTGCTAGGGTATAAAGAATGTAATACACAAAGACACCTCAATTAGAGAATTACCAGGTTTCACAGCAGATATTCTCAAGGACAGAAGAAAATTGAATGCTGTATTTTCAAGTCTTAACAATAAAGAATTCCATTATCACAGACTTGACCTATAAAAAATACTGGAAGGTTTCACATATAAGAAAAAAACATTTGAGGGCCTCCCTGGTGGCACAAGGGGTTAAGTAGCAATACAGTCAGCCACAGCCACTGCAGAATGAGTTTGATTCCCTACTAGAGAGATGACTCAAATGCCTGCTGCTTGCTCTCCTCAACAGTGTATTTCAGTATGTCTGCCAGTTCTGTTTGCACTCTGTCTCTAGTAAATTCCCTCACCTCCAAACCTCTCGCCCAATCCTTGTAGGCATAAATAAGTAAATCTTTAAAAAAATTCCCTAAACCTTGAGCAAGGTGATGAGTATTAATAAGGAATAAGAACATTATGAGACAAGAAACATTGAAGGGTAAGACGAAAAATAAAGTGTATAGTCAAAGTTGATGAATCAATATCAGCATAAAAAGGTCAATTTTAGATACAGAAAAAATTATATAACCCTTAAAAGCAACAGTAGGACAACATTTATAAGAACAGCTGGAAAAAGAAATGCTAAAACAGAAATACCACTCAGTCATCCAAATGAAAAAAGTAGATAGAACATATGGGAACAAATGAAAGAATGTCATATTTGAAAAATCCACAGCCAAAATCATACTCAATAACAAAAACAATTTCCTGAAGAACAGAGAGAATACAAGGATAGCCACTTTCACCAATACTATTCAACACAGCATTAGGTATCCAGTCAATAAATAAATGATTAAGTAAAGGCTAGTGATTACAATAAAGTGGCAGGATACAAAATCAATAGACAAAACAATAGTTGTATTTCTCTCTGCAAACAGTGAAATAGAAAAGAAATAAAACATCCCAACTGTATAAACCACAAATGATGAAATAGATGGGAGTAAATTCAACAAAAGAGATGAAAGACTTATATAGTGGAAAATACAAAACAAATGACCATGTCAAAGAAAATTAAGACACATAGAAACTGAAAGATACCTTATATTAATGAACTGGAAAAATAAATATGGTTAAAATGGACACATTATACAAAGCAAATTATATACCCAAAACAATACCTATGAAAATCCCAATTACATTTTCCAAGAAAATAGAATTACAATATTTTTTTATGAGATACAAAAGTTCCAGATACAAAACAATCTTGATATAGAATTATAAATGAAGTTATTAGACCCTTTTATTTCAAACTATACTAACAAAGGGTTAGTAATCGAAAGAGTATGGCACTGGTATGAAAAAAAAAAAAAAAAACACAGGCCAGTGGGATAGAATCCAGAAATAAAGTCATACCAAATATAAACAGTTACTCATCAACAAGAGAGCAATTAAAAAAAAAAAAAAAGAGGAAAGGATAAAGGAAGGCCTCTTAAAAATGGTGTAGGGTAACAGTGGATCTTTGAACAGTGAGCAAGAGGTACACTGTTCAGAGAGATAGTCAGCCCTTCAAACAATAATGAGCAAAACTAATATGTAGAATTAGAAATTAAAGTGGAGAATATACATGGTGTAAAAAAGGTCATATATACCAAATGACTATATGCTAGCATCCTACTCAATAGTAAGAACTGAAAACTTTTTCTCTAAGATCAGTTACAAGACACGTTCTTCACTTACACTACAATTATTCCAGATATTATCTAAAGCCTTAGCTACATCAATTAGTCAAGAATTATATAAGGAAACCAAATTGGAACAGAAGCAGTATAACTATCGCTCTTTGAAATATGATTAAAAACAATATGTCATTAGAGTGGAATGCCAGGCTACAAAAACAATATTTTTTAAAAAGTCTGCTGGGTTAATTTATTAAAATAATGAGCTTGAAGAGAAAGAAATTAAGAAAATAACCCAATTTACAGTAGCATCAAAAGTTATTAAGTAGCAAGGGAAAAACATCAAAGGATGTAAAAGACCAATTCAATGAAAACTAGGAGACACTAATAAAAGAATACAAGATGCAAGGTAATGGGAAGATTTTCCATGTTCATGAATTGGAAGAATTAACATTGTTAAAATGGCACTTGTACCCAAAACAATATATAGATTCAGTGCAATTACAATGGAATTCTTCAAAGAAATAGAACAAACAAAACCAAAACTTAAATGAAACCATATAAAATCCCATAGTAAAATGAATCAAAAAAAAAAAAAAAAAAAGGAAGCACAGAGGTATGACATATTACTCTACCAGACTTCAAGCTATAATGCTAGGTTGCAATAGTCAAATAGTATAGTAGCAGAATAAAAATAAGACGCACAGATCAATGAAATAGAATTGAAAATCCAGTAATAAAATCTTATGAGGATAAACTTAACACAGGAGCCACAGTATATTGAAATGGATACTTCAAAGTAAGGAAGTGGCCAACAGTCACTTGAAAAATCACTATAATCTCTTATCATCAGGAAATGTAAATCAAAATCACATTGAGATATAGCTTCATAAATCTGTGAAAATAGCTTATATCAAAAAGACTGGAAACAACAAATGTTGATAAGAATGTGGAAAAAAAGTAGCCCTCATACTACTGGCAGGAATATAATTTGGTGGAGCCTTTATGAAAAAATGGTACAGTTTTCTCAAAAAATAAAAATGCAAATATCATATGATCCCCAATACCACTTCTAGGTATTTAACTACAGTATACAATAACACCCACAAAAAGACTTATGCTCTATGTTCACTATTCACAATGGGAATTTAAAAACTAACCTGAATTTCCATCAGTAGATAATACGAGTAAGGAATTAGGGGACATACAGTCAATGGAATAGTACTCCACTATTTAAAAAAAGAAGAAATGCTGTCTTTTGGGGCAAAATGGTTGGATCTTGAGAATATAAATGCTAAATGAAATAAGTCAGAATATGAACTATGTTTAATGGATAGTTTGACTTATTTGAGAAATAATAACCAAAGAAAACAAACTGGTAAAACATAAAAAGAATAATTCATGGACTGAAAAATATAGTAGTTATCTGAGTGGATGGGGGGGAAACAGAAAAGGAGGAGGCAGGGACTAGGGATGTGGAAGTGATATGTTATTGTCATTGGTATTTTGATGGAAGATTGTGATGCATGTGCACTTTATGGAGGTGTGAAGTTATACTTCCAAAATTACATAACTACATAAATGTTTGAAAAAATCAATAAAATCTGTGACAATGAAAAAATAAACCAAGGCAAGGTATGTAAGCAGCGTACTAAAAGCTGAAATAGAATATTATTTTGAAATTATGGTTATCAACCTAAGAGTCCCATTTTTTGCTCAAGGTAATAAATGTTCTGAAAGTATCCTACAATTGGAACCCAAATTTTTAAGGTATCAGGGATTGATTAAATGGCATAATTTTACTTTGTTACTTAAGAAAGACAGGTAATTGTTGATAAAGATTTGATCTAGTATTTACTGAGCATCACTATATACTTGATAATTCGCAGACATTTTAAAAATCATTCTAGTAGTCTATAAATTAGGCATAGATTTCCAAACATTTAAATTCCTAACATTCAGAAATATATAATTTGCTTAAACTTACCAAACTTTCAGGATACAATACAAGAATTTAGAAATAAAATCTAATCAGATAATTAATAATTTCCCACTTTACTGAAGATTAGCAAAATCTCAATATAAGGATATACAAATTTTGACTCCAAAGCTGAGCTCTTTAATACTGCTCTTTTTTTCCTAAATATGGCTTTAAAAGCATAAATCTTAAAATAGCACACCAGTTCTCATTTTGCAGTTCAAAGTAAGAGAATTTTCACTTATAAGATTGATATGTAAGATAATGGAATTCATTTCAACATTCAAGATCATATTCTATTTCTTGATGTGGAAATTCTTTCTCTTCATTTTACCCTGGTACACTGGTGTTAATGACCCTGCATAATACAGTGAAACATAAATCAAGAACTATACTCCTTGAATGAAACAAAAGTTGAAAAATGGTGCTAGTTATCAGAAAAAACTTAGTCATGAATTTGGAAAATTATCTATTCACATCATTAATTATTAATTCTGGAACTCAATAAAATACAAGGCATTCTCATTAACCTAGTATTTATTATTCAAGTCCCTATAATTATGAATCTGAATAGAGAAGTTAAATTTGGCTTACAATTAAACACACACAAGTGAAATAACTACTTATAAAATTAATCCTCTCTCAAGTACTCTCTCCCCATTCCTGTATCTATCCTAATCCAAGGTGTTTGAAAGATGATTTTTATACTAATTGATGATTTTAAAAGGCTTTGCAAAATTCAATAAAATCCTGCCATATTCTCGTGGAAATGATCCTCTAAATATAATTGTATGCAACTGAAGTGAATGCTGTTACTTCTTCAGCTCTATTATTCTGTTATTCAAAATATTTTACCTTCACCAAAGGTGTAATTATAGATGAACTGATTATAAATATAATAAATTATTTTCATATTGTCTCAATTTTGAGTTTCTTAAATATTTTCCTATTTCTTACAAAATTCTGGTTTCTATATTTATAATTCATATTTTCAGGGATTTTTTTAATGTATGTTAAATTTAGATAAATGTGATTTTCTTTACTTATAAACCTTTTACTACACAGGACTTAAAATTACTTGTATTAAATTTGCTCACAAATTGTGGGATCATCAACAAGGAACATGATTATCTCTGAAGGTGAGAGGGAAATGACTATTCTACATTGAAATTCTAAGAAAAGATATACATGATTTATTTAATAACTCCTTTTTTTATTTGAAGATATTCTGGATGTGATGTAAGTTGGACAATTTTAGACAAAATAATGGTTCTGTTTAAGAAAATAACCTAATGTCAGGAGTTTCAAGTAGTATGAAATAGATTTCCCATAAAGATGCTTTAAAGCACAAGGATAGTTATTTATCTAATTATGGTTGACTTAGTATTTTTCTTGGTATATTGTTAAATGTTTAAATCTTCTCTTAGAATCTCAAAATAGGGACTGTGTGCAAAATTTTATCTTCATACTTAATAGAAATTCATACAGAAAATGCATTAAAAGGATGAAACACTTTATTTGTGTATCAAGAGGAAAATACTTCTCTAGTCCTTAGTTGATTTCATATTATTTCTCACTATTTATAACTGATTCATATATCCACTTCAAGAGTTAAGCCTAGAGAGCCCTCCCTGGTGATGCAAGGGTTAAGCACTGCACTATGGAACATGCTCAGCCACTGCAGAGCAATTTCTATCCCTGATCATGGAGGGGACCCACATGGCAAAGCAGACCTCTCCAGCCTCGCCCACTGCTCCCCTCAGCAGTGTACTTCAGTCAATCTGCCTATTCTGTTTCCCACTTTGTCTCTGGTGAATCCTCTCACCTCCCACACATACCTCTGGTCTATACCCCAGCTCTTATACGCATAAATAAATCGTTTTAAAAAATTAAGCCTAGAGAGTGGGAATGGGATTGTCATGACCAACAAAGAAGTCTCAGACCAAAATTGAATCATCCACTGAGGCAGAGATTGCTGATACTATAACAGAAGGAATCTCTTGTGTGAAAAGGATGAAAACTATAGATATTGACAAACAATATTATATTCAGCAACGTGTTTTCAATAGACAACTTTGCAGTGAATCTGATTCATAGAGGAAGAGAGAAGTGGAACAGGATATTGATGTAGAGAATACTGAAATAGCAAAGATGAAGTAGTTCACGTTAGAACTTAGTGTAATCTCATGACACTGACAGCAGGCACTGTACTTTTGCTGTTGTTCTGTTGTTCATATTTTATAGGTCTTATTATTTTATTTTATGTACATCGCTAAAGTGCTATTGTCAAACTAGCTGTTGCCTATATTTTATAAATAAATGTGATGATCACTGGCACAAAAGTAACTCATTGTTTCAAGGTTCAGAGATATTACTAGTTTGTTAAATCATAGTTATTAAGCATTGATCGTTTCTCTTGTCCCAGAATAAAAAATCTCACCACAATATCAATAAAAAATTCATATTAAATGACATTATAATTATTTATCAATCTCAGTCATATTCACAGAGACAGGTGAATGGTGATTCCCAGGGAGAGTGGGGGTAGGTAGAATAGGCAATTGGGCAATTATTGTTTAATGGGTTTCAATTTGGGAACATTAAAGGTTCTGGAGATGGATAGTGATTCTTGAACAACAATGTGAATGTATGTAATAGCACTCAATTGCCAATTTTAAGTGATTAAAATTGTAAATGTTATATTTTGTGTAATTTTATTACACATGCACATAAGAATGTGTGGGGGACTTTGAGAAAGATAGTTTATATATTGATGCAGCATATCCCAAATGCTGTTTACCAAAGTTTTGTGCCACATGAGTGGTGTTCACTAAAGCAATGATAGCAAACACAGTTTTCCAGTAATACTGGTCTGCCCACTAACTGTCCAACAACTTTAAACAATCAGTAAAGATATTTTTCTAAGACCTGTTTCCCCTGAAGGGGTTAACTCTCTCATCAATGTTTAACATCCAGTAATTGTTCAATACTGAAGCTAGAAACAATTCTTGATACCAAGTCTGGCCATCAGGTTCTATCCAGATACACTGTTGTCACTTTATGAACTTCTCTCCGTAGCCTCTGGAGTAAAAAATATAAAATGAGTTCCCTCACTATATATTCTCAATGTTTGCAAATATGTACTTTTTGTCTTCAAAATACTTTTAAGTTAGGTAGCTATCATGTATAATAAGAAGTATACTTACTAATAGGAAATATACATCAACTGTTTTGTGCTTTTGAAACTTACATATTCTTCCTAACTTTAGAGAACATCTACTGCATTAACAGTAAAATGAAGGATTAGAAAAACTAGAATTAAATTTGTAGTATAGACCAATCTTCATGAATTAGTTGTTTAACTAAATCAGTGTTATTTGATAATACATTTAATTTACTTTCTAACTTCCATTTTTCTCTCTAGTTCATTCCTTATGGTACAGAGAAGCAGTTACATTACAGATTACTCACTAAAGCCTTTGGGTTATCAAAAGACATTGAAAGCTTTGTCAGCCTTGTTAAGAAGATAAAAACTATAAAAGAAATTTTAATATTCAGTTGTAATATTCCCAATCCTATTATGATGATGAGTTAAATAAATAATTTCCAGTTTCTTTCAGGGAGCATTAAGTAGTGTTTAATAATCGCCCCCCTCCAGGTCAATTAAAATACAGAAAAAATGTGACCAATAACTGTTGATAGTATTACTATAGTCAAGCCTTATTGTTATTTTTTTTCCACTCTAAAATCAGGAGACAGATATTTCTTTGTGACACATTAATCTTATAACCATAAAACTAAATCAAGTATTCTGTTTTAAATATAAATGATAGCCATGCACCATGCAAAAAAATTTAACTGCCAGGTAATTAATGATATGAAATATATGGAGACTGCATTCACATTAAATCATAAAATTGCCTTTTTATATCAGCCAGCTGCTTCCCATTAAATTTTCTGACATTTTCCATTTTGTAAAAGTAAATTTTGATTCATTTAAAAATGCTTTCTAATTTATTTCTATTCCAATTAAATGATAAAATGTACACTGTTCAATATAATACAATATTTCAGGTTTTTTTTAATTAAAGAGCATATTTCTCCTGAAATATGTAAATTTCAAATGGAAAATAAAAAAAAAAAAACTTCTCTAGCTTTTTTCTATTACCCCATTCTTACTCATTGACAAAGTATGCAATTATTTTCTTTTTCTTTCTTATGAAGTTATATTTATTGAGATAATGTTGATTCACTTCACAGTATATCTTGAGCACATAGGTTCACACCTCTTGAAATGTGTGTTGCCACACTCACCATCGAAGCCCCAGTAATCCTCAATTAGACCCCTCTCTCCCTTTTGCTCCCAACCTATCACATCCCCTTTTAGTAGACTTAGTCAAAGTCCAATGTGCTTTTCCCCTTCATGTTTCACTCCTCCTCTTCTCTCACCCATTGTCCCTCCCCTTCTGGATGCCTCATATTGTTGATCAGCTTTCAAGGGTTGTCTTTGTCTGATCTTTTGTTTGATGTCTCTATATTCTACATAGAAATAAAACCATCTGGTATTTACTGTTCTCCTTATGACTTATTTCACTTAGTATAACCCCTTCCAGCTTAATTCATATTGCTACAAATGATATGAGTTTATCTTTTTAGCAACTGAGTAGTATTCCTTTACAGATATCTACAAAGAGCTCACACAATTCAACAAAAACAAATCAAATAACTCAATCAAAAAATGTGTAGTATATATACACACTTCTCCAATGAAGAAAAACAAGTTGAAAACAGTCAAATGAAAAAATATCCATCACTTATGATCAAGGAAAGCCAATCAAAACCACAATAGGCTACTACATCACACTTGTGATAATGCTCCATATTAAAAAACAAACGAACGAAAACAAGTACTGGTGACAATGAAGAGAAAGAGGAACCTTCTTACATTGCTGGTGGGATGTAGACTGGTAAAGTTGCTATGTAAGGCTGTGTGGTGGTTCCTTAAAACACTAGAAACGGGGCCTTCCTGGTGACACAAGGGGTTGAGTGCTGCACTGTGAAGCTTCTGCAGCCACTGCAGCATAAGTTCAATCCCAGGCCAGGGAGGGGATCCTCATGGTGCAGCAGACCTCTCCTGCCTGCCTGCTGCTCCCCTCAGTAGTGTATTTTACTCAATCTGCTTGTTCTGTTCCCCACTCTTTCTTTGGTGAGTCCTCTCATCCCCCACCTCAGCACTTGTATGCAAAAGTAAATAAAATTAAAAAAAAAAAAACACTAGAAATATATCTGCCATATGACCCAGCTATTTCACACCTACAAATCTATTCAAAGGATACAAAAACAGTAATTCAAAAGGAAACATCCACTCTTATGTTTATTGCAACACTATTTACAATAATCAAGATACAAAAACAACACAAATGCCCCAAAACATATGGACGAATCAAGAAACTATGGGATTATTTTCATGATTTTGTACAACACAATAAAACTATCACACTTAGGAGTAAAAAAGTATAAATATATAATACTGTGAATCTTATCATTCTAATACTGACTTCTGGCATTTATACATTTCATTGAGTCCTTACCATTATTCAGTAAAGCAGCCTATGATGGAATGGAACAAGGAAATTAGAACATATTGAAACATGTTACTAAGAAGAAAAATGTTTAAATACCCACCTGACCATGATATATTTTAGTTCCGAAAACACAGAAATTTATATCTTGATATAAACAGAATAGCTTCTAAATGACAAATATTAAAAGACAGAAAATATAAATTCACCAATATTTTATTTTTATTGCTTTTTATAAAAATTTTGAAATTACATAGAACAGAAAAAAGTTAAAATAACAACTCAGTCACTTTAGAGTGTGCAGCCGCCCAGTCTCAGTGCACCCTTCATGGCCATCCTGGGAACAGAATTGTGATGATCAAGGAAGAGCTAAAGGAACTCAGTATTGTGGTGGGAGTCTAACAGAGGGCTGAGAGGAATTTATGATTCTCCTGATAATACGTGTCCTGAGAGAAACAAAGGGTGATGATTTTTCAATTGTTCTAAAGGATTTTATTCTGTACATTATAGTGCACAAAGCTATGTGTATGAAGATAAAATATTGACCTCAGACAAGTTTGTTCAACATCCAATGGGATTAAACTGGCATGGAACTGCTAATGAGTTACTACATCCAACTGGATTTCTGGAATACCAATACTTTTTGGTATTTATTTGGTATCTTTATTAAAAAGATTTATTTATTTAGTCATACAAGAGCTTGGGTGTAGGCCAGAGGTGTGGAAAGGTGAGAGGATTCACCATACAGAGTGAGAGCAGAACAAGCAGATAGACTGAAGTACACTACTGAGGAGAGCAGCAGGTGAGATAGGAGAGGTCTGCTGTGTCATATGGATTAGCTCTCTGGCTGGGGATTGAAGTCCTGCTGCAATGATAGCTTGATAGCACTGAGACTTTAATTCCTGTGCCACTAGGGAGGCCATTGGAAGACCACTACTTCTTATATCAGTACATCCAATACATGTATCTAAACATTGTATGGCTATCTCACTGGATTCTTGTCAATGAACAGAAGCTGTTACTGTTTATTTAGAGTAGCCAAGGGCATCAGTCAATGTGACACTGATTATAGAGGTGGAACAGCTCATTCTCAACAACTGGTGAGCTCATTCTCACTCAACTGGTGGTAGGTTAGGAGAGTGACTGGTAAAAGATGACCCAAGCTAGAGAAAGTCAGTGTTATGTTCAAATACGAATTCTGTACTAGGCATAAGCAAGCTCAACTACAGCATGTGGTGATGCCCTTCAGCAAGCTCAAAGTGTTTTAAACTACTTGAAAAAGACATAACTCACGCTGAGTTATGACATGAGTTGTGCCATGTTAATTGCGCTGGTCAAAATGATGCTTGCACAAGTCCTGAAAAAGGCAGAAAGTCTGCCTTCTTGGAATCTAGAATGAATTTATCATGCTGGTAAAGGTTGTTCAGGAGACTGTCGAGGTGTGAGAGGTTCACTGGCAACTGCACTTTGTCATGAGTTAGGTACAGGAAATGGAAACATTCCCCACTATGGGGTCAACTTTACCAGTGTGAAGACATGTAAGTACAGAGCATGGGTCCATTACTTTACAGTCACCCACCCTATCTACCACCAGACAGTTACCAGAGCTGACACCTGGTCCCATCTACACAGAGTCATTGCCCATGAGAGGAGTCTCTGAGGGGGGCAAGCCTATGCAGGAAGATCTGCAACATCAAGTTGCTGCCCACAGCACACCAGTGATCTCTAAGTATGCTCAAGTCTGAGAAGACAAAGAACTGCTTGATCCATGCTCCTAACATTTTCTCTAAAATTGAGCAACAGGTGATTGCTACCATTCTCCCAGTTGACGGTAATGGACTTTGCAGAAGCTGGGCCCCTTGCCTTTATTTTTCACTGATACGGACACATCTTCGAATCATTTACATAACCGCAGAAGAAAGGAACTTTTGGTTTAACTTGAAAGGAAACTCCCCTCTTCAAGTTCAAGTTCTAGGTGCTTACAGCTCGACATACTGGCAGAAGCCAAGAAGGGGATTATAGTCTTTCCATTCAAAACTTAGACTGGAATGGACTGACAGTGAGTAAGGATATAAAACTACAGAACTTTGGAGAGGATGACACTGAAAGTTGATTGATTTTCCTGGGTGTGATTCTCTACCCCCCATGCATAAGTGTGCCATGTACTCTGGGAATGTAGGAAACTACACCATGATCTGCATAGTAATAAAGAGTGGGAAAAAAAAAAAAAGAAAATCTTGACAAAGATATTTTCAGTCAGACACAAAAATAGACAAAATTTTTCAACACCTTGTATATTTAGAACCTGAACATTTTAATTTCCACACATCAGTAGAGAGAACTGTTAGAGTAGAGAAGGCTGAAGGAGAGAGGAGCTGCTTTTTGACCTGAGGTCTAGAGACTCCAAACAATAGTGCTTAAATTGTGGCTATTTTTAATGGTTAAAATTACAATGTTAAGTTTCTACAAAGTTAGCACAGAAGCTCTATTAGTTCTACTTGTTAATTTCATGGCTTGGATTATAGATATTTTGTTAACTAACATTCAGATGACCCCACCTGAAGGCAGCTCAAGACTAGGACAGGCCATGATTAAATTAGTGCTAGTAAGAACTGTTCCACAGAGCTACTTTCTAAGGGATATTCGTTAACCAAAACATAAACAGACTTTTTTCTATTATTTCTACATAATATCAATGCTATTTCCAGGTAAAGCCAATGCCAAATTTCTCATTATATAAATATGATTTAAAAAATTAGAGGCTGTTTCTCCTTTAATTTCATGACATTTAAAAGAAGCTAACAGATTGGCAATGTTAGTTGAAGATGTCATCTACAAGGTAGCTCATAATACACTGACACTCAAAACATTTTAATTTTGTATAAAGTAGTGAGTGTACAGTTACATATTATAACAGTCTTTAAGAAATGTTAAAATAGTTTCACATTTTATCAGGTTAAAAAATGTAGATGATTCACGCTTAAAGCACAAATCAGACTTTTCAAAATGGTTTTCTTAGCAATTTGAAATATTTTTGCTCTAGATTGATGATAGCTTAACCCTAGAAAGATACATTGTTGACAGAGCACAGGTTATTTATAACCCTAAATTTAATTTTAAGAATTAAAAACAGGGAGGCTCAGTATTTCTGGTTTTAAATTATGGAAAATATTATATTAAGTTTTGTTTAAGATGAAAAATTTTATCTAATAACAATTCATAAAATATTATCTAGGGCCTCCCTGGTGGCGCAGTGGGTTAAGCAACGCACTATGAAGCAAACCGCAGCCACTGCAGCATGAGTTCGATCCCTGCTGCTGGCCAGGGAGGGGACCCACATGGTGCAGCAGACCTCTCCTGCTGTGCCTGCTGCTCCCCTCAGCAGTGTACTTCGGTTGATCTGCCTGTTCTGCATCCCGCTCTCTGTGGTGAATCCTCTCACCCCCCACACCTCTGACCTGTACCCCAGTGCTTGTATTCATAAATAAATAAATCTTTTAAAAATTATCTAAAAATTTATTCTTTATTTTCATGCACTGTATTTTACTCTTAAAACATATAGAATTTTAAATGAATGCACTGGATGGAGAAAATGTTATAGGGCAGGGAAAGGAGCACCCAGAACCCCCACACCTGCTCTTTTTGAATGGATTTTGCTATTTGTTGCATTAAGATAAATATATAAAACCTTTAATGGAAAGGAATTTTAATACAACTAGGGTACAATAAAGAAAGAATAAAGAATATAGTTACTAAGTTAAGCATTTAAAGTTACTTATTTTCTTGAGGGTAAAAGTTTAGTTAAATAGGATTGGCTTAAAGTAAGGTTTAAAAACCTGCCACACATTTGGAATTGCTAGGGGGAAAGACCCTCCTGAATGGATTACACAAATAGGTTATGGACTTCGACCCCCATTCCAGACCTACAAGTTCCAAGGACTACAAATCCCATAAGGTCATTATCTAAGAGCGGATCACTGGGACCTGAGGGTGGAATTGAGCAGCCAGGCTGAATATAAAAGCAGACATGTGGGCCTTGGGGTCGCTTTTTCCTTGGCAGTCAGCTCTCAGTGGACCATTGGGTTCCAGCATCAAGGAACTGGTAGGATATTTATAGATTTGTAGCCCTCTCTTCCCCTTGTGTTATTCACTACACTCTTTCTCCTTCCCTTGTAAATAAAACCCTTTATTAACCTTTGTTGTGTGTGCCTGCAGTTGGGCATTATAAGTGCCATTCGAGCGCGCGGGTGAGGACCCAGTCAAGCAAACCCATTTTATATTAGGGTTGCCCTGTAACAAAAAGATACTTTTTTTTCCATCTTATATCATCTCTTTAAATTCATACAAGCCTATGTATACCTGATAAAATATGTAACATTAAAATTACTGCTAAGAATTAAAAGTTATACAAAGTAATGCACAAAATATAGAGAGAAATTATTTCAATGTGTATGAAAATGCAGCTAGCAAAATGAATGACACTAAGTAGGACAGAAGCTTTAAAAACAGTTTTCTTTTCTTCCTGGCTCATTTGAAGAGAAATATATGCACAAATGAAGAGGTACTGATTGATCATGATAATCAACAGTGAAGAATTTTGATACTTAAGTTCTATTTATTCTGTTGATTTGCAAATGCTAATCATCTTTTGCATTATTGGTTTATAATGACATCCATAATTTTTAGGTTGTAAAAGCCTATAAAAAGAACTGATTATTAAAAAAGAATGATTGCCTAGGATGTCAGGTTCAACATTTAGTAATTAAAGTCACTGATAAGATGACAGTGGCTGCTAGCAGATCTCACTGATGGGGCTTATGGAGGAGAGGAAGCTGTACTTTTGGCACAGTTCTCGAAGCCAGTATTAGGTCTGCTTGCACACAGGGTCTAGCTTTGACTGGGCAAAGTGAAAAAGAAGTCGAATGCACAGGCTGGGCTGTCCAAGCTCAAGGTGCTGGTCCAGCTGAGCCTGCTCAGCCTTGCTGCCTCTCCCATTTTGTGCCCTTCTGTGCCCGCTTTCAGTTACTACTAGTGTTAAAAGATGGCTTAGAACCGTACTTTAAAAACAATCATCTACATTTGAATACATTAGGAAAGTCTTTAAATAGACTAATTGCAGACTTAGGAAACAGGAGAAAGAAGGTATCAGAAGTTCCTTAGAACTTCTGTCTTACACAGAACTATGGTATAGAAAAGCAATCCTGTCCTGTTCCAAATTTAGGAGTCAGGTTCCAGACTCCTACTTCAAAGACCTCTCCTTACAACCTATATGATAAAATTCCTGTTTGTATTCTATAAGACACCTTCCATTATTAATTATTCAAATATTTACACTAATATTGAAATATTCATTCAAGCCTAATTTTATTTTTAATTTGACAGTGTCAGACAACTATAATTAATGCTCCTACTATCTAAATCAAATAATGTGTTGAACCTCAAATATAAAATTAACAAATTCTCCAGTAGTTTTGAGTAACAACTAATTATAATCATAAATATTACAAATGATTAAAAAGGCAGTATTTTTTATAAAAGAAATGACTTTAGCAGATGAAAAAGAGCACTTCTTTAAAAAGTAAGTAGAGAAGGGCCTTTGTGGTAGCACAAGGGTTTAAGCACCACACACTGTGAAGCATCCACAGCCACTGCAGCAGGGGTTCTATGCCTGGCCAGGGTGGTGACCCACATGGTGCAGCAGACCTCTCCTGTCTTGCTTGCTGCTCATCTGAACAGTGTGTTTCAGTCAATTTGTTCCCCACTCTGTCTATGGTGAATCCTCATACCCCCCACATCTCTGGCTTGTACCTAGTTCTTGTATGTATAAATAAATCTTTTAAAAAAAATTGGCCCACAATTTATGAGTGGGCCAACTCAAGAAAAATCTATTCTCATAAAATCTATAGGACACCATGCTTTCTTATAGCTTTTCACTGTTTTCATTCCCAACTTCCTCACACAAGATATTATCAATTTTATTACTTTTTATTGTTTTTTCTTGTTCCTAGAATTCTACATTTAAATTTGAAGCAATAAAACAAATTTGCAAAGCAGATGCTATTTTCCTTATTCTATTACAGGAAATAGTTGATTTCAAAAAATTAATAATGTGAGTACTAACTTGCTGCATATCATCCAGCAGCTAAATAGAGATATGTTAGACTATAAAAATTTTTAATTGTCTACTTCGCTATCTCCCTTAAAAGGGAAAAATAGGTAATTAATATATGGTATTAAAGCATTTGTTTATATTGTCATCAACATATATATGTCATTAATTGTATTATAGTATCAGAACTACATTCACAACAGTCGTGATATACCTGTAGTCTTTACTCAGTGATGTGATAATCGGTGTTTAGTATACCCTATACAGAGCACAGCTACACCATACTGTAATGGTGAACTAAAATGCTTCACTCACATTACCAGGTTGTCCCAACTCATTTTTTTAACATAAAAAGAAAGGTTGTCACACCATATACATATATTAAAATAGGGATATTTTTGACATAACAGGTTGTCTACACAAACGACTAGATATGAATAAGAAGTAACAATCACTAGAAAGATAAAACAATACTTGGTGTTTTCTTTGGGGGGGGATGAGGGCTGTATTTATTTGCTATTAAATTTCACTGGTTCTTGAGTAATTCATGAAGTTTAAAAACAATCAACTTTCATGAGTCTCTATTTTATAATTTAATAGATCAGTGGTTGATGAGACTATTTCTTCCAATAAGGTAAAGACACTATTAAAGTAATAAAAATTCCTCTCTTAAGAGATATCAACTGGGGCCTCCCTGGTGGCGCAGTGGGTTAAGCAACACACTATGAAGCAAACCGCAGCCACTGCAGCACGAGTTCGATCCCTGCCGCCGGCCAGGAGGG
>JAGFMF010011827.1:4641778-4725134 GCA_019455555.1 Galemys pyrenaicus
AAAAAAAAAAAAAAAAAAAAAAAAAAAAAGAGATATCAACTGATAACATTTAACTGACAAAGTTCTTAGTCTGTACCCTCTTTGCTTCCAACCCTGTACTTCTTCCCAGAAACTCTAGACCTCACAGATGTGCACACAGGTGGTCTGTTCAGGTGTCTCCTCTGGGCCACCATCCTCAGTTCAGTTATACTATGTGAATTATCATCCTTTGCTTCCATTTGTTAGGACTTGTCCTCTTAGACAATAAAAAAAAAAGAAAAGAAAAGAAAGAGCTTTTCCCAACCACTCTGCCAGTTCAAAAATCATTCTGCTTTCCCAGTTGTATCCCTTCTTTACCACCCTGTCCTCACCCTCCTGGAGTTTGGGAAAGAGTCTGATTCCAACTTATGGTTGACTTTAGTTTTTCCAGGCATAACTCTCTTTGTGTTTCTAACTGAAAAGACCACATATGAAACTCTTCCTGGTACTCTTGAAGACCCTTTGCTAGAGTTGGAATTATAAAATTACTGCTCCCAAATATAGCTCCTCTAAAAACTGTGAAGGAGATGCATATTTGATCACCAGCTCTCTCCACAGAAATTTCCCCACTTACCTACTCTGAAAGCTATTTCAACCCTTGAATTGTCCAAGGTCACAAAATATGTGTTATTTTACAATACAAATCTGATATTTAACCTGTTTTTTTTTTCAAATAGAAAATTTTCTTATTAAAAGCCACAACATACTAAAGACTGTCCACAAACCAAAAGATTTGTAGTGCAAGTGCACATAGCAACTTGATTTTAAAAATCAGCATTTGCAAAGAGAGTCTACAAACTAATTTAAGAGAAAGATAAATACTTCAAGGGAGAAATGGATGAACAATATGAATAGGCAATTTACAGACCAGGAAACAAAATGTATAATAGAGCATGCAACGATGTTTTCATTAACAACAATAAAAATATCGCAATCTAAATCTAAACAACAACAAAATGGCAGTTTATACCTTTAGCACTGGCAAAATCATAAAGTCATACAAGGCTACATATAAGCAAATAGGCAATGAGGATCCCTAGAGAATGAGTTAATACTTTCTGGAAGTAACGATGTATGCACCTTACAACTCTGTCATCCCATCCCCAACACTAGCTCCCAGTGTCCATGAATGCTCATAGCAGATTATATAAATATGTATTTATTATAGAATATTACACACCAACAAAAATAATTACCTGGAGCAATAAGTTAAACATTTGCCTGGTGGGTGATATTGTGCCTCCTGGAGCCCTTTGGCCTAAGGCAGGGAAGAAGAATGAGAAATAGATTCTCTGTGAAGATTATTTAGGGAGGTAGATGTGGTCTGCAAATTAAAAAGGGTTGCTGAAGAGATCAGGATACCCTCTAAAGATATTAGCTCTCCATTACTGGAGGTTTGCCTACAGGGCCTCCTTTGCAACTACTTCCAGGGCAGTGCAACACAATGATGTATATTCACTAAGAAAAGGGCATTGACCACACACATGCAACAACATTAATGAATTTGAAAAACAGGCCAAGAAATGAAAGCCTTAATTAGAGGATAAAAGTGGTAAAATTCCACTTATATTATACCTCTATTTTTGATCTTTATTTTTAACTGAGAAGAGATTTAAAATAGAGGGCAGCTGAAAGCTAGAGATCAAATACAGGAGGAAAATTATTAAATGATTGCAATATTTTATATAAATATGCATTTATGTTTATGTGTAATTTGAATGAATATAATGATTAAGAATTTTATGCAAATTCATATATATAATCCCCACTTAAATAGTACCACTGACAATACTCAGTATACATTAAAAGACTATCAAAACTTTCCTTTGACTAGACTATTACTCATTTGAAATAACATTATGATTGTCACAATATTATGTTATTATAAAATTATAATTATAATTATAGGGCAGATAACATTACACCTTTATGTCTTTTTAAAGTGCTTGGTAATGTACCACAAATCTTAGTTTACTTACATTTAATTAGCTGAAATTACAAAATATATATTAATTCAGTTCCCCTTTCCTATTTCACCATCTCCAATGCCAAGCCTCAGTTCAGCTGTCAGACCTCTTAAATGGTCTCAATAAAGTCACTCAACCTGATCACCATTTATTGGTGTATTGATAAATAATAAACAACTTGCTCTCAAGAGGAAAAAAAAAAAAAACCCTGGTTATAAAGGGTTTGTCAATTTATATGCTGTAAGTATAACCACCTTTGCTGATTTCAAGCTTTCTTGGTGAAATCACCTAACTTGAAGTCAGGAAGGAATGCTAACAGATTATCATTCCTAAACTGCCCCATCACATCCAATCTACTATCTATAAAATGCCAAGATAAAATACTATCCAGCTATATATATATAAAAAAAAAAATCCATGAAATCCTTCCATCTATGACAACATGAATGCAACTGGAGGGGCTCATAATAATTGATACAAGTTAGAAGCTGAAAGAAAAACAACAGATGATCCCATCCATATTGAATATAATTGCAAATAAACAAAATTAAGCCAAAACAAAACACTAAAAATCTTACTACAGAATCAGTACTACCAGAAGGGGAGGATGATGGTGGAGAACCATGCCAGTAGGGTGCCCAGTGGACAATGTTGGAGGATTGCTAGTGTTTTGGTGGAGTTCATGGTGTGGCAAAAAATATCTGAAGAGGTGTGAGCCTATACGCATAAATTATACACAGAATTACAAACCAACATTACCTCAATGAAAAATAATACAACTTTTATAAAAGAAAAAAATAGAAACCAAAATTCAATTTCTAAAAGGCAAATCTTCATGTCACCGGAAGCCTCCTTAGAAGCATATATATGTCCCCCTTTTACTCTGATGAGCTTACTTTCAATTTTTCCTGGTTCCAATCATTGCAAAGTATTTGAACAGGTAAGTTTTTCTTTGATTTTTCATTTAATAACCTTCAAATATTAGATAGGGTCTTTTCCTTAGGAATGATTTCCCTGACCTGCATGGGTATGTTAATGCCCTGTCCTATATAAAGCCTCATAACATCCATCCATGCCTCTGCATTGTAACCATTATCATATCTGCAATGTTGCAATTCTTGATACAATCAATTAATATTTCCTTTCCTGACCACACTATGAAAAAGCAAGTGCTTTTCAATTTAAAAGTCTCAGCCCTAACCATAATCTAAATAAAACAAATATTCAAGAATTATGTTTTTGATGCTTTAATGAATAAACATATATGTGAAAGTGTAAGTAAATCCCCCTGAAATTTGTAATGGAAAGTTGGAATTCAACCCAATAATAGGATTCCTTGATGCATATCCAGGAAAGCTACTGAGTTTGTTAACAATGGTTTAAGTGAGATTAGAGACTATTGAAACTTTTCCAAATCTAACATACATCATTCATTCAGGAAAAAACAATAACAAAAGGAGTTGACAGAATTACAAGTCACAAGCGTACTTTAGGAAGTAAGTGCATTTTAAGCTTTCTTAGAAAATAACATATTCATATTCGGTATTAAATAATAGCATCTATACCCTATCAGAAATTCAACAAACCGTCTACATATCAACAAAATGAATCACTATTAATAAAACTGGGGTGGGCCTCCCTGGTGGCAAAGCGGTTTAAGCAAAACACTATGAAGCAAACTGCAGTCACTGCCAGTCCAGTTTGATCCCTGCCTCCGCCAGGGAGGGGATCCACATGGCACAGCAGACCTCTCCTGCCTTGCCCATGCTGCCCTTGGCAGTGTGTTTCAGTCAGTCTGCCTGTTCTGCTCCCCACTCTGTCTGGAGAATCCTCTCACCTCCAGCAACTCTGACCTGTACCCCAGCTCTTGTATGCATAAATAAATAAATCTTTAAAAAAAATAAAACTGGGGCTAAACTGGTCTCCTAGTAAAAAGGAAAGGGGGTAGGGACTGCCTAAACAGTAGAAGTAAATAGCCTTGAGCTGAGATCCAAGGTCAACTGGACTGAGAATGCAGAGGGAGTACTCAGAGGCAGGCAAACACAAACAGAAATTCAAAACTCCACTGTCTGAAAAAAAGCCTTTTCATACTTTCTAAATGAAGTGCTCTTTGAAGAGTCAATGAACTTCAGTCAAGTCTACATTATTTTTTATTGTGGCCATAGTAGTTATAATCTTTGTTTTTTTTTTAAAATTATTTTTTTGGTAACTTTTACATTAATGCATATTTCCAGTAAAAGTCCCATTACCAGTTGACCCTTGAACCATCACCATAGTCCCTTGTGTTCTTCTTGATAGAGGGCAGCAAGGGGCACTAAAACTGGGCAGGGACAATGCCCAAATAATTTGCTGGTCACTAAGTTACCTGATGGAGGATAAGAACTGGAAAGGAGGAGCCTTAAGACCAGAAACCTGGCTCACACAAGGAGATGAAGGTAGAAGGAATTAGCATAGCCATCTATCTAGCTATATCTATAGCTATAGAAACCAAGATCGTTAGGTGCCAATGCCAATGCTTGCTTGACAAAAGAGCAAGCAGGTATCAGAGCTGTAGAGCACAGACCTGAAGGTAAAGATATGGAGATCGAGCCCCTTGTAGAATCTCCTTTCCCTTTCAGATTCTACAGTTTATTCAAAATCAACAAGCAAGCTACTCCATGAAGTAGTGAGCCCCTCCCAAAGAGAAGAAAACTGTATCAGTGTAGTCTCTGCACAGGCTTGGGGCAGCCATCCATCTGCTCAGCTGTAACTATAGCAGGTACTTCTCTTCACCAACTCTTTGCTCTGCAGGGCAGCAGCCTCCTGCCTGCTGTGACCTGTACCATGTCGGGTCTTCTCTTCACTGACCTCCCTCAGTGGAGCAGCTCTCCTCAAGGCTGCCCATCTGCAACCAAGCAGGCCTCTCAGCAAACCTATCCCTTGGGGCAGCTTTTCCTGCCCAGTGTACTTTACTTTCCTCTCCCTTTCCCAATAAACCTGCTCTTTAAAATAACTAACAGTTCTGCCTCATGGAGAAATGGGAAGCACTTGTGAAACCTTTCCCAGAGTGAAACAAAGAACCCCACTCTCCAAAACCAATGACTCAAAAAACGACACCATACCCATGTGCACAACTGTAAGACTTCCCAGGCTCAGAGAACAACAAAGAGATTTATTTAACAAACCAAAACTAACAAAGAGGTACTGAGGTCAAAAACTGTGTTCAGTGTTTTACAGTATTGCACACAGGTAGCTAAAATGGTATCTTTTCGCCACTAAAGAGCTGGAGCTCCCCTCACAAACTATAGGCCTCATGTCCAAGATGGTACCTTTCTGCCATGGTGGACATATGGCAGCCGGACTATAGGCCAATTTCCAACTTACAAAGACAGCAAAAAATACAACAGGAGCAGCCCCATGACCTGCCCAGACGTCCCAGCACACCAGACAAGCATCTCTCAAAACAGCAGCTGTAGCGGTCAAATGACAACCACACTTAAACACAGTAGCAAGACACCTGCTTCCAGGTCTTCACCTTTTCTGCCAGGCCCCAGCAGCCTTCTGGAAGATCAAGGTGGGGACCCAACCCTGCCTACCTCAAATGCTAAAGATCTAAAAACAAAAAGCCCAACTAAACCACAAGACTCCCTCCACATCCCCTTCCACAGTCACTTTTATCTCTTGCTCCACCCTACATTTTAGCATTTTCCCTGGAGCTATCTATCCTCACCAAAAACTCCTTCCAGGGGACACTAACCTTAACAGTCTATGGTTTCAGCCAGCAGTTTATATTCTGCCCCCTGTTTGATCCATTTTCCTTCCTCTCCCTCACAGAATGTCTCTTATTTATTGTTGCCTGCTAGTTTGGTTTTATTATTATTATTATTGATGTTGTTATTTGTCTTCCTGATCCCTTATTTTGTTCCCCTTTATTCCTCCTACAAGTGAAACTGTTCAATATTTCTGTTTTTAGTAAATAAAATTTAAATCCTTTGTCCTTAAACTTGGTCCCCCAAAACCTATATAATTCCAACTTCCTTCTTAATAGAGGAAACAGATATAAGTTTCTCTCTCACTTCTATACTAATCAATTTACAAGTAAATCTGATGTATCTTCTCATGTGTGATGCAAATACCTCACCTATGTTCCTTCCATAGAGAATCCATTGTTCCTTAACACCAGGAGAACTCAAAACTTCTAATAAGTAACAGCATAATTAGGTAATGCTTTATTTTCACAAAGTGGAACAAATCTTTTTTTAAAAAGATTTATTTATTTATGCATACAAGAATGGGGTACAGGCCAGAGTTGTGGGAGGTGAGAGGATTCACCAGAGACAGGAGCAGAATAGGCAGACTGACTGAAATACACTGCAGAGGGAAGCAGCAGGTGAAGCAGGAAAGGTCTACGCCATGTGGGTCCCCTCCCTGGCCATGATCGAACTCATGCTGCTGTGCTGCAGATGCTTCACAGTGTGGCACTCGACACACTGTGCCACCAGGGAGTCCTCAAATTAAATCTTTAAGGAAGTTTAAGTTCTCTATATGAAATAGAATAAAAACATAGAAATGGACCAAGTAGTAATAGAATGATTTTTCTCTCTATTTTTTACCTCTATTATATCTAATTTTATAATGGCCATGGAGTCCCTTCATTTCAGTCATGTATGTATGGTTACATGCTTTTCAAGAATCTTATTTCCAAGATGCACAAAATAAAATTCAAAATCACTGACAGAAGTGGGATGCTTTCATTTCTTCAAAGTTTAATGTTTTTATGTACATTCCATGACATGTTCATTTGGAAAGAACTATCTGTATTGAATGTATTGGTTGGAGTTACATGGCAAATTTGGTTGGACACACATTTAAAATTAGGATTCTATAAGTATATAACGTTTACATTCAAGTCTTGGTTGCAACATACTATGATCATGTACTGTCGCTTGGGATCACATAGATTTTTTTTTTAATAATTTTCCCAGCAATTTTATCCTTTTAAGGTATTCTGAGCAACATATCAAACTAGATTGACATGTGAATATCAATTTTATTTTTTAAAGATTTGTTTATAGAAGTTATTCTTAGAGAAGAACTGGGGTGTAAGTTACAGGTATGGGGGGTGAGAGGGTTCACCAGCGAAAGAGTGGGGAACAGAACAGGCAGATTTATTGAAATACACTGCTAGGGGGAGCAGCTGACCAGACAGGAGAGGTCTGATATGCCATATGTGGGTTAGCTACCTGGTCAGGGATCTAATTCAGGCCATAGAGAGGAGGTAATAATGTCACCATCAGAAGACTTGAAAATAGAAACTATAGGGAGAGAAATAGAGCAAAGAGATGAAGATGGAAAGAATGACCCTTAATGACATGGCTTGAGTACTAGACCCAATCATTATTAAGAAAATGTCTATCCCTAATTTTTTAATTACATATATCAACAGCAGCAATTACCCTTGATTTTTCTGAAACAAATTTGTCTTGAACTTGTCTCATTGGCAAACAAAAATTTTAAACTAATCACTGTATCTTTGTATCTATGTTAATTCTTGCCCTACATTCACACCTGCTCTTTAATTCTCAAAACAGCAGTATGAGGTATGTAGGACATTTAATTTCCATTTGATAGATTACCACTACTTTAATGATTTTATCACAACACAACTGAATGCATATGTAAGAAAATAAAGTATTATATGTATAAGTTTTTCATGTCAGCTAAAATGATAAGTAGTATATGATAGTACATAAATCAAGCAAGCAAAGGCTAATTGATGTGACATATGAGGGAGAAAAACATTGAGATTTCAAGAGAATAAAAGGATGGTAATGTTACATAAATATAGAAGTAAAAAAAAACAATTTAAAGAGATTAGAGGAGACATTAATTTGCTGAAAACATATTAAGATTCTGGTAGGAAATCTAGGCAAGTTGTTTTAACAACTTAAAAAATACCTGTATTCAGAAGAAACGTAAGGAAAATAATAAGTCACTATTAATGCTGATTTTTAAGTTATCTAAGAAGCAACATAAATAATATTATGATGGAGTTTTAGATTTCTAACCTTTACCAATGTCATTTCATGTAATATTCACAAGGATCCTATGACCAGTGACCAATGACAAAATGAGCACGTTTAAATTAAATGTCCTCAATTTCCATCTTATATATTATTATTGTAAACAAGGTATTATTGTAAACACTTTCTGACTCAGAAAATGAACAGAGTAACAAAACATATGATAAAATATCATATGTATGGTCTTATAGAGGGGGATGTTCAAATAAAAAGTAGATTTAAAAATATAGAAGAATATTAGAGCGACTATAGCGTAACAAGAAAATGTCTATTATAAATCATATCTTAGAATAAAAAATGAAAATATATGAAGTAGTTAAACATGGGTGGAGGGGAAGAATACATTTTATTAAGCAAGTCCATACTACAGCTTAAACAGAATCACTGAACATAGTTTTAAAATTTTAAGATACTGGGCATCCCTGGTGGTGCAAGGGGGTGAGCACTGCAGAGTGGGGCTTCCACAGACACTGCAGGATGAGGTCAATCCCCAGCCAGGAAGGTAAGCCCCATGGTGCAGCAGACCTCTCCTGCCTCGCCCACAGTCCCCTTAGCAGTGTACTTTAGTCAATCTGCCTGTTCTGCTCCACACTCTGTCTCTGGTGAATTCTCTCACCCCAATTCCCATGCTTCTGGCCTGTACCCCAACTCTTGTATGCATATATAAATTAAAAATATTTAAAATAAATAAAGTTTTAAGACACATCTTATAATCATATATGTAACTTACATTAACTCACACAGATAGTGAAAGAAAAGTTTATTTTTGCAATATAATTCAATTAGAATATATATGAAATATGATTTACTTCCTAGTATACAAAAATGATTTTTAGAACTTAAAAATTGCATTATCTTAATAACAGTTAAATTGTTTTCTATTGTAAATTGTATTAAAATAGAATTAGAATCATAGTTTACTGAATTGGTTAGTATTCCTTTCCTCTATAATGAGATTATTAATATTGACTATCTTCACGCAATTAAATATATACAGTACTCTATTTGAAAGGAACATTAAGACATAATCTGTTTTCACAGGTATCAGACATTATCATGTTCCAGGACACTGTTTCAGGAACATATCCAATAGAAAAACATCAAGAAACAAGTAAGTGTGACACAATGTGATAGTCCACTATAATCCAATGGGGGAAAATAATAGGTCTAATAAGTACATCAAGGTATACTCCCACCTGTTGCACATTGTAGTCAACGAACTATCCTTAGCAACTCTATGCATCCCCTTGTCTCCAACATGAAATTTTAAAGCAGAAACAGCCCTAGTTCTTCTAGAAAAACATCAGATTTTGCTTTCTCATTTAATTTATAATTATAAATAATCTGAGTTAGGTTGGTATTGCAAACACATGTATCTTACATAAGAATTCAACTTATTTTGTGCATTATAAAAAATCTAATATTTAATCAAATTAAATTAATTTTAAATTTAAATAAAACCCGATCTGTTTAAAAGACAAAATATGTAAACATTAAGTAGGATAAATTTTATTTGAGGTAATAAAAGGAGTTAAAATTCCTTTCACATTTTACAAAATATAAACCAACTATAGGCTAAGACTGATATTTGAAGAAAGAAACATATTTTGAACCATTGAAGCCTACAATGAAAAAAGAAGTAATCCAAGGACGTGCATTCACAATCATAGTGCAAAGGAAATAAAGTGATTCAGGCAATTGACCCATGTCCCTAAGGTAACACAATGAAACTTGAATGGTATACAGTTCAAACACATGAAATTAGAAGATGCAGCAGTTATTCACAGAGGCAATATAGGATAGAGTAATTATTTTAACTTACAAACTTTATTTCTGTTCTCTCAGTATAGTTGTACAAACACATTTCTTATAAATAACTATTTCTTAGCAATCTTATTTTGATCAATCATCTAGTTTCTCAAAGCTCCAAAAAATTAAATAAGCAACTTACTGTTTTGAGGAGTCAGGAAATTTAAGTTCCTCTCTTTTCTTCATTTCTATTGTTGGTTCCATGGGAGTGAGCACCACAGCAGCACATGAGACTACAGAGTGGTATGAGTCCTCCCGGCAAACTGTTTATTAGAAAAATTAATTGTAAAATCAAAATATTTTTGACTATTCTCATTTTCCCTTAATAAATTTGCAGTCAAATAGAAGAGACAGTTCAACTAAAACATTAGTCATCATTAAATTATCCTTAATTATCATTTTCTACTCTAAGACTTTCTTCTCACTTTATGACAATTAGGTAATTTTTCTTGAACCACAAATAGAAAAGGTCCTGTCAACAATTTTTAGTATTCCATTAAAAAAATAATTTAAGAATGAGATGTATACAGAACATACAGCTAAATTAACTATTATATGAACACTTGATATTTAATTTAGCATCAAGATCAATTTATACAGCATCAACAGCACCCTAATACTCACTGTGGTAACCTTTCCCAATCATTATTGTAGCTTCCAAATTTCACTGTTAATATCACTTATAAAATCAGATAATTTTGCCTATTTGTATGCTTTATACAAATGAGGCCATATTGTTCGTGTATCTATTCTGTCATAGGTAACTTATTTCATTCAATATATGTTTTTAAGATACATTCATGTAGCACAGTAGTTTGTTCACTCCCAAGGGTAATTTTCCAATGAATGACTGTACAGCACATATCACACATTTCGTTATTCATTATTTTATTCCTGTATTTATGACACTTGAAATTTTTGTCTAGTCTAGAGTTATTTTAAAATATCTATAGTTCTTCTTATACTTTTTTGTGTTTGTTTTTGATGCACAAATAGATTTATAGTGGAAAAGAATCTAGAAACAATGATTTCTCCGAGGATACACTCATGTTTTATGTTCAGTTTTAGTAGATAATTGCCAGTTTTCGGAACTGATTGTACTAATTTACATTTCCCAAAACAGAATAAGCATTTCAATTGTTCAATATCTGTACAAACATGCTTTTGCCAGTTTTTTTCTTTTTAATTTTTAATATTGTGTTGATTTTCTACTGCTGCATAACATAATTAACAAAAATTTGGCAGCTTAAATAATACCTATCTATTATTGCAGTTTGATTAGTAAAATACACAGGTGGTGTCATCTAGGCTCTGATGAGGTCTTGTAACAGGGTGGTCCCCAGGAAAGGGGAAAGTTCCAGAATCCTGTTTCTGCCCTAAATGGGTGGAGCTGAGCAGGGAAAGAAGATTCTGCAGAGAGAAGGAAGGGAGGAAGAAGGAAGCAGGATGGAGAGCAGCCAGGAGACCTGGAGGAGGCACGTGGAGCAGAGGGACATGTGAAGAAACTGTGCTTGCTTTTTGGTCTTGGACTGGTTGGAACAGATGTGGGTGAGAGACCCGTGGGGAGGTTAACAATGGCAGCTTTCATCTTGATTTTGATTTTGCTCTTTTCCTTCTGGATTTGTCTGGTTCTTTCTGACCTTTTTCTATGGACCTCTACTGAAAGGTCCTTTAAACTTGTGGCAGGCTTTTGGGCCTTGCTTTGGGCCAATCCTATATGACTGGACTTTTACCCTCAAGGAGATGGGTAATTTTGGATGCTAACTGATGGTAACTATATTCTTTGTCCTTTCTGTATTGTACCCTAATTGTATAAAAGTTCCTTTCCATTAAAGGTTTTATATGTTTGTTTTAATGCAGCAGATGGCAGAACCCATTCAGAGAGCAGGTTTGGGGGTTCTGGGGTACCCCTCTCCGTGTCCTGTAACAAGTACATTCTGACAAAATTCAAAACCAATATCTGCACTTAATAAGTAATTCAGAATGTTATGTCACAATGGGACAGATGTAAACTACTCTGTATAGTAATCTGGTTAGTAAGAGTTGGATATTCTTTTCACAGTTTACCAAGCTATGAATAGATTTATTATTTTTGAAGAATGATATCATTATCCCAAAGGGGAAGCATTATATTTACCATTAAATAAAACTTGATGACAGATTAAAGGGAAATTTTAAGTTTAAAGAAGACAATCAAAGTCAGTGGAGAAGGAAGGGGTTAAACAGGATTTTTGAGAAAAGATCATAAATATGTGTTGTCCTAGGCATTTTATAAAATAATATAGGGATTTGGTGAAACATGTGTTTTAATGTGATTTATTTAAAATTCCCGATAAAACATCTTTAAAATTCCTATTAAGACACAGAAAAAATAAATATTTCTGGCACAACTACTAAAGTATTGCTAGGGTCTGAAAGGAAATCACACCATAATGCTAATAAAAACAAAGTATCATAATTGTTAGTCAACACATCCTCTATCTCACTACTCTATAATAAAGACAATATTTTTAAACATGTTAAAATATAGGAAGAAAAGAGCATGCAATTTTTATGGAATACACAGTTTATGCTTCTTCAAAATTTAAGATTTAGTACATAAATTTTCACAACATAAATGAAACAAGATAATATAATATGGTTTGCTAATTACATAGGACTTTCTAATACAAGAACACGAAACTACAAAAATCTATTGCAAACTGTTCTCATAATTGAGAAAGAATCTTTATATATAATATCATACAAAAGGTAAATGTATAAAAATTACAATAGGATTTTAAATTTGTGTTATTTGACAAGTGATTTCCCATTTCCTTTTTTATGTATATTAGTATTCCATAAATACCCTATGATTGTTTTTACTTGTATAAACATGAAAAATAAAACATGTTAAAATATAATCGGGAACATAAGGTAAATAAACAAATCTGTACAATACTCATATTTATTTTAAAACAGTGGAACATTTTGAAATTTACTTTTAATGATTTAATCAGATTAAACTGAATTTTATTTTCTGATATTTCTACAACACGGTGGGAAACACTTTCTTTACAAAAGGTGTTGCAAATAACTGATTTAGTTGGTTATCCTAAAAATTGTTCAGTAACACTTATTTCATGGATTTCTCTCAAATTAATGTATTTCCACATTATCGGGGCCTTTATATTTTTAAACTAAGAAATTAATCATTGTAGGTTAGTTATTGTCCAAGTTGTAGGAAAGTTATTTTGAGGCTAGGATGATGTCTACTTTCTAAACCATTCGAAATGCAAATGGTTCACTGTTTAGGCTGAACTCTCATGATGGGGAAAACTAGCTTTAGGAGAAAGCAGAGAGTGAAACAAATTGAAACTACCAATTTTTAATTAGTCATGTTACTTAGTTGTACTTATAAAGCTAGTTTTATTAATGTGTGGAAAATTTAATCACTTCTAAATTTGAAAAGGTGAATTTATGAAATAGCAGATAATTATTTCATATTGGAACAAAAAATAGAAGACAGCATCAAGGTATTGTATACTTAAGTAGGTTTCCAGAGCCCATGAGTTTTGAAATATCAATACAAACTCCAAGCAAAGATGCACTTAATAATTTAAGGCACCCACCTACAAATTTATATGCTAAGTTTGCTCTTTTGTGAAAAGAAACTTTGTTGTAAATATTTTGCATGAAGTGCAGAAAATTCCACCAGTGTTTCTGTTAATGGGGAATGTCAGAGTAAGGCTGACTGACAAATTAAAGTCCACATTTTTCTAGACAGATGGAGCCTTTTTGTCAAGATGGGGGTCACTAATCAGGACACTCTGAGAAGGTTGTATGCAGAAGTGATGGTGTTACATCTAGAGAATATCAGTTGTCAGAAACCATCAGTTAATATGAAAGGCAGTATTCAAACATGAGAAACTGACATTTGATGAACAAATTATACAAACAGTAGTTTAAAAATGAAGAAAAAAGCTTGAAAGTCAGAAGAATTATTTATCTGAAATTTTTCTCTGAGAATTACTCTCATTTATATCTATATGTAATATAGATATAGTGTTGTAACTGTATGAACACAAAAGATAAACTTACTGGTGCCTCTGTCAGAAGTTTCCAAATATTGGGGCAGAGTAGATACCAATTCTGAATTTAAAATTGAGCAGTCTGGCTTTTCCAATCTTTTATTACACCACAAACATTATTACATTAAATGATGGTCTAGAGTTACTTTTTCTGAACTATGTTTCTTTCAGACTCATAATAATAAACTGAGATGTAAAATCTAAGCATTGAAATTCACTGAAATTTTAAGTTACTCCAGTTTTACATATCAAAAGTACTTATTTTCAATTTTTAGACTCTTGATTTACAAAATCAAAATTACAGCACTAAAAGAGCAACATACTTTAATGAGATTAAATAAGTATACAGACTCAATGAAATCCCTATCAGGGTTTCAATAACAGTCTTCAAAGAAACCGAGAAAATCTTACTGAAATTTATGTGGAATCACAAAAGACCCTGACTATCCAAAGCAATCTTAATCCAAGGGTGGGAGGGAATGTATGAGATATAACACTCCAAATAAACAGACTTCGAACTATACTGCAAAGCTTTGATTATCAAACATATAGTATTGGACTATAGAAATACAGACCAATGGCATAGAACTGAGAAATAAGTCCATGCTCATATAAGATAGAGGAGTCTAATATACACAAAGGAAAAAGAAGTCTCTCCAACAAATGATGTTGTGAAAACCAGATAACAACATGCAAAGGAATAAAAATTGGCCACTATCTCACACAGTACACAGAAATTAAATCAAAGACTTGGATGCAAGTCCAGAAACCAAAAGACAAAACACTCATGATACTGACTTCACAAATTAATTTGGTAATTGGCCTCCAATGGCAAGGTAAACAAAAGCAAAAGTAAACAAATGTGACTACAATAAACTACATAGTTTCCACACAGCAGCAGAAACTATCACTAAAATAAAAATACACCCTACTGAGTGAGAGAAAATATTTGAACAGAGTTAACATCCAAGATTTACAAAGAACTCATCTAAGTAAATAAAAACAAAACAAATACTCACCCACCAATGGGTAGAAACACTAATAGATACTTCTCTAAGGAAAACGTACAGATGGTTAACAGGCACACAAAACAATGCCCAATATCAATTTTCATCAGAGAAATACAAATCAAAATCACAATGAAATACCACCTCACACTTATGAAAACGGTCCTTATCAAAAAGACCAAAAACAACAATTGTTGGCAACAGTGTGTAATAAAAGAAAAATTCATACACTGCTGGTATTTATGTAGACTGGTCTAGCCACTACAGAAAACGTCTGGAAGTTGTTCAATATATTTAAAATAAATCTTCCATACAATCCAGCAATTCAGCTCAAAAGGCAGCAAAAACACTAATTCAAAGGGATGTATACACTCTTAGGTCCACTGCAGCACTATTAACAATTGTCAAGTTATAGAAACAACTTAAGTACCCAAAGGCAAATAAGTGGATAAAGAAGAAATTATATACACATACCAGAGTACTGTTCAACTATAAAAATGATGAAATCTTGCCAATTGCAATAACTTGGATATAACTGGAATGGATTATGCTAAAGAAAAATAAGTCAGAAGGAGAAAGATGAATACTGGACTATTTTGCACATACATGG
Source organism: Galemys pyrenaicus (assembly GCA_019455555.1). Classification (NCBI taxonomy): domain Eukaryota; kingdom Metazoa; phylum Chordata; class Mammalia; order Eulipotyphla; family Talpidae; genus Galemys; species Galemys pyrenaicus. The sequence goes on from JAGFMF010011827.1 coordinate 4,657,322, forward strand.
AATATAGAGAAACAAAACAAAGGAATAAATAAAATCTCCACAAAAAGCCTAGAAATCTGACTGCAGAATTGAGGCTTCCAGAGTAGGAAGCAACCAAGGGAGCAAAGTGGAGAGAGAATTCAGTGAACAATTGTGGAGGATTTTGGCTATTGGTGGTGGGTGTGTTGACATACATCTGAAATGGTGTGAACTTAGCTCTAGCTATATAGTGTGGTAGAGCAATGGTACCTCAATTTTAAAAATAATAATATGATACAAAATAAAAATGGAGTGAGACCTTGGAGAAAATAAAAGATACTAGCCAAGTATAGGAAAGCTTGTACTAAAAGGCAGTAAGATATCAGAAAATGTTATATATCTTGAGAAATGCAAATAGTTCAACAAGGTTGTAATCTAGAAAAGATACATGAATTTGAGAAAACAGATATAGGTTACTTCCCCAATAATAACGCCTTCTTAACAACTCTATAATTTGAGGATCTGCTATCAGTCATTCAATGAAGATGCATCATGATCAGCTTTATAGTTTTTACAAATAGTCTGGGCAACATCTAAGACAGAAACAAAATTTGCTAAAATCACTGCCCATACTATTGAAATTAACATTCTGAGAAATAGCAAGGGTTTCTATCATTGAAGCAAGTGGCAACATGAGAAGGAAAAAGAAAATGTGCAGAGCATTCAGAAATGTAAATATTTGTATTTCACAGAATTAATCTATATTTACATGGCTTCATTTTTCAAATGAAACAAAATTCTCAGTATATTAAAAAACAAATAGAGTTAAAGTATGGATGGTTGAGACAGAAGAATCGACAAAAGAAGGAAGTGAAGAACTTCATTCACATCAAGAGGTAAATTTAAATAGTTATTTAATTATAAGAGTACTTTATATATCATTTTGTATAGAATATCACTTTTAGGAATTCTTATTAAATTTTTGAAGAAACTGTATAGAAAGTGCTGTATAGAATTGTATAGAAAGTGCTGTATAGAAAGTGCTAATATCCTAAACTAAAAAAACTGATCAGAGAAAAAAGTTATAAAAATAACTTCTAGATAGCTGGAATCTATAGAGTGTGAAAAAGGAACATTAAATTGTCACAATTACCTCATATTACCCAAATTTTTGTTGACCAACAGAGACCTTTCAACTTATGACACATCTTGTAAGTTACAAGATTTATTTTAAAATCTTATTACTTGAATTTGCATGTTTTAATCAATTCAATTGCAACGTATTTATTGCCTTGGCTTTTTAATCATTCTTATCACAATTATTTTTTTTTTACTTTGTGAAAACATTTTCTAGAATAAAACTAAAACTTACCAATGATAGAAAAAAATGGAAAGTAAAAATATGAATTCAGGTAGTACAACTGGGCATTTTATTATTTCAAATACTGCTATAATTTAGGCAGACAAAAAATATTGTATCCTTGTCGATCATCAAAAGCAAGCTGAAAGTCAAAGGCTTTTTTGAATGCTGAACATGAAACAAGTATTTATAAATTCCTTCTAACTGCAGGATATAAGAATCTTAAAGACAGTGTTATTTTAATAAAGGTCATCTTACATTGTTAGAGGTTGTTAATAGGTATATCGACCTCCAAAATTAATATGCTGAAGACCAAAGTTTTATTGTCTCAGAATGTCATATAGGTGATAATATGGTGTTTAAAAAGATAACTAAGTTAAAATGAGGTTATCAGGGTAGGTTCCTATTCAACACGACTCGTGCCCTCTCAAGAGGAGGAAAATAAAACACAAACTCACAGAGGGAAGCCCCACATATAAATACAGAAGATGATCAGCCACAAGTTAAGGTCTTAGACAGACCTCAAAAAAATTCTAAAAGTAAAAACCCTGAACTCACAGCTACCAACTGTATGACAAAAAATTACCATTGTTTAAGCTGTCCAGTCTGTGGTATTTTATTACAGGAGCAAGAGAGCAAAGTAATATGATGAGCATCTCAAGAAAAGGGCTAAATAATTACTTTTACTTATAGTAAAAACTAAACATTAAATCTTGAGCATTTCAATCCAAATAACCACCTATTAACTGAATCCACATTTTCCTACTACTATCATCTTCCAATTCAAAAATTCACAGATATCCACTCAGGCTATTGAGTTCATGCCTCACTAGTTCAAATGTTTAAAAGATTTATTATCTTGTCCTTCTAGTTGCCTTCTTCCAAATATAACTTTAATTAGGATGTGTATTTGTAAATAAATTGCATAGAGTTGTATGGGTGTGTATGTACATATGTACATATGTATATAAACATGTATATATGTGAGATATATTACACAAGTATACATATTTCATACAGATTATAGAGAAATCATAATAAATAGTCATAAATAAAATTTATTCATTTCTGATATCTTAGATATTAAAATTTTTAAAGAGCATTTCTTCATTCTGAATTTAGAGGTTCAGCTGGTTTTAATGCTTTATAGAGCAACAAAATAGCACTAGAGGTCATTGAAGTCTGTTATTACTGAAAGATTCCACACACATAATATTAGTAACATATCAACAACTTTGGCCTAATACTTCTGGGTGATTCATGCAGAAAGTATATATTTTGCATTTTAACTTTTTCAGGACTGTTATCACACATTATGTTAGACTATATTTACCAAAGATGGCCAGACCAATAAAGATCATCAGCCTGCTTGATTTTGAAATTCTACTAGTGTGCTAGAGTCTCAGTTTCCTCCCTTTGAATCTATGTGAACATTTGTGACTGCCTGGAGTAGAAGAATTTGGAGGAAATGACAACCTATGACTTTCAAGACTAGCTTATGGGAGGCACTGTGCCTTCATCTAGTTCTTTCTTGTGGCAATTACTGCTGGGCCCCAGTGACATGCTGTGAGGAAGTGAAGTCCACATGGATGTTCTGACCTACTAACCCATCAAGGCCCTCAGCTGACAGCCATCTATACCACTGAACATGAGCAGAAGAGCTCTGTATTCTATAGGAGGTCTTAAACATTACAGGGTAGAGAAAACTCCTTCTGCACCCAGTCTAAATTCCTGATCTGCAAAATTCATAAAGGATAATGTTTGCTAGTTTTAGGAAAATTTGTTAACACAGAAAAAAAATAAATATAAAGAGCATGAATAACTACTGACAAAAATAGATTCTAGTAACCATGAACATGGTTTCATTGAAATTGTTATTTAATTTATATGGGAAAAAAAATCTATTGACATAAGTGCCACCAAGATATGCCCAAATGGTATGTGTGTTAAATTTATGAATGAAAATTTAAAATAATGAATAGTTAAAATTATAATTCAGCAGTTGTGTACAGCTCAGTGCTCAGTGCTATAGTAATAAAAAATTTAAATATCAAAGTATATGTATATGTACTTATCGATACATAAAACAGGCCTACATATATGTAATTCAATTTACTTAGTGAACAAAATGCTATCTGGTGAATGTACTGACTTTTCTATTTATTTTTTCTATTTTAAACTTAGAAGAGCCCTGAAGCTATCCTTGGAGCAATTTTGCTTAAGCAAGTAGAAACAAATATATACCTGCTCTAACACACAAAACAACACTTTCAAAGCATAGGATGAAATCATAGTTGTAATCTATTCTGAGAAAACATGCATGACAAGGCCTTTATCACTTGAATAATGTGTAATCTAAAATTTCTGTAACATGATATTGTATTCTCTTGAAAAAAATGTTTGAAATATTAGAGTCAGAAAGAAGGTGAAAATGTACTTAAAGTATTAAAATATAAAGCATTTACAAGACATTACATGGAAGCAATAGAAAATGTCTTAAATGGAAGGAGAGTTAAAACAAAATGCATTTTACTATCATTTTTTCTAGTTAAGTATTTTAACACAATACTTGAAAATAAACGTTTTCTCCAGACTTGTCAAGGAAACAAAAATAACACCAAACACCAATAATAAATTAACACTGCCATTTTTTAATATAAGCTATTTAAAACTTATGGAAAATAATCTACTTTATTATTTATAAATGAAACTTTATTACTTGGAAATGAAATTTTCTTATAGGTGTTAGTCCCATCTAATAGACAAATATATTTAATTTTCATCTATGTCAGCTGTGATCATCTTTATGATCATCTTGTCAGCCTAAAATTGTTGTTTTACTTGGGTTTATTTTTAGTTAAGTAGTTTTTGTTTTAATATTGATGATTATTACAATACAATAAGGTAATGATGCAAGTTTAAGTTTTTAATCTACCTGGAATTTACAATATAATATAAATTAAAATAGTTATTGAATAAATTTATTTTATGTAATTGAAAAAAGATGATACAATCTATTCCAGAAAATATTGAGTTTATACTTGGGTGAGGTGCTTTCTAAGCTCTGAAAATATAATGGTGAACAAAAATATATACCTGCCACTTCAGAGAATTATTGCTATTTGATCTCAACGCTATTAGAAAGAGACTACCTTCTGGACTATTCAGATTCTAGTAAGAGGAAATACTCTATGTAATAGTTTCTTTTTCAGAAAGATCTCAGTAAGTTGTTTCTCACACCTTTTGCTTTCTGATTTTTGATTTGAAATATTATCAACTGATAATTATCAAAAAATAAAACTTCTAACAGCAAATATTCCTATCTATAGGAATACTAATATATCTCTATTTTACTTCAAATATAATATATTCAGTTATTATATAACAAATGTGCATTTCTCTTTTCTCTCCTGTCCTAGCCTTTTTTCTTCCCTTCACTTCCTACTAACCTTCCCCCTTCTTTCTCTTCTCCCTCTCCTTTTAATTTGTGCTTCTTTAGAAACACTTTTTTTGTTTTTATTAACAAGAATAAAAATATGAAGTACTACCCTTTATTGAAGATATCACACTAGATACATGAATGTCTCTCAGGTTATGAGACCTAACTGATTAATCCTTTAGTTCTATAGTGCTGATGGTTATTTACTTTGCAAAAGTATAAGAAGTAATAGTACCTACATAATGATAACCCTCATTTTTTAGGAATTTAAATAAATTATACAAATTTCTTCTAAAAATACCCAGCTTCAGAATCTTTACATATGAAATACAACTCAGAAATTTACAAGTATACAGTTACAACCAATGATTTAAATAACTCAAATATAATTCAGCTAATTATGTTTCGCTGTTCACAACTTGCTATCATTAAATAATATCATGAATTGAAAAAATAATAATAATAATAATAATCTGGGCCTCCCTGGTGGCACAAGGAGTTAGTTGAGCACCTCACTGTGGAGAACCCACAGCCACTGCAGAGCGAGAGTTTGATCCCCCGTCAGGGAGGAGACCCACATGGCACAGCTGACCTCTCCTGCCTCACCCACTGCTCCCCTCAGCAGGGTATTTCAGTAGAGCTGCCTGATGTGGTCCCTGCTTTGTCTCTGGTGAATCCTCTCACACTCGGCCTCTGGCCTGTAACCCAGCTCTCATATTTATAAATAAATAAAATCTTTATAAAAAAATAATTATTTTCCCTTTGTGTTCTTTTATTCAGTTTCATAAAAGAGATTTCCTAATATTCCGGAACGTATGCATTTCTAAATCTAAATTTCCCTTAGGAGAATTAACAAAAAGTATTTCTAACTAGTAATTTGGAACCATGACATTAATTTGCAACATTATAATGCATTCATCGAAAATCAGTTTGTTAAACCTGAGAAATGAACTTTAAAGAACATGTGCTCCTTTATTATTTTCAGTTAAAAGTTAGTTGAATATTTGTCCATAATTTCTCACATTTTGATAAAAACATTTTTCAAACATCTGAACACAAATATGAAATTTTAATATTCAAACTGTGATTCATATATTACATATTTTTAAATAATAACAAATGATTTCTCTTAGATTACCAATACTTTATTTGTGACAACATAAAAGATACACATGAATACGTAAGTATCAGAAAATGTCATTAACAATATTGATTCAGTCTGCCATCATAGAATATGATCAGTAATGGCAGCTACTTTGTTACTGTAGGATATATAGGCTATATAGGATATATAGGATTAGCAAGCATAAGGCAAGATTAGTGTTTTCATTAAATAATGGATGAAGAAGATTTAAAAGAATTCGAAAGATACAACATTTTTGATAAGTTAGCAAAAATATAAAAGACTTAATAGAAAAATTCCAGCTTTGTAAAATCCTTATAAAAGTCTGGGGTTAATATTTCTGTGACTATACTTCAGGATGATCCTCACTTATCTTTAACTTTCTTTTACATGTTACCAAATAACAGAAAAGGACATACATTATTAATGAATTAAAACTGCTCTCTCTGGCCATAGCAGCACATTACATTAGAGACTAATCCTGGTTATTAAGGAACTTCTACTATCTGATCAGATTTAAAAATTGATACTTGGTGGAAATTTTGTTACTAACTTATATTGTTGGTCTTCCTAAATTTTCTTATTTTTTTCCCTGTGAGGATACTGAGAATAATAAAGGGCAGATAATAGAAATAAATTCAACAAGTCTAAAACTTGAGCCAGATCAGAGAATAAATGAAATATCTTGTTTAACCAACAGCTCTATAGCACACACATTGTACTTACCAGAAACTTATGAAAACCTCTCTTGGCTCATCTTTTTTTTCCCATGACAATTTAGTTCTAGATATGTCTCCAATAGATATATTGTATCAGAGATGAAAGATTTCTTGTGTCTGCTATTAGACACAGCTTGCTAAAATGTGCATAGATACAAGGTACAAAAACATCTGGACTAGCCATTACAAGAGCTACCCAGATTTCTCTCTTAAATGCATTCTCACTGTAAGTCAAATTCAATTGTTAGATGGAAACATTTAACATATATATTGGCAATGAGCTGAATTAAGTCCACCCCCAATGCATAAACACATAAAAAATTGTATGTGAAAGCCCTGACCCCCAATGTGATGGTATTTGGAAATTAGGCCCTTGGGAGATATTAGATGAGGTTGTGAAGATCAAGCCCTTCTGCTGGGATTAGTACCTTTATAAAGAGTTTTCTTTCTGTCTTTCCCTTCCTCACTTGCATATAAGTGTACTGTGATATGGCAGTTAAGTGTCCAACCCAGAAGAATAACCCTCCCAGAAATTTTCCATGCATATACTTGTTCCTGGCATTCTAGCCTCCAGAGCTGGAGAAAATAAATTTATTTTTAAGTAACCTAAGTGGTATATTATTTTGGTAGTTCAATCTGAGGTTAGGTAACTTTGGGGAATTTTTATAGTAAAACAACTCTTTATAGGAAAAGTCTTAAAACAAAAAGAAGGCAAAATCCCAAGTATTCAATTATCTGCATTTTTTGTTTTTGTTCTTTTTTTTTTTTTTTTTTTTGGTTTTAGTTTCAGCAAGTTTCCTAAAGAAATTCAGATCCAAAATGTACCTTCCAAAGTATTCCTTACTAAGGTAAAAAAATAAACTATCTCCTATATCCTATGAATCTTAACTTGAACTAACTGCATTTACCTCACTATTTTTTTGCCCTCTTCCCATGTTCTTTCTTACCTTTTGCTGTTATCTTTTCTGACCTACTGCCCCTTTACTTTAGTCAAAAGGAAACCCTCATGCTAAATTCTTCCAAAAATTAAATATCTCTGAATATAGGCAAGTCATTTGTTTCAAGAGACTTAAATTTTGAATTTCTGAGTATCAATTTAGAGTGAATATGTAGGAATAGAAAGAAGACAAAGATATTCAGAGAAATTTAAAATGGTGCTGGGAAAACATAAACCAGTAACACTGGCTCACATAAATTGATGCATATATTACAACATCAGAAATCATAAAAATGACAATAACAAATAGAAAAGAAACAGTTCAGCAAGCAAGGGAAAAATTAGAACATCAATAAGGGATTAGAGACAGTCTGTCCTTAGACTGTATTAAGAAATAGATCCTGAAGTCCATGTCACTGTGTGTGTAAATGGACTTAAGTGAGAATTAGGAAATATCTAAGGGAACATTTTGGGAAAGAACTGCAACCGTACAGAATAATTCTCATAAATCAAAACTGATGTCTCACCCATTCCAATGAGTGGAGGAATATGATGAAGGAGATTGTCATGGAATGAAAAAGGAATATACTGTTTTTCAATTATCAACATGTAATTTGTTTAAAGTATAATCTTTTAAAGTGTACCTTTTGAGGCTTTGTGAAAATGATGTCCAAAGTGCTATTGGAATGAAAATGGAACTGCAAAATATTTTACCATTTTTTATTACTATTATTTAATAGGTATAGCATTTCCATTAACAATTACAAACAGATTTTTTTCTTATTTCAATATATTCACATTGATCATTTAATAATTTATTTTTCTATATTGCACCAAATAACTATAATTATATTATATATTAGGATCAGATTGTACTCACCCTGTTCTTTGACAATATGGGCAATAAATGATAGATAATAAGTAGATACATAGATGAGAGATATCTGAAAGACAGACTAATATAAATCTGAAAGCTGTAGTAGGAATTTATAACTGCCTTATTTAATGACAACATCAAACTTGATTGATATCAAGGATGTTGGTGTACATGAAAAAACGTGTTTTCCTTAAAATCTTATAGCTATCATCTTCATTTTTTTAGATATTATAACTTCGTGAGTAAAATAAATGTTTTGTATCTATATTATCCAGGTTCATGAAACAGCCACTTCATTTATTTTCTAAAAATTATCTCTTTTATTATTCCTCTATTATAGAACTAATCAGGCTTTCTGGTGAATCACCTTAGCAATGGAATTTTTGAGTGTGTAATCTTGTATAGAATTATAGAAATTGCACAATGTTTGGCAACATAAGCTAAAAATCAAACTATAAAATCACAAGTGGGAGTCCATCAAGACGGCAGCAGCATGCAGGGTTTAACTCCTCCAGATATACAAAATTGATACAAAACAAAGTCAAAAAGTTCTGAGGGAAAAAGTAATTATCAGCATACACAACAGACCCATCAGCCCAACTAAAATGAATAGGAAAAGCTCCTAGTGAACATGGTTTAAAGTAGTAAGGGGGAAAGTTCTAACCACAAGAGGGAGTAGCAATATGCAGCTTCCTATATATTTTGACTTGGACACATATTCAACATCAGGACTCATAAAACCCTGCACTGCACTGGATAAGGAAAGGCACAGGCAAGCACCAAGAGTGGAGGGCACAGAGAGAAGACAGCTGACCAAATATGAAGTTCAAAACACAGAATAGCTGTAGCCTGGATTAGGTCAGAGCACCAGGACTTCCTATAGAAGAGATGACTAAGGAAGTCCAAGATATTCGATATCTTAAAACACGTGCCATCCCCCAAGCCAGACTGAGAGATCTATAATAGCTGCTACCACCACAAATTGTTTTACAATAGAATGTTAAAAGCCTTAGTCTATTGGAAGTGACCCTTTGGTGCCTACTGCCCAGATTCTCTTTCATACCTACTACCCCTTGTTGGTGTCAGTTCCCCCCAAAAGTATATAGTGATGGTATACTAGTCCAACAAGCATAAAAATAATAGCTGAAAATGTGTCCTTTTAAAACATGCACAATATCAAAAATAAGGAAACAAGAATGCAGGAAAAATACCAGAACAAAAAATTCTGAAAGAACATCTAAGTTAGTGATTTTGAAGAATTTAACAGAAACAGAAAGAGAATTTGGAGCAACAGTCTCCGTAACACTGGACCTCCCTGGTGGCACAAGGGTTAAAGTCTCAGCACTATCAAGCTATTGCCAGCCACTGCAGTGAATTCAATCCATAGCCAGGGAGCTAACCCACAAGGCACAACAGACCTTTCATGTCTCTTAGCTGCTCCCCTCAGCAGCGTATTTCAGTATATTCACCTGTTTTGCTCCTCACACTGTCTCTGGTGAATCTTCTAAACCCCTGCACCTCTGGCTTACACCACAGTTCTTATGTGCATAAATAAATAAAAATAAATCTTAAAAAAAAAAGTCTTGGTAACACCGAGACTCTGTTACTCCAAGTGAGTAACAGAAGACATGAAACAACAGACTAAAGGTAATGAACATGAGGCAGATACATTTAGAAATATTGGAGTTAATAAACAAAGTAGCTGATTGGAAAAATGCAACTGAGTGTTCTAATATCAAGCAAAAAGAGGTAATGGAATGAATTAATGAACTTAGAAATACAATAGGGGAGAACACAACACAAGGTAGAGAAAAAAACACAAGTAGTCAAAACAGTATAAGCTCTCTGGGACAACTTAAAAAAAGAACAGAAGAAAAGAGAGAGAGACAGAGACGGAGACAGAGACAGACAGAGGCTAGAGAGCCCAGAGAGTGAAGATGCACTGGGGTCTAGGAGGCCAGCCAGCCTCCAGGTCCCCCACCCCTCTGCATGCTATGTACCTGGTTGCCTCTGATAATAAAAGCCTGAAAAAAAACACTGAGGGCTCCAGGACTCCTCCTTTACCCGTCTGCTCAGAATCATGGAGAACTTTCTCTGTGTCCTTCCTGGCACCACACATGGGAATCTCAGAAGGAAAATCAAAAGAGGCATAGAACACTCTAGGAGCAAGAATGGCATAGTGCAGGTTCTCTATGATCCCAGCAGACCTGTGAAGGAGGAGTCCTGGAGTCCTTGGTGACTTTTCTAGGCTTTTATTAATCTTTCTGCATCAGAGGCAAACAGGTACACAGCCAGGGGCAGGCCTCCAAGCCCCCCATGAATCTTCACTCTACTGGGCTCTCTAATTCTGTTGTGATTCTTTTCTGCTACCTCTGCTTTTTGCTGCTGCTGGCGTCTCAGTGATGCCGCCATCCTAATATGCCCCATGTCTCAGGTCAGGTGTGCCCACTTACGTCTGCCCACAACCTACTCCAGGCACCTCCATCAGGCATCCATGCAGGACCGCAGTTCTCTATAATTGACACTAATGGTTGAAGGGCAGAAAAACCTGATAATTTCCACCTATCCTATAAAAACCTATTCAAAACAACATGGCAGATTATAGACACTGGAATCACCCTCTCCCCTGAAAACAAGGGAAAAAAAAAAAACAACACTCATATATAACTCAAAAAAAATCCAGATGCTTTCAACTAAGTATATAGATCCAGGACATCCCTAGAGAGTTCAACAACTAAGATTGGTGGCTGCTGAAGGGTAAGGAGGAAACAAGAGGGAAATTTTCAGGGCTAGGGGCAAACTTCCTAAGCTACTCCAAGGGAAACCCAGGACATTGCAAATTTCCTTTGGAGAAATTTTCCTAATACCAGAGGGCCTGGGCCCAAAATGGACAGATGCTGTGAGTGGTTCCCGCCTCGCATGTAATCGGTACCTTCGTAGCAGGATCATCTGCTGGTGCCAATAATGTCTTTTGCCCCTAGGTTGGTGCCCTGCCTAGGTGTATGTGTTCATTTGTATTATGTTTTTGCTGCATTGCTTGATGGATAATTTGATGTATAATTTGTATGGTGGAAAACCTGAGGGGGTGGACTGTAGGGTAAAGGTTGATCAGGTATTTCCACCCTCCCACCACTGATGATGGACACCTGCGGTGCTGCGAGCATTCCAGGGTGGGCATGCGCAAGTGGGCGCACCTGAGTTGGACACGGGCTTAAATGGGTAGCGTCATGAGGGCTCCAAGACTCTCTCTTCCTTGACCCGTCTGCCCAGAACCATCCCGAACCTTCCTCCTGCGCCGCCCTGTTTCCTGCCGCTGCAAACACCAACACCCCAACCACATACACACACACACGTAAGTAATAAGTAAGACAATATATTTGACACATGCCTAGGAAACAAGGAACATATCTATACAAGAATAAAGGCAAAATGAGAGGTCAGAAGTCTGGGGAAAATATAAAGGGAAGAGAAATAGAGAAAGTATCTGACAACGACTTCTAAAAAACAGTTGAAATGTTAAGTGAGATATTATAAGGTCAGAGAAAGGCAGATAGGAAGATGTCAGATCTCAGAAAGATCAAGGGACAAAGAGTTCTTTACTAAAGAGTTTAAATATACAGAAAGATATAAGAAGAGATTCTAAATTAAATGCAGACACACTTAGCCTGTACTTTACTAGAATCAAAGCAGCAGAAGAAAGAATTTCAACTGTAGAAGAATAAACAAATTACACTTTTAGAAGAGTGAGCATCAAGACAAAGGAAAAATGAGAAAATCCATGAAAAATATCAGATTGAATTAGAAGACGAAACCTACAAAAATTCAGACTCCAAAGGGGGTAGAAAAAACAAGTCTATTAAAACTACTCAAAAATTGATAAATCTGAACTTTCCAAACCTACAGAATTAATAAAATATGAAAATCCAGCAAGCAAGGACAACACCTAAAGATCTACACTGAAACATATCATCACCAAACTATCAAAAATCAAACATAAAATATTGTCAGGAAGCAAGAGAAAAAAATATAAGGGAATCCCAAATTAGGATTTCCCCAGATTTCAGTCCAGAAAATCTCCAAGTTAGAAGAGTGGACTTAAAATAAACATTCCTAAACCAGAAGACCTAGGTAGCGCCAGCAAGGCACAGAGCAGGTTCTCCATGATCACAGCAGACAGGTCAAGGAGCCCTTAAGCCCTCAGTGGCTTTTTCAGGCTTTTATTACTGTTTATATAAAAGGCAACCAGATAAACAGGCAGGGGGGGCAGGGTCCAAGAGGCTGACAGGCCTCCTAGCCCCTGGAGGATCTTCACTCTCTGGGCTCTCTATAACATTTTACATTATACAAAACACCAGTACCAATAGCAATAATACTGTGAGTCAACACCACCAAATACTAAGGGGTTGGAAGAATGAGTAGAACAGTATTTGTAGTTAAATATCAGAGAACAGATACCAGCTCAAAAATGTTCCAAAACATAGGAATTCAAGTACACTCCATGTGGTAGTCATTAAATAAAGCCTAAAAGAACAGACTCTTGCAAACAAAGAAGCAAATAAACTCATAGAAATATTAAGTAAAGTCATCCAGAAAGAGTACAAGAAAAAGTAACAACAGAAAAATAAGACAATAAAAAATCAAGGGCCTCCCTGGTGGTGCAAAGGGTGAGACCCACACTGTGGGACTTCCACAGCCACTGCAGCATGAGGTCCAGTCCTGGCCAAGGAGAAACCCACATGATACAGCAAACCGTTCCTGCCTTACACATTGCTCCCATCAGCAATGTATTTCAGTTGATCTACCTATTCTGTTCCCCACTCTGTCTCTGGTGGATCTTCTCACTCCCCACACCTCCTGCCTATACCCAAGTTCTTGTGTGCTTAAATAAAATCTTTAAAAATATATAAAAACATCAAAACTCAAATGACTGAAAATAAACAGTTCATGTTAAGAATCACACTAAATGTGAATGATCTGAATTCATCACTAAAAAAACATAGGCTAACAATGTGACTGAAAAAATTATATCTATCAATACTTTGTTTATGAGAGAGACACACTGAAAACCAAAAAAAATAAAACAAACTGAAAATAACATGCCGACATAATGTCATACATGCTAATAACTGAGAGAGTAAATGAGAAACTGCTGTTTTTATATCCAATAGGTTTGACTTTAAAATAAAAAAGTTAATCTTGGACAAAGATAGACATTGTATAGTGATGAAGGGAACTACTTACCAAGAAGGCATAACTCTCACTAATATTTATGCTCCAAATATAAGAGCACCTTGTAAATAAAAGAACTATTAACAGACCTAAAACAATATATTAACAAAAACGCAATTGTTGTCAAGAGATTTCTACACACCAGTGAGAAAAGGGGATAGACCACCCAGACAGAAATTTAACAAAAAAAGATTTAAATTAAATATTAGATCAGATTGATTTACTGGACATTATCAGAATTTTCCATCCTAAAAACAATGAGTGCAACTTCTCCAGTGTACATAGAACATTTTTTTAAGACTTTATTATGTATACAAGAGCTGGGGTACTGGCCAGAGGCACAGGGGGTGAGAGGATTCACCAGAGACAGAGGGAACAGAACAGCAGATTGGCCGAATCACACTGCTGAGGGGTGCAGAGGGCAAGGCAGGAGAGGTCCACTGCACCATGTGGGTCCCCTTCCTGTCCAGTGATCAGTCATGCTCTACAGTGGCTGCAGAAGTCCCACAGTGTGGAGCTCAACCCCTTGTGCCACCAGGAAGGCCCATGGAACATTTTAAAAAATAGATTATACACTAGGATATAAAACAGAATATACATGAAAATAGAAATCATATCAAGCATCTTCACAGATCACAAGGCTATAAATCTAGAAATTAATCATGAAGTGAATCCTGGAACAAGTCAAAATATGTGTAGACTAAACAGAATTCTTTTGAACAACTCTTGGGTTAACCAAACAAATTAAAGAAAAGATTAAAAAGTAATCTAGAGCCTAATGAAAATGAAGAGACAAACTACAAGGCCCTGTGGGAGTCTTTAAAAGCATGAGAGTTCAGAGTACCATAGGCCCACATTGAAGGAAAAAAAAAAAAGAAAGAAAGAATAAATACCACCACCAACAAAAACACACAAGAGTGAGTCCAATTTAGTCATCTCTCTCTGTGGTTAAAGATACTGGTCAAAGAACAACAAAACACCGAAAAGTCAGTAGAAGGCAAGAAATAAAAGTCAGAGGAGAAATAAATGAAACAGAAAACAGATAATCCAAAAGATCAGTGAACCCAAGAGTTGATCCTTTGAAAAAATAAAATGACAGCTACTAACTATGTTTACAAAGAAAAGAGATAATCTAAATTAATGGATTCAGAAATTAAAAAGTAAAATTAAAACAGGTACAGTAGAAATATACAGGATAACAAAAATCTATTATAAAAGTCTCTGCAAAAAATTTGGACAAGATAGGGGAAATTAACAAATTCTTAGAGTCATATAACCTCCCAAGATTAAACTGGAATAAAACAGCTTAAAAAGCTCAATAAAAAATGCTGAAACTTAAAGAGTAATAAAAGCATCCCCAAGAATAGTCACAAGGCTTCACTAGTGAATTCTACCAAACCTACAAAGAAGATCTAACATCTACTTTACACAAACTCCTCTAAATAATTGAAAAGGGAGAAATCTCTCCAATATATTCTATGAGGCCAATATTACTGTGATTCTAAAACCAGAGATTTTGCAAACAAAGAAAATTATAAACAGATATATCTGGTGAACATAGATGCAAAATTTCTCAGTGAAATCCTAGCAAACCAAATACAGTTACATATTAAGAGATTAATCATATGATCAAGTAGGCTTCATCTCAGTGATACAAGGCTGGTTCAACATAAGTAAATCAATCAAAATTATCCATCAGATATAAAAAAAAGGAAGATAAGAATTATATAATCACCTCAATAGATGCCAAAAAAGCATCTGACAAGATCCACCATCCATTTATACTAAAAATGCTCCAAAAATGGGAAGAAAGGTAATTTATTTCAAATATTATGAAAGCCAAATGGCAAATCTAATATCATACTGGTGAAAAGCTGAAACTTTTCCCTAAGATCAGATCAGGAACAAGACAGAGATGTCCACTATCACCACTTTTATTTAACATAGTTCTAGAAGCCCTTGCTGAAGCAATTAAGAAAAAGACAAAAGGAATCCAAGTTGGAAAAAAAGTGAAACTGCCCAAATTCACAGAAAACATGCCCATACACTTAGAAAAAACAAAAGACTTCTACAATAAGCTTCAAATGCAATTTTTAAAATATGTTTAAAAGGGTATGTTTGAGTAATAAAGGGTTTAGGAGGAAAAAAATGATGTGTTAAATACTATGGAGTATTTTATATCCATGGTAATGAATAATATAAAGCCATTTTAAACAAATTCATATCCATATATATTCATATATATATAGCAAAACAAATCACAATAAAAATAAATATTTTACACTTGTAAAACAAGCAATTGAACAACATAAAACACTTAAAAACGAAAGGGAGGGGTGGAGGAAGGAAAGAGACAAGAGAATCAAGAATGGTAATGGGAAAATAAATACATACACATAGACATACATAACAAACAAATGAATTAGACATCAAAAGATTTCTTATTTATAAAAGCTTAAAATAAATAGTTGTACTAATTGTATATCTATGCTACTACTACCAATGAATCACTGATTATATCATTTTTTAAAATTGTGTTAGTACATGTTTCTCATAATTCTATCCTTCTAAGATTATGCAAAGATCTGCTTCTTAAGAAAGAAGTGCCACTGTAGTAGTAATAACTAATATTATAATAATAGCTATTATATCCTGAATTTTCCATATCAAACAGTATAATAAGCTTTTCTAATCCTCACATTAATATTTAAGGAAAGTATTATTATTTTTATTGTATAGAAATGTGATGTATACAAAATATTCATACAGTTATTAAGGGCTCATCCAGGGCTTTATTTCATTTTTTAAAGATTATTCTTTTATTGTAAGATTTAATTTGAATAGAAGAACTGAGGTGTAAATCAGAGGTGCAGGGGGTAAAAGGATTCACCAGAGACAGAGGGGGGAGCAGAACAGGAGGAGCTAGAACAGCAGAACAGGAGATATTTAATTCACAAGAAACATATAATGTGAATATATATAACACATATAATTAATATTTATAACATTATAATCATCAGGATTATGAATGATGATTATCATTCCAGAGATGGAAAAAAATATACACACATATAACTCACTATATATATGTATGTACACATATAAATAGGTATAACTTCACATATATATCAGGCATTGAATATAAGTATCTTAAAATCTAAATATAAAAATTGTATTTCCATTTCTGTTTCTTAATTTTATAAACAAATATTTCCCAGATTTTGAAAACTAATAAAAGATTATATGCACATTTATACGCACATGCTATTTATATTTACTATTAAATAATTATGTGGGCTTGTATGAATTGTTACGAAATAAATGCATGTTTTATGCTATAAACAAACCAGACTTAAAATCAGGAAATTTGTTATATATATATTTGATTTTGAATGTTCATAAGATTTTAGGTCTCAACTTCATCATCATTCCTCTGAAGAGTAAAAATTAGGTGATTGCTAATTCCCTTCAAGCTATAAGCTCTTATTCTGGCTGTTTTTCATTTTAAAATGCAAATGGTATTTAAAAAACTTGCTTTATTTTTACAATATTTACATCATCGCTAAGCTGAGTATAACTGTATATTTTAGTCATCTTAGTCATCTTAGTCTCTGAAGTACTATGGATTCACATCAATAAATTTACAATTATCTGTATTTTATGAAATTTTTGTTGCTATGTGTCCTTAAAAGTCAACACAAATTAGGTTCTAAAGAAGCACATTTTCATTTATTCACAGTAATAGTGCATTAATCAAAGTTTAGTAGTTCTTTATATAAATGGCTGGCTAGTATATACAAATAAAAACATAATCCTATTTATAAGGGTTGCTATAATGTTTTGTTACGAACCGTATCTGAATTTGGTATTAATCTCTGTCAAATATCGAGTATGTAAGTGAAAATATAATTTACTATGAGGTCATAGTAATTGAAATTTTGGCTTTTTGATTTAATTGGGAATAGGTATTTTGTAGCCTCTTTTTAAATCAAAATGTTTTAATTGTAATTGGTTTATGTAACTATGTAATTTTGGAAGCACAACTTCACATCTCAATCCGTACATGCTTCACTTAGACTCCTCTAAAGTTCCAATGCCAATACCCTATCACAATACCACCCAATCTCTGCCCTCCTCTCTATCAAAATCTATCTAAACTGAGCAAAGCATTTAAAATTATAAAAATTAACATAATACTTGAACATTTCTAATTTATAACTTCTAAACAAGTTTATACATTGTCTAATATGTATATGAATACATATGAAGATAAGCTACACCCTTAAAATTAGGTATCAAGGAGGAATATTTGAATTAAACAATAAGTTTCTATAATATACCTCCCAGGAGTAAAATTTAATATTGATTGAAATTTTAAATATCATTACCTTAGGCATCCTTATTTTAGGTTAGTACTTGTTTTAGATTTTATAATAGTACTATATTGATGATATATATGAACTGACAAAAATAAAACACTGTTGATTGGCTAGTATTTGATGTTCTCCACTCATGTCAAAGAGGTTAAATTACAATACAACAAAATAATTTTTACTGGCCTAGTGGTAAATCTGTAAAATACCACAATTTTATTTAAGACATAAATGATCCACAATATTTATCAACAGAAAGAGCTCTTCACTGATGCTAATTTGTTTAGTTTCTTCTTCAATAAGTATAAATCATAGGATTTAAATCTAAAGTCACCCGGGGAGGGTGTGGGGGAAGAACAAATACCTTGGAGAAAATTCTTGGTTCCTGTAGCTTACATTTTCATTGTTCTAAGATGTAAACAAATTGAGAATTGAGTGGCTTAATATTAATGGCTCGGTATGAAATATGAAGATATATTTTGAGTCTCCACTAACATTATTATTATTAAATGAACAGAAGCTTAGAAAGTGTCAGAGAAATGTCTGACAAAAATATTAGCAGATTAGGATTCCTTTTTCATTCTTCACACATATATTGCTTGTCTCTACAATAATAAAACGACACTAAATTTGAGTAAGTTGTAGTATTATGTGTTTGTTAGATGTGTAAATGTTATTTTCATATCAGATTCAAAAGATTTTTTTTCTTTATATTAAAATAAAAAGGAGGGCCTCCCTGGTGGTACAAGGGGTTAAGTCCCAGAACTGCGAAGCTATTGGCAGCCACTGCAGCAAGAGTTCGATCCGTTGGCCAAGGAGTTAACCCTCATATGGCACAGCAGACCTCTTCTGTTCACCTGCTGCTCCCTTTAGCAGTGTATTTCAGACAATCTGCCTGTTCTGCTTCCCACTCTGTCTCTGGTGAATCCTCTCACCCCCACACCCCAGATCTTGTATGCATAAGTAAATAAAACAAATATTTTATTATTTTTTTTTAAAAGGAAGGAAACAGAAAGCTCATGAAACTTACATGTCTGAGATGACTGAGGTTAGGGAGGCACTGATCAGTCATAGAGAGGGCAACATAACCACAGAGGTAACTAATAAAACTGAGAGGAATAAAGGCATGAGGTGTGGTTAGAAAATAAGAAGATGCCCTATGTGCTAATGAAACTGTATGTACTCCTTCAAACCAAAACTTGATCACAGTATTCCCCCCAAGTGAAGAAATAATCTTTACCAAATATCCAACCACTGACAAAATAAATCATAAACTTTCTAATCTTGAATACAAGCTCCCTCCAACAAGCAGCACACTCTTCAGAGTCATCCACATCTTCTTCTTATCAAACCAGACAACCTGCTGCATCGGGACTGTCCTCTGTTCCTTTCCCATTTCATCCTCCTGTCTGTAATATGTTGTTTCCTCTCTTCACTAGCCAAACAAACTCCTCTTAGTCCTTTAAATCTCCAGCCAATTATATATTAAATTGTATAGTTCTTCATTATTTAAGTTGGATCTTAGTAAAAAATTACAAGTTTACCCAAAAAGGTTTTAGTAACTGCTGTAGTTCCTAGCACCAGGCACAACAAAAGCTCAAGACTTGAAAATTTAACATAGTCAGGCTGATACTGTTAAACACTATAGCCCATTTCCTAGGGTGTAAGAAATGCCTTCAAATAGGAAACAGTTAATATTCGAGCTTGTCAATTAGAACTAAGAGAAGGAAGAATTACTTAACTCTTAGAAGTTAGTAATAAATTGTTCTATTGTTGTCTTGCTTACTTGCAATCCTTTTTTCATATAAAAATAAAAGATCAAAATTATTTTCTCAATTTCTAAAAACAAAAGAAATGTCAACAAAAGAAAGGAATAAGAATGTTTGCATAATCAGACAATACAAGAGATAAATTACAGCTCTGATAAGGACAACCTGGCAGATATAAAAAAAAAAAAATAAAGCTCAAAAGAGAAAACAACAAAGACAAAATCTAAAGCAACTGATTCAACCATAGTTGTTAATGAAAAGTTGTAAATTTAATTACTGTTGTGTACTATCAAAATGCCCAAAACTTGAAAATAGTAACAATCCTGAAAAGAATATGGTGAAATAACTACTCTCTAATGCAACTGCTGGTCTATAATTTTATCGAACAATTTTAGCACACAACTTGCCAAGAGTCTGCAAATCACACTCTAATAACTATTGTTCTAATAAAGTAACAATGGTAAATACATTTCTTTAGTAGATACATCAGTGATGAGTGATTTCATCCCTGTTGCCAAGGCTAAACAATTAATCAAGGGATTACATGCAATATGTTTTTTTTGTTTTTTTTTTTAAAGATAGGATGGGGCCTCCTGGATTATTAAACCTTAGCAACTTCTGAAATAATGAACTTAATAAGTTGAAATAAATGAAAAGAAACAAATTTTCTGGACCTAAGAATGATAAGTAGGAGTTTGGTTTGGGACATGTTCCAGGGGACTGAAGGTTATCCAAGTGAAGATACCAATAAGTGAAGATACCGATAATATATCTGAGCTACAGACAAAAACTTTGGAGTTATATGCATTAACCAACACTTAAAGTGAGGAGATTGGATGAAGTAATCAAAGGCTCAGTTACAAAAAGATTTTATTTTTCTTCAAATCTGGGAATTGAGCCTAGGAATATCCCAAATACTAAAAATGATGTATCCAGCAAAGGAGACTTTGAGGTAGCTAATAAAACAGATAAAAGCAAAATCAAATGTGGAGTCAAAGAACAAAGAATTATTCATATTTGCTGAACATTTAATGTTAATATTCAATAGTCTTTGCTTACTATAATTCTTAGAAATAGCTTATAATTTGTACATATATTATGCTCATTTCAGTGTGAAGCTAAAATAATTGTGGTTAAGTAATTAGTTAAGTTTACAGAGTTAATGTCAGAACCAGGGTTTGAAAATAGGTATGGATGGTTTCAGAAACTTAATAATTTACCCCAGATAGAAAACCCTTTATAAAAATGAGTGTGTAAGGCAAAAACTAAGCCTCAAAAAACTAAAACTCAAAATGTAAATAATCCTAATTATTGTCTCTAAGTAAGACTTCATTTTTTTATTTACCACTAAAATTTATACCATAAGTATTATAAAGTGTATTACTAAACTTTAAATAATTAACTCTAACATCTAGCAAGCCATTTTTATTCATACAGTCATTTAAAACATCATTTTTAGAACCTAGTCTGTATAGAAAAAAGTTCATTTTTCTGTTTTTCAGTATGAGGTGATCTGGATGCTTCAAAATTAGAAAGGCATGCTGCATGCAGTAGGGTAATACCAGCAACCAGTGATAAATCTCTCTGAAGCCAGTGACAGGAATTCTGAAAATCTCCTAGCTTTAGGTCTTCTGGAATGGTCATTTGTTAGCTATATGCATTTACCACTGATTGTTCAATGTTACTCTGAGGTAAAAGCAATTAGATCACAAATGCAGAGACAGAGGACAGTACCCTCCCAACATCATCATGTGAAACTAACTTGAAAGTCTGATGAAGATTGAGCAAAAATCAGAACTACAAAAATAAAAAATAATCAAATCACTATTATTTTATTTCTTACACACACTCTTGAATGTACAAAGAATGATTTCTAAATTTATACACCAATCTAATTAACACTAAATTGATGTAACTTAAAGTTTTAAATTTCGTACATGAAAAGAGAAAAACAACAAAGACAAAAATAAAAAAAAATTCAGTAGGAAACTGAAATAGTATTTCATGAATTTATTATTTATTGATCTGTAATGGAATACTTTCCCCACACTAAGAATATCCAGTGTATTTATTTCTATCAAAGTCATGCTCTTATAGAGTCTTCTGTGAGAATTATAGGATGAATTGTAATGACAAATTTTCTAACCATGCTAATTTTTATACATAATTTGTAAAATATATCTTTAACCTCACTAACAAATGAGGTTTCTTGTAAAAGTTAACATTTTCTTAAACCAAGATGTGAGGAGTAACTCACTTTCTATGGCATAGTGATGTGTTCTCTGTCACCACACTAAGATTAAGTTCCTGTCATCAGAATGTCTATATAATCAAGTTCACTTGAAAAGGGAAGGATTGTGGCTTGTTGTTTATTTGCTTGTTTGTTTTTATAAACTATCAAATGACTTACCAACATCAATTTGTACAACACTCACTTGGTAACTGCAGTTTAGACACTTGAGCTCCTGCTTTTTGTAGGCACACAATGTCATGCTCTTAAGCTCTCTAAATAGTTCTATCTGTACACCTATGGGCTCCTGAATCCTACGATTGTGTTCTATCTCTTCCTCTATTTGTGCTTTTAATTTCCTGGAGGAAAGTGAATTAGATATTTGAGTGAATTTAGATATTAAATTGTATTGGAAATAATTTCTTTCAAGTTTCTTTGATCCAAGTAATGACCTAAAAAGAAACATAAATCATTCATCTTTGTAAACTAAGTGCCCTGTGAAATTAAAAACAAACTATCAAGGTTTTGTTTTGTTTGTTCGTTCTTTTAATTTTGTGTTTAACCTGAGAAAAATCAGTTCCAAGGGTTCTTTATCTAGTATCTCAATTTTTATACCAACCCCATCCATCATTCCCTCCTAGGAAAGTTAAACTATTAAAATGTGAATATTCAGCAAATGTTCCTTTCTTTAAGTCACCATTAAGAAGAGAAAGATGGAGTGTGCAAACATAATTACTTAAAACAAATTTCATGAGTTCTATTTTATTATTTTAACTAATAATTTGCTCTCAAATTTTTCTTTTCTTTTTCTCTACCAAATAGACATAATCTTCTCCTTAAATTATTTTAGTTAACATAACTTTAGAGTTATGCATGTGATAAAGCATAAAATATTGTTTCCATTTCTAAAGTTTCAAAATGCTCACCAGGATTTCTGCTATCAGTTAAACTTGTTTACATGTACCAGAATTATCAAAAATATTTTCAAATCCTTTACTAGCTTAGATAATACTGCAAATGTCTTCCTAATAAATTTCTCTAAAAGTAATGTGCCAAGAACAAAAGATCACCTTGCTAATCATTATTCATGTTATACATATTCAGTAATTATAGATACGCAAATATTTATTAGGGAGCTTATTAAATTCCTTGAGGGAAAGTGGTAGGGTGCATATATATATATATATGTATATGAATCATATATTTTATTGTTGGAAAATAAACTCTTAAGAAATGTTTGCTCCAGGGCTGCCACAGCTGATAAATTTGGCTAAACTTGTGAAATATGACATTCCTGAGACATTAACTAGTGTGGTTGCTCAAATATGTAAGCATTCAAATCCCAGAGAGCCAGTGAGAACTGTCAATAAAATTGGAATTAGCGATGTGATATATTTTAATTTACATATGCTTTTAAGAATACTAAGATAATGTGGATTGATTTCCTTTATGATAATTTTCAGAGTTTGTACTGAGGATTAAAAGTGTACAGTCTCTACACTCAAGGTGTAAATCTCCTTTAAAAAGAATTTTCAAACTGTCACAAGTGGTCTTAACATTTTTTTCCATCTTTTTGTATGGCTAAGATGATATTTTTCTCTAGTGAGAATACATTGAAAATATTAGGTCATATAAACTGTTAGATACAATTGATTTGTTAACTATACACTTTTGCAACATAACACAAATACATTTAAGTGTATAAAATGAATACAAATTGTAACTACAATCTCACTGATATATATAAAAAGGAAAATTTCAACTGATACCCTCTTTGGAAATGTACCAGGTAAAAAGATCAATGAAATGATAATTACTACCTGTATTTTTTTTCCTAAAATTTGATGAGGACCTGGAATTTTAGGAAGTCATTTACTACATTCATTGAATATGCCTATTTTGTTGTAATTATCCCATTTGTCTTTCAAGACATGGTCTATAAAGAGTAAGGTTTCCCTGACATTTTCAATCCTCAGATATTAGAAGTGATATTTCTTCTATATATTTTCATCAGTAATTTCCATTTCTATTCAATGATTGATTCATTATCCTGAATTATTAGATTCAGTAGAAATCTTTGCTAAACACAAAATATCTGCTAAAATGACATGAAATATAAAACAATCTAAAATATTAAAGTGATTTCCTTTAAGCCATACCACCATCATTTTAACTAAAGCCTTAAAATTTGAAAACTTATACACAAAGCAGGCAAAGGCTATCTTTAATGAATATATGGATAAAACTGTTGCTTAAATTTTGACAAGCCATATATCACTATCAATATGACTGATATTTTAATGTCAAAATAATTTTAATCTACATTTTTTAACTGTAAGTCTTTATTTGCTTTGATCACTTTAGATATTGTCTGAAATAGTTACTTTCTTTAACATCAAGACACCAAAAATAGCTTACAGCTAATAAAGACCATATATGACATAATTAACAAATAACTATAAAACTTTCAATATAAAACTCTGTGAACATAGTTAGGCAAATTATTCTCTTAATCTCTTCAATATATTATATGATTATAAAATTGCATGGGACAATTTCTCATGTTTTATGTGTATATGTAGTTTATGAACTGAAATGCCAACCATAATCCTAGAACTAAGAGCACACCTAGAACTAATAGCACACCTTCATAGAAACAACTTGGGAACCTTTGAAATCATGATAATGAGGTTTGATTTTAAGAAGAGGGTGATATGAAATATTTTAAAGTTTTTCAAATATGCCAGTGACCAGGCCTCTCTGGTGGCACAAGGAGCTGAGCTCTGCACTGTGGGACTTCAACAGACACTAAAGAGAGAGTTTGATTCCCAGTCAGGGAAGGAACCTGCATGGTGAAATAGACCGCTCCTGTCTTGCCCTCTGCTCCCCTCAGCAGTTTTTTCAGCCTGTCTGCATGTTCTGCTCCCCACTCTGTCTCTAGTGAATCTTCTCACCCACCCCTTGTGCCTCTGGTCTGTACCCCAGCTTTTGTATGAATAAATAAAATCTTAAAAAAACAATATGTCACTGACCAAGATCAGGTTGTTGTGTTAGCAATCCTTATGGACAATATGGATAATGTATTAGAGGAAATCAAACTTAGAGACAAGCATATGTAAAGGATTAAGACTTCAGTGAGGGTGGCATTTTCCCCTTATGTCTGTAAGCAATAAACTGAGCAACCTCTTATCAAAAGGTTTTAGAGGCAGCATTTGGCACTAATATTGGTTATACTTCAGTTATTCTAGCATACTAAGGCTTATGGCTATTGAAAACTTGGTTCCCAAAATAATAAGAGATCCCCAATTATACTACAAGCTTTTGGAAATTTTGATGAAAAAGGTGGAAAATCAGATGACAAGGAAGTGAAGCAAAATGCTATGACAACACCTAATAAAATTGAAATCTCATAATCCAAGGAATAGTAACTATAATTATTTTTAGTGAGGACAATTATTTTTTATAATAGTGTAAACATTCATTATTATTTTTTTCTCTTTTCTGCCTCAGGCACTGTAGAAAATTAAATTTCACTACAGTGGTTATTTTTCTTGTTGGTGAGCAAGTTTAACATATGTATTCTACTTCCTCATAAGAAAACCAGCATTTGCTTTCTTAATTACTTGTTCATTTTGATAGTGACAGCTGATGTTGCTGGCATTATTCAAGCAATTGTGCAGAGATGTCACCATATAATTGTAAGAGGCCATGAAATTTTATATTGAGACACATATTTTCTTTCTAATTGCTCCAGAAAAACCATGCTGAATGAAAGAAATCTTTTCCTTTGACTGTATCCTCTAATGAACTTGGCCATCGACTGCCCTTTTCCACAACAGAAGAGTTTATAACGGTAGGAGATAATACAATAGCAGGTTACAAGTAAATTCTATGACTTCATTAAAATTGTTGACATTTAATATTAAACTAGGTCAGAACGTTTAAACATTTTTCAGCTATAGTTGATTAGATTTTGAAAACTGTTCTATTTAAAAGCCTTCATTGTAGCTAAAGCAATCCTCTTGAAATATAGCAAAGTCTGACAGGGAAAATAGCCACAAGCACATTTAAATCCACAAATACAAATAATTTACCCTGCACCATACCAGCAATTATAATAAAAAATAAAATAATTAATTATGATTGTGTTTTATAGGTGTAGCTAGTCAATTTATTACTAAAAGTCCTCTTTCTAATACAAACCAACTGCATGACCTTGAACAAGGCATTTACAGCTGAATATTCATGAACAGCAGAAGCAGGAGGAGCTCCACAACACAATGTTTAAATTTCTTTTCCAGTTAGGGCCATTTTCTGTTATTTAAGTGCACCCTTTAACATAGTGAACTGCATGTGGAAATAGATGTGCAGTAAATGCCATATTTTGAAAAATTAGTTTGATATCTAAAAATGGGAATAGAAAATTAAGTATCAAATTAACCATTGAGGTAATTCATTAATAAATGAAGTGGCCAACAACAATGAAAACAAAAATGAATGAAACTATTATAATTTGAAATATTAATACAAAAACAGGTATTATTGATAATTGTATAACTTTAAGTAATATCATGATACCTAACCACACTATCTGTTGACCATAATTAAATTACTGTTTTTTCAGTGATAACATTTTCCAAATTTGCTCACAAAATTCTCTTTAAACTAGTCAGTCATTTGCAAGAACCTGGGGAAAGAATACAGGGACAAAGTATAACAATTACATAAAAAGTATTTTAATATATACTTAAATTTGGGTAATATGAAATTCTCATAATGATACTTTTTGGATAAAGTTCATATAAACTGAGGAATTTTTTCCTCAACATGTTAAAAGTTAAAAAAAAAAGTTCAGCTATATTTCAAAAGTAATACAGCTTCCCATCTTACTGAGTGAATGTGTAATACATATTTTCCTTGATAATGCAGGTCTATAATATTAATTTTTAATGCTATGTCTATTTCAATACAAATGACTACGACTGGCTGATACAGATAGCACTACTGTTACTACATTTCATGAACCCACACTGCTGTTTATTCTTTCATTTATTTTTCAAAACTTTTTAACCTTTTCTCTTGTTCTTCATGTATGAATCCTTATTTTTTTAGCAAAGTCAGCATGCCTACTTGAAGCAACACTTTTTTTACAGGATGTTACTATGATTTTTTTTTCAGTGTCCTTGGAAAATATACAACCAGGTAGAACTGTATGTAAAATTAGAAACACCAAGGTCCAGAAAAATGGCTAAAAGAACCTTTGATTTAATGTTAGAATATGGGTTAAGACTGACTATAAGAACTTTGATAAATTTTTTAACCATAGGGTATTTGCATCCTCCACAGTACTTAGGATATATTAACACCTATTTCAGTGTGTTATTGTGATAATTTGAAGAGACAGATATTTGAAATTCCTTGTAAATGATAAAGCTGAATACAAATGTTTAACCATTACTATCATTATTACCAGAACAAGGTTGCCATCTTGTGGAAACCAAGCAGATAACATGTACCCTAGCCCTATTTGACTTGTTTCAATAAACTTAATTTTTAACTATCCTGTTCTATTTTACTTTTGCATTTTTTTTTAAATTTAGGTAACAGTAGTTTACAACACTTTATATAACTCATAGATGTAGGGGTTCACACGTCTTTAGATGTATGTTTACCCTTTTTAAGCAGAAAAGAAAAGAACAATAGCACCAGTTGATGGAACACACAAAGTGACAATGTTACAATTGCATCCTTCCTGCAGTGTTCCTCAGTATATTATAAGAAAATATTTCCTACCTTTTTACAACTGCTTTTCTAGTTACTAAACATTGTGAAAGCTCTGTATAGTAAAAGCATAAGTAGGAATCAAGTCACAACAGCATAATTTAAAAATCTTATTTCTACCACTAACTTACCCTTAACAATTAACAAGGCTCTTCTAGTCTCTATTCCTTCATGTAAAGTGAAGACAGTTTTTACACAGTCGTAACTACTGCTATGTGAGATAACCCAAAGTATATGTAAGTTATAGCTTTAAAACAGACAATACCATAAATAATTGTCTAGATCAGAGCTTCAGTATACTTCAGAAATAAATTTTAAGTAAATAAACAATTTAATTTCAATTTCTTGATGAAGTCAAACTTATGAGGGTAAGGCATGTATACATGGAGGTACGAATTTGTACTCCCAAATTTATGTAATTGTGTTAATGATTGACAAATCAAAAAAACTTGAGAAGGGGAAAAAAAGTGATGCATCTAAATGAAAAAAAATTAAAAGAGGAAAACGACTTTTAAAAAAAGCTATTGTACTTGTGATTTTAAAATTTTATGTAAGTTAATTTAATAAGACAAAAAATCATAATGATTAAAATCACAGAGCCTTTAGGGATAAAAAATTTTGTTTGGATCCAATTGGGACACATATTACTCATAATATTTTACAATTTAAAGCTTCATTATTTTTTAATTTTGAATGAGATCATTTACTTCACTGAATTGGCATACAACTTGAAAAATGTACTACATGTTACTACATGTACTACATGTTAAATGTTTGAAAATAAATCATAGTCACAATATTATTTGCCTGACTTGTGGCGTTCTCTATTTAAAATTTCAAAAGTACTGAACTTGAAAATGTGGTTGAGATCATCCATTAGTCAGATTAATAATCAGATTGAGGCTAGAAATAGCATCAAAACTGGCAATATTAGCTTACTATTAATCCTACAGTGGATCATATATTATCATACATATAGTAGATTATAATAGTTTATAAAACAGTGCATATTAGACATTAGACAGAACATCTTATGCTTTAACTTATTTCTCACAATAAGTATACAAAATAAACACTTTTATCATCCCCATTTTCAGATGAAGTTAGGAAAACAGAAAGATTAATTTGTTCACATTTCCAAAAACTGCTTGGTGGCTGAAATTTGTCTAACACCAGAATCTACATTTTAATCACTGTGATGTACTTTCAAAATTAATGTCACAAATCTCTTAATGTTGATCAAAAATAACTTACACGTACTTTTTTCTGACCCAGACATACCAAAGCTTGTAAAAATTTATAGGTGAATTTTATAATTTCTCCTGTATGACTGCTGTTGTAATTTGTACATTACCACTTATATCTGCAAAGCCACTAGGGTTTCATCTCAGCTCTGCTGTGCTTATTAGTCATTAAAAATTAATAACAAAAATTACCTCATTAATTAATAGGCACAGGAGGAGTTCCTAACTCACTGCAGAATTTTATATTGCTTGTTCATCAAACTCAAAATAATTTAGCGGCTACCTAATTAATTCTTAATTGATATCATTGGGCTATTAGTTCACCATTCACATCTGGACATATACCAAGAGATACTGCCCTATATATTTGATATAGAGATAAGATCCAAAATAAAAAAAAATATTTCTTCACTCAATGATGCAAATGAAGATTGCATTCTGAGATAGTTATTTTAAATATATTTTGCTATTTTAGACATATGAATAGTAACCAAAAATATTTTATGCATTTTAATACATTTATCTTAAGACAAAGAAATATACCACCCAGTTATAAGCAAATGCCTTCATTACTTTTTGCATAAGTATTAATAACAAAACACTACTTAAATGATAGACCTTAAAGAGTAAAAATTCAAATCAGAAAACATCTTTTACAATGTGTAAAGATAAAGCATTAAGAAATTAAGAATATTGAAAAAAAGCATTGATAGAACAACAAACACTTAATCAAGGAATTAAAACTGAGTTCCTTGCGGTGTGTATCATGTGGTAACATACATTTGAAGAGATGTATACCTTCTATCATATACCATGTTGCATAACATCATTACATCAACTGAAAAAAAATAAAAACTGCAATTTCAATAGAAGTAAGCAAACTTCACTAGGTTACTGTTTTATTCTACATAATTGTGCAAGCCAGTTTACAT
This sequence comes from Galemys pyrenaicus, assembly GCA_019455555.1. Classification (NCBI taxonomy): domain Eukaryota; kingdom Metazoa; phylum Chordata; class Mammalia; order Eulipotyphla; family Talpidae; genus Galemys; species Galemys pyrenaicus. The sequence goes on from JAGFMF010011827.1 coordinate 4,687,293, forward strand.
ATAAATATGTTCACCCATGCAGATAGGATGATATTTGGAGACAATGTTATTGTTATTTACATTTGAGGATAATGGACTCAGCAAAATTGGATCATTTGCCCAAGGCCCCTATGTCAGGGAGGGATGGAATTATAAATTTGATGTGTCTGTTTCCAAAGGACTTTCTCTCATTTGGTAATCACTTGTAGATTCTTTAATTTGAATGGATTTTTAAGATGCAACTTTCTCCTGGAGTTACTGTGAGAGCTGGCCTGACATACCTTAGGAACTGAGCATTTGATGTTTCTTCCCATTTAGGTCTTTAGTTACTACCACTAAGACATACACAACTAAACTCAGTTGTAACATAGGAGTCAAGGAAAGAAGTGGGGAAAGAGTATTTTAATGAACATGTTCCAAATTGGTAACATTTATTTCAACTTTATTTAATTACTTTTGAGGTTCAAATTTTCAGGGTGCATGTTTCCCACCAGTATCTGCCAGGGATGAGGACAATACAAGCACCCTAAATGTGCCCTTGTTCTTGTTTGTGGAAATAATACGTAAAGATTAAGTGTTCTGAAAATAAAATTCAATTTTTTTGTGTTTTTGTTTGATTTTTAACTGATTTTATGCTGTGTTCAAAATCTAATTGGTGTCTTGATACCACCGATTTACAGAGAAGTTATCTTGTTCAGTTACATAAGGGTTTCATTTTGCAAGCAGTTCATTTTGGAGGTCTCATAAGGCAGTTATATTGCTAAACATTAGATATTCTATTAGGCTTATGGTAATTACCTTATCTGAGGAAAATGTCTGACAACATTTACTTTATTTTGAACATTAAAATTATCAGAGGAATATGAACTATGCACAAAAAAGTGGATTAAAGAAGATCATCATAAAGCTCCTAGCTTTCTTTACACTGATGTCACCATTTAGAACTTCTTCTCTTAGAATAATAGCATGATTTTAAACAGCTTGTACTGAAAGGAGGTACTGAACCAACTGTTCCTGACACTAAATCATGTATATCTTAAAGAGGACAAGTGAGTAAGTATCTCTCAGTTCATAGCAACAAGAATTGCTTTATTTTAAAAATGTATGGTTGACATATTCTCATGTGTTTAAACAACAGAGGCTGCTGATTCTTTGGCCTCTAACTCCCAAGACTTAATGCCAGGTCCACTGGTTCTCAGGACTTCAGACTTTAAATTACACCACCAGTTTTCCTGAGTATAATTTGAAATGGCTGATCTGGTCTCATCTGGTCTCAGCCTCTGTCACTTTGTTAACCAATTCCCATAACTAATCTCCTATCTACCTATCATCTATCTATATCATTGGCTGTGTTTTTCTGGAGAATACTGAGCTATAAAATTTCTAATAAGGAAAGAGTGGTTCTTAATGGAACCACCCTTTTATTGATTTATGGACCTCTGAAATATACTGTCAAGACATTCTTCATTCACTAGTTCAAATTTGTTGAAGCCTATAGTAATAAAATGAAATGACTGAAACTATAAAGTACAGATGGATTAATTAAAGGCATACATTTTAGTCATGTAAACAGTATTGTTTCTTTCTTCACATCTACTAGACTACATAAAGTAATATTTTCTATTCATTGTATAATGCTGGTATTGTGTGTCAACATTACCTGTTTTCATCTAACTTTTAAAATCCTTCTTTCATCATTACCCTATTTTCTTCAAATGATTATTATTTTTAAAAGTGTATAAATGAATATAAGAAATTCCTAAACATAAAAATATAAATTGTTTTAAAACATTAAGCAAAGAAAGAAAATGTAAGATTACTTATTTGACTAATAGAAATATTAAATGCCTGTACTATTTTTAGTGTTTTTTTAATGAGTTGAGATATATGTAACCAACGTAACTCTTAACATCTTGCAAAAAAAAATTGTAGCAAGAACAATAACATACAAATCCGAGTAAGAGTGAAGAGAAATATAAAATGTGGGAAACATTACTAATATGTTTTTGTCAAGGTATAAAAGATAGTATCTCATTTTGATAAATGCTTGATCATATGAGCATTATAAATGATATCTTAAATAGAAAAAATGTAATGTTTTACTATATGTGAAATGAAATGTCTAATATTAGACAAGTAGACTCTTGTCTTTGAAATTAATAATGTTTTCCAGGAAAATAATTTAGGCATTACTTTAAGAAAATATAATAAAGGGTATCTGGGAGATTTGCCTACAGGCCTTTTTAATATAAAATTTAGTTTTTAGATTATAAATTGTAAAGATAAAATTAGATAATGTCAAGTTTCAGTGAATTATTCAAGATAGTTGCATTTATTTTTTTCTCCTTAGGGCAAACTGCTTTACATTCAGACACTGTTCTATCATCGCAATTGTCTTTTATTGCTTTCATGTAATAATCCACTTACTGCATTATAAAACAGATATTTTATGTGTACCATTATTTATACTACCTATATACTTAGGAAGGATGATACGTTAATTTAGTACTCCAAAGATATATTAATATTTTTATTCATGAAACATTTGGAAAATTTTATTGCACTGTAGAAAAAAAAAAGAAACTTATTGAAACCTCACTAAAAAGTTAAACTCACTTTTAGGAAAGATAAAGAAAACACTGAGAAATAAAAAAACATTAAGAGATGTACAGAACTACTGTGACTCTAATAATAAATAACCATTATTAACAAAAGAGATATAATCATAAGTACAAAATTCAATAAGATAGATGGCTAAATATTCAAATAAGTTAGTATTTCCAAAAGTATAGGCATTTCTATGATAGAGGCCTTCAATCACACAATGTAAATTGTCTTTCCTTCTTTTGTTTGGGAATATTTTACTTTGCTTATTGATATGGTTTAGCTCATACTGCTTATACTGGAAGCAGTGCATCAACCAAAAATGAATAATATCATAAGAATGTTAACTCATTTAAAATTATTATGTGTAATTCTGTCCTTTAGAACCTCTCCTCACGAGCTAAATCACTCAAAATGAGCAGTATTCAATATACACATTTAGAAAAATTGCAAGGGAATTGTTTACAACAGATTCTTGAACTCTGTCCAGTAAATTAACTCTCATAATAAAAGATATTCAGTCGAATCACTAACCTAATCATTCATAAAATAAATGATGTTACATTTTGTATTTGTAATACATTTCTGATAAGTGAGATAGATAGTACTTCAAGTCCAAGTACTTGGACTTGTTTAATGCTAATTGCTAAAATGTATTTTAAAAATTCACTTTTGATGTCATATTATGTGGTTTTAAGCATGGCAAAAAGCTGTTTTGCTTTTTTTAAGATTTTTTTTATTTATTTATACATACAAGAGCTGGTGTACAGGCTAGAAGTGCTGGGGCGTAAGAGGATTCACAAGAGACAGAGTGGAGAACAGAACAGGCAGATCTACTGAAACACACTGCTGAGGGGAGCAGCGGGCAAGACAGGAGAGGTCTGAGGTGCCATGTGGGTCCATTCCCTGGCAGAGATCAAACTCTCACTACAGTGGGTACAGAAGTCCCAAAGTACAGCACTCAATCCCTTGCGTCACCAGGGAGACCCATATATTATGTGGTTTTATAAGCTACAAATATTTTCTGATTTATATTTGCTCAGAAAGAAGTGATTCTGGCTGAATAAACTTTTGCATGTCCTTACTAAGCAACATACAGTGGTCTTATCAGTCTATAAGAAGTTTTAACTATAATTAAATAATTAACTGATTGACAGTTAATTGAAAAACTAATACAGATACAAGTGCATTAGTGCTAACCATTCTAAGATAAAGTTTTAGGTATTGGTATTTAATCAATTATTGTAAAGTTCTCCATCAATGATGTATCTTTCCAAACATGCTGTATCATATGTAGACACCTGCATTAGTCCATCTCATGACTGCTTAGTATAACATTGATTATTAAACAAGTGGCTTCCTGAAGGACATTGGATGCATTTCTGAAATTTTGCTATCATATGTATTTTACATGAGTAGTAACATATATATATACATTATTGGCATATTTCTAATGTTTTAGGATTATATTTCTTCAAGACAGACATTTGGATATAAAAGTAAATAAGGGGTCTCCCTGGTGGTGCAATGGGTTAAGCAACACACTATGAAGCAGACCACAGCCACTGCAGTATGAGTTCAATCCCTGCTGCTGGCCAGGGGAATTGACCAACATGGTGCAGCAGACCTTGCCTGCCTCGCCTGCTACTCCCCTCAGCAGTGTGTTTCAGTTAATCTTACCTGTTCTGTTCCCCACTCTGTCTCTGGTGAATCCTCTCACCCCCCCCATACCTCTGTCCTATACACCAGTTCTTACATGTGTAAATAAATAAATCTTTAAAAAACATAAAGGTAAATAAGGTGAACCTTTAAAAATAAAAAAAACAAAAGAAATTTTAAAAAAATCCTCCCCTCAAAAAATTTAAAAAAAGAACTACCTTATGATCTAGCAAATCCATTTTGGACACAGATCCAAGAAAACTGAAGCAGGTCTCTAGGAGACATTTGTATACTCATGTTCATAGCAACTTTAGCCACAAAGCTAAAATAGTAAGTAATCTGAGTGTCCATCAACAGAAAAAAGACAAGCAAAATGTAGTATAAACATACAATAGAATATGATTCAACATTAATAATACATGACATGTAGTACAAATGGATGGATTTTGAAGATATGCTAAATGAAATTTGTCCTTTACAAGACAAATACTATATGAGTACACCTATATGAGGTTTTGGAATAGTCAAATATATAAAGATATAAAGTAGAATATTAGTTGTCAGAGATTAGAAGAAGGGGATATTGAGAACCACTGTTTAACTGGTCTAGAGTTTTAGTTTTGCAAGATGAAAGAGTTCTCCAGATAGAAGATGGTGGTGGATATACAACACTGTGAATGTACTATGGCACTAAACTGCACACTTGAAAATGCTTAAGATTTTAAAAAGTTAACATAAAGATAATTATAATTAAAGATAATAATTATAAGGACATGTGTTACAAAAAGTAAATAAATGTAGAATTTTGCTATTTATTAAAAAGTTTCACTCCAAGAAAGTATACATTTCCACCAGATATATATCTTTTTTAAGAATACATATAATTATATAATTGTATAAGGCATTGCATAAAGGCAAAATTAATCCAAACTTTTTAATGGAATACATATCAGATAAATTGCAGGAAACTGTCCCAAGAAATAATTCTTCTAAATTTATATTCAACTTAAAATATTTTAAAATGCCTTCTTTATCCCTTACAATAGCATAAAACTATAAATAGCATTTGCACTAATTTGACATTTTAAATATATTATCTATAAAATAAAAATACTGAATAAGCAAAAATCCATCATAAATATTACAGATGGAAAAAATTAAAGACTGTCTGATAGCTAAATGTTAAAAATAAGGACAATAAAGAGGAGTTGATCTTCTCAAACTATGCGGTAATACCCAAGATTTAAAGTTCTAGTTTAAATATCAGTTTTACTTTTTAAAATATTTTTTATTGAGGGACCTCCCTGGTGGCACAATGGGTTAAGCAACACACTATGAAGCAAACTGCAGCCACTGCAGCACAGGGTCGATCCCCACCATGCTGGGGAGGTGATCCACATTGGACAGCAGATATCTCCTGCCTCACTCGCTGCTCCCCTCAGCAGTGTATTTCAGTTAATCTGCCTGTTCTGTTCCTCACTCTGTCTCTCATGAGTTCTCTCAACCCCCATACCTCTGGCTTGTCCCACAGTTCTTTCATGCATAAATAAATAAATATTTAAAAATATTTTTATTGAAATAACACTGTATTCAAACATTATACAAGTTTCACGAATGCATCACTATAAATCAGCATCTGTATATATTATATCAAGTTAACCATTAAAATTCCAATTATTTTCTTTACCATACATTTGACACCTTTTACCTGATTTATCCACCCCTCCCCTTTCTTTCTATAAATGCTAGTTCTAATTTAAATTGGAGTGATTATATTAAAAGTATTATAAGTAGTAAAATAAATCTGTAAAGTCTGGCCTTGGAGTCAGCTACATAAATTAGAATGAAAAGTTATTTCCAATAACTTACTTTAAAAGCAATAATTTTGGTATTTAGAGGCATGAGATGCTTGACTTTAATATAAATTGAAACAATTAGAAAATAATATACTCCTTAATTCACTTATCAAGAAATTATTTCTTGTATACTATAACTCAATTTGTGCATATGTTTGAGTAGGTGCTTATGAAAGTTATTGGTAATTATTTTGAGATACTTGTACTGAATCAACAGTGACTTATATAATAATTATTGAAATAAAATTGGAGAATAAATAAAAATTCACAAAACGTCCATTTGGTTAAACAAGATAATGGCAAAATGGGATTGTAATTATTGTTTTCTTCCCACAAAAAATAATATTTTCATTAGGTCATTTATTTGAACTTTCTTCATTAAAAAAATTTATTTTATAGTTCTTTCTTATTTTATAAATATGTTTTAAACAGATTTATAAAGCCATAATAGATTATATCATCAAAAGAATCATGGGTTCATGGTATCTAGAATATGACTCGTATATGAAATAGGTCAGCGAGGGCTTGAAAAGAATGAAAGCAGCTTAAATATATACATTTAGTGAAAGCTAAATGATAAGAATCAGAGATGTATGAATTGTGCATTTATTCAACACTTACCAGACGGATGAAGATTCTTTTCCTCTAAAAATTCTAGATCAAGCATTAGATCATCTTCATCTAGTTCACAAGATCCTAAGTTATTCAAAACATCCTGAAGGCAAAAAAAAAAAAAACCACTAGTTAGATACAAAAAAAGTGAGAAACTGTGAAGTTATCTACATGCAGATGCCAAGAATATGTTTTCAAAATTAGAAATGAAAAGCTTTAATTGAATCCCAGAAATTATCTAACATTTTTTAAATTTTCCATTATTGGGGTCACCCTGATTTGGCAAGGGGTTAACTCTCACTCAGCCTTATGAAATGATCAGAAGACACTCTAGCATAAATTCAATCAAGGCTAGGGAGCTAACCCACATGGCGCAGCAGACCTCTCCGGTCTCCTCTGCTAGCAGTGTATTTCATTGTACTTCCCCTCAGAAATGTATTTCAGATAATCCACCTGTTCTGTTTGCTGTTCTGTCTCTGGTGAATCCTCTCAACCATCCCCCCAACTCACACACACACTCACACACACACACACGCCCAACACACACACATTTCTGGTGTGTGCTCCAGTTCTTCCATGCATAAATAAATAAATCTTAAAAAAAAAAAGATTCCATTATTGTTGCCTGATTCACTGGTAAAGGAAAAAAGGGTCACCTTTGTACCTATCTAAAACAAGCTCTTTCTATGGCTGCTGGTGATGTTATGCTAAAGATCTACCTCAACCACACCTGGAGTCAAAGTTAAGGTTATAACTATAACTATATATATATAAAAGTCTGTATATACACACACACTTATTTCTGTTTACCATGCTCAAAAGTACCTGAGTGCTGGCATTAGGAGCAATGCTCTGTACTTCAAAGTATAACAAAGAATAACAAATCTTAGCCTGGACTTTTTCCCAACAATAATTTCGCTCATAGTAATACAACTACTGAAAGAGGATTGAGAGAGAAGTCCGATGGAAGTAGTCCTTTGTGGAAGGCACAAATACATATCCCTAATTTATCTGAGAAACATACCCACCTCATTTACCTGTAATCAGAACCAGGTTAGCATCCTATTCACAGTGCAACCAGAAATTTTCAGTTCATTCTGTTCCTGTCCCACCACTAGGGGAAATAATACTGGTTTTAGAACCAACATAGTGAAGCCAAACCACAGCTGAGGCTGATGATAGCCCAAAATTATTGGAAACAGGTTGACTGTGGAATTGGGCTAGGGATGGCATCAACTGAAAATCACTTTCACCTAAACAGAAACAGAAACTACCTTCAGAGTTTTGAACTCTAGGCACTTGTTAGCAACAAGCTCCTAATTCCAACTGCCTATCTCCTAACTCCTACTGCTACCTGTACTAACAGCCCAATCATCTAAATGGATGCAGAGGTGTTGGTTAATGAAGCAACAGATAACAAAGAATCTCAAGCAAATAATATATTAAGATAATATAAAGCTAACTCATCATGATAAAGAAAGAAAGCTCTTCATCTCAACCCATAAATAATAAAAATGAAGAGATGGAAGAAGATAGCACAAATGATGGAACAAAAAACGCTAACAGAAATCCAAATCTACAACTTGCCTGCATAACTGCATAACATTCCTGAAGAGTACAAGGTAGCAGTTCTAAGGATGCTACTCAAACTAAGAAAAACAATGTATGGACCAAAGCAGGAATACAACAAGAAGAGAGAAATGATGAAAATGTTTCAAACAGAAATGATTTAAGTACACCATAACTGAACTTAAAATATAACATGGCCTCAAAAGTAACCAAACACAAGTAGCTGATAGAATCAATGAATGGATCATATATTGGTGGAAAACACAAACAGATTAGCAAAGAGAAAGCATAGTGAAAAACAGTATAAGAATTTTTTGTGACAGGTGAAAAAGAAACAATATCCGTATCATGAAGATCCCAGAAGAAGATTAAAGTTACATGGAAGGAAATAATATTTGATTATTTGTACACTGTACAGTGGAAATGCTGCAGGATAAAAGGGAATGATAAGAAATGTTTAAAACCCTCAAGAGAAAAAAAAAGTACTTAACCTGGAATACTTTATTCAGCCAAACTATCAAGATTGAAGGAAGAATAAGGAATTTCATAGATAAATAATAAATGAAAGAATGCATGACCAATCCAGCCTTGAAAGAAATAATAAAGGGATTAAAATAACAATATCAAGTCTTTCAATGTGTCACATATACAAATCAAATATATAAACCTTATTATAACTTCAAAAAAATCTATAGAAGTAACCATAAGAAATGGAGATGAAATTCAAACAAACATTAATGTAAGCTGTCAAACGATACAGAAAAACTATAAAAAATACAAAAAAATCAAAATGGCAAAAAATATTGCAATAATCACCTTAAATGTAAATGACTTACATTCACCAGCTAAAAGGTGTGTGGTTGTAAGGCCAGCACCAACAGCAGCAGACATCTTCAGGTACTGCCCACCACCAGTGGCCCACTGGGGCTCAGGCTGCTGGCAGAGGTTGGCAGTAACAGCTTGCAGTGGTGGTTCTCCTACCATGCAGTCCCAGGGCATTTAGCCAGCTAAGGTTGCCCTATGCCAGAGCATGTTCTAGAAGAGTAAGTGATAGCAAGCCTCAGAGTTCCTGTCTCAGGGCTACAAGAATAAGCATGGGGCCCCACTGGGCCAGATCTGGTGCTGCAGCTGCCCAAAGCTACAGTAAGTAGAGAGGCTAGAGGAGTTCCTGGCCAGCATGACAGGCTCCCAACATGGCACACCCTGCAGTACTGTTGCAGCCACCTCCCCACAATACCTTTAAGCTTTTAGACCAGGAGATGTTGAAGCGGCACCAGGTGAGGAGACCAGTTCCAGCCCATGAACCTGCACTGAGGTCTGAGCAGGTTGGGTCTGTGCAGGCACCAAGTTTTTCCTTTTATATTTGGCACTTGGGCCATAGAATGAACCAATCAGGTGTGAACTAAATTTACTGATCAGGTTCACGCCTAACTCATTAGCTAATTATTCAGATTGAAAAATAAGAATGAACTGATCAGTGTTAAATGATTCAGTCAGTTACTTAGGATTGAAAATGGTCCAATCATTTATATAGGGTGAAAGACCCTAGAAGAGGATAAGAAGAAGGACAAGAATCAGCACAGGACTTTCTGTTCCCAGTCTGCTAAGAAAAAAGTAGCATCCAGCTTCAGCTGTCAGTCTGAAGAAAGAAGAGAAGTCAAAGATATTTTCAGAGACCTGGCCATTGTACCTGCTTCCAGTTCTGTCTCTGACATTGCCAAAAAGGAGTAACACAAGTCTCAGCCATATAAAGAACCTTTGCGCTATTGGCTTATGACCATACACCACAAGGAGTTGGTAATTTCCGGTGCATCTGACACTGCCTACTTGGGACTGGAGGAATAGCTCTTAACAACTTCCTATCTCAGACCTCTTTCAATACAGTGACTAATATTGCCTCCATTGCTGTCTGGTACAGCAACTGGTGCTGTCTAACCTTATCTTCAGATTGTTGCTGTGGGCTGCTATGGTGTCATATCAGCAGACCCACCTGTCAGCACCCCCAGCTTGCATTGTGAATTGGATCCTGACCCACTGCTTGTCAGTATGCCATGAGCTCCAGGACCTCATTGATGGGACATCAGCATCTTGCATAGCAGCCTTTTGTTTGGGACTTCTGGACATTCTGGACACTATCTGCAGTGAGAATGCCAGCCACGTGTAGCCTTAGAAACTCTTTGTTTCCCCAGTTTATTAAATAAACCCAATTGTCATTGTTCCCTGAATCTGAATGGTCTTCCAGTTGTGCATGGGAATGAAAAGTTATAGACAGTGACCTGTCTTCTGTTCTTGGTACTGTCCTTTGATTTCTACAGCACTGCTTTAGATTGTTTCAATGCCAAGCATTCTTTCTGATTGATCATAACATTATAAAACTGGAAATTAACAATAAACCAAGAAAAACCTCAAACACATGAAAATGGAGGAAAATGTTGTTCAATCATCACTGGATTAAGGTGGAAATAAAAGCAGAAATGACTACCCAGAGATGAAAAATAAAAATGAGGAAAAAAGCTATAAGAAAGTATAATATGCAGCAAAAGTAATACTAAGAGGGAATGTAATTGTAATACAGGTCTACATTAAAAAACAAGAACAATCCCAAATAAACAATTAACAAAATTGTACCTAAAACAAAGTGAAAAGGAATTAAACCAAATGATAGTAAAAGGAAGGATATGAAATAAAAATTAGAGAGAAAATAAAAAAGAAAACAAATAATCCATATAAAGGATCAATAAAACTAAAAGATGGTTCAATGTGAAGATAAATAAAAATAATAAACCTTTAGTTACACAATTGAATATAATTAAAGTTTAAAAGAAGGATTGCCACAAATGGCACATAAGTATAAACCATCTTAAGGGATGCTATGAACAACTATATACTAACAAATTGATAACTTTGAGGAAACGGATAAATTTTCAGAACAATACCGTTTAAGAAGATTAAGTTAAAAAGAAGTGAAAATTTGAATAATCACAATTGTGAAACATGAAATATCAATGAAAAAATTTCCAAAGTGAAATGGAAGCCCAGAACCAGAAATATTTTAAGTAAATTTTATGAAGACTCTAAAAATAACTTATTCACATTTTCAATTATTCAAAAAAAACTAAGAACAGAGAATGTTTCCTAACACATTCTATGATACTGTTATCTTATTATCAACAGTATATAAAGATATCACAAAATAAGAAGACTACAGACCCATACTTCTGATAAATAAAGATGCGAACAATCTCAACAAAATACAAGCAAATTAAATTCAACAGTGTATTACAAGGATCATACACCATGACTCGGTAAAATTTATTTCAGAAATGTAAGAATGTTTTTACATATACAATAAATCAATGTAATACATTATATCAACAAAAAAGCAAGTAAAAATACATTATATCAATAGCTGCAGGAAAACAGTTGTAAATATAATGTAAATTAGCACAACTATTTTGGAAAGTATTCTTGATGTATCTTAAAAAACTGAAAATGGAAATACCACATGATCCTGCAGTCTCACGTTTTGACACCTATCCAAACAATGTGAAATCATCAACAGAAATTAAATTATCTGGAAAATTTATTGTGGCATTATTTACAGAAGCTAGGAAATAGAAGCAACTTTCATGCCCACTGATTGAGTACTGGAAGGTGTGATACATGCATACAATAAAATATAATTTTCAACTACAAGGAATGAGTAAATGCAATCATTTAAATCAACTGGAAGGAACTTGTGGGGATTATCCAAGGAAAAGTAAGACAAAAAGATAAAAAAGACTATCAGTCAAAAATGTCAAATATTATTGTAATATAGTGAACAAAGTAGATGAACAGATAAAACCTAACAGTTATAAACTAGCAGACTTTGTTAAATGAACTTAGGTTCTGAGGTAGAGAGGGTGGGGGAAGGGAAAAGGTTCAAGTTGGTATAATGGATAAAGAGTGGAAAATATAAGAAAAATAAAATAACCAGTGGAAAAAGTTCTAATAATTATTATAAAAACTCTTAACTTCTCCAATTATTTGTCTCTAAGCTTCTTTAAGAGACACACAACATAAATCAGTGGAAACATATGAGTATCAAGAATACTAGAATATAGCAAAGTATTTTAATCAGAACTTCTTTAATGATCATGAAAAAAGATGAGTTTAATCACTAAAAATGCACAAAAAGGATGTGAAAAGTGTTTTTTACAAATGGACAGAAATCTGTGAGTTGAAATTTTAGATTTTTTTTCTAATATTTATCGTTTAAATTTGTGTAACTGCTGACACATTTTTGTTTCTCAATCAAGGTTTTACAAAGTGACAAATAATTTACATTTTCCTTATTTGGAAGCCCCAGGGATTTTTTTTACCATTTTCCAATCACTTACTTAGGTTAGGAGGGACGAAATGAGGAAATAAATACTAATGAGATTAAAAATTAATTATTGACTTTTATATGCAAACAAGCTCAACAAAATGCAAAACTAGATTCACCTTAAGAACTAAAAATGGAAATACAATATGAATACAGCTTTCTGTATTCCAAAGATAAAGACTTCAAGATAAACCAAACCTGCCTACAACTTGATCTTGGACTTCCAATCTGCAGCATCACATGAAAATAATGTCTATTATTTAAGCCAACTAGTCTATGATATTTCCTTATGTCAACTACAGCAAACTAATAAAACTAACATTTAGAAATCAACAAGTGTCCAAACAAGGGGAAAGGAAAATAAATGAGTGACTAGCATATGATTATCACCTTTTTTTCTAATACTTAGTAAGGGTATTTTGCTCATTGTAAGCTTCTAAGACTTGGTTTCCACAATTCTCCCCCTTTATTTGAACCACCCCACCAAATACCCAAACTATAGAAGCTTCCAGTTTCTTAGTAGAGTCAAACTCTGTCCTTGATGGATGATTCAAGATAGGCTTCTTAACCAAACTTGCTGAATATTCCTTTCATAGACATGATAAAAGTATTTTACTGATGATACACATTGCAAAATGAAAAATTGCTGACATAACAAGGTCCATGTATTTCACTGTATGTTTAAGACCAGTCTAAATGCACTTGAAAAATAAGAAAGGTCCAGTAGTAGGTCTGCTCCCTGGTTCCTAAGGTCCAGAGGCATATGAGCTCTTTCCAAGACTAGGTTGTGTTCAGAACTCTTTTGAATTTTCATCAACAATACATCCAATACAGCTTGAAAAATAAAAGTTTAAAAGGTTTCATTTAAAAAGCCTTTCTGGGCCTTCCTGGTGGCACAGCAGGTTGAGTTCCACACTGTGAAGCATCCTTGGTACAGCAGCACAAGTTCGATCCCTGACCAGGGAGGGGACCCACATGGTGCAGCAGACCTCCCATGCCTTGCTCGCTGCTCCTTTCAACAGTGTATTTCAGTCTATCTGCCTATTCTGCTCCCCATTCTGTCTCTAATGAATCCTCTCACCTCCCAAATCTGGCCTGAACCCCAGTTCTCATATGCATAAACAAATACATATTTAAATAAATAAATAAGTCTTTCCATGGTCTTCCAACATTTAACTTTAAAAAATTTAGCAAAAATAACTTTAAAAGCACCAACAAAGTGAACAAATTTGGAAAACTCACCACATTTTTCCAATTTTATTCCATTTTGCAGATGACCACTGACATTTGGACCTGGAAGAGTTCATTTACCATTGATCTAAATGAACTGTTCATAAATCCATTCATTCAAAATGGCCTTGTTTATATTCTGCTTACAAAGCAACGTTTTTGTTACTATACTGGAGTCTTTGATGCTGATGAAACCTCATGACAAAAGGAGCATAGATGCAGAGACAAGATAATGTCACAGGAGTAAAATCAATGAGCGCTCATGAATCTGAAAAAAAAAAATCTTTTCCAGATCTCTCCTTAAAAGAGACCAAAAGCAGCAATAATACATTTGCCTTTAGTCACCACTTATGAGCAATCCAGGTTTTTCCCCCAAACACCCCCCAACAAAACAGAATCAGGTCTTTACTTATTTGACACACACACACAAAGGAAAAAGAAAAAAATTATTGGAACCTATTTTTGTTGTCAGATAACAAGGTTTGTCTTGAGGGAAAAAAAAGTCAGAAGCAGTTTTGAAAGGCTAAGGAAACCAATCTAAATGACTTCTACCATAACTACTGACATTATGAATATCAAGAAAACAATAATTATGTCTAAATGAAACAATATGATTCTATTCAGTGCTAAGAGTTCATAATACTCAAATAGAAAAGTTAATATGAATTATAAAAGAACCACTAATGGTACACACACACACACAAGCAAGGTAAGCTCTATTGTTTTCAGTAAGTTAATATATGGTATTTTTCTTTCTTAATTATATGAATATTTGTAACATAAATTCTGTATAGAAAGAGGCCTATCAGTAAGCAATAGCATTAAGGGTAGTTCGGTATCAGGAATAGAAAGGACTGATCAACATGGATGATCACACATAATTACCAAGTGGAAAAGGAGTTCAGCATTTAATTAGCACTAATAACCATACCATGTATACATTTCAGACATTTGATAAATTAGCAGAATATCTGAAAGTGGGAACTAAGCAGAAAAAGCCTTTCATCTCCTGGTAGATAACAACCTATAAAGCTCTACACAATAAAGCATAATAATGAAAGTCCATGAGTTTTTAATAAATAACATTAATATGCTATGCACACATATATTAATAACACAAAAATTGTTGCATAACACAAAAATGATTATATAACAGTGTTGGACTACAGAAGCAAATCATTGACTCAGAGAACACCAGTATTCCACAACTTTAAAAGCTAGACTTGAACTAGAAAAATAAAGACATAAGGACATATAAAATATAGAGTTTAATCATAAAAATAAATTCCAAGTTGATGGCCAGCGTCTCTAGTCTGAACTATTTCTGAATGAAGAGCAAATTCTAATTTACAGACAAAATACTACCTAGCCAGCAATATTTAATGTGAAAGTTCAAAAGATGATTTTATTTTTTCTTTTTACTAATAGCATTAGTAATCCCATGTCCAAAATTAGACTCAGATGTTATTAAAATCCCAAGGAAATGTCATAAAAATTTCCACATCAATAAAGTACAAGAAGGAAAAAATTAAAAGAACTGTAAATCCTATTATTGGCACATTTATACTCAGTTGTAGTATAAGCATGCTGGGTTACTTTATAGTCATTATAACACATATTTTGTATTTTGATTTTTTTTTTTTTTAGAGCCTGGCAAGATGGTAATAGAGTGAAGATACTGCTCTGCCTCCTCCACATATTTACAACTAAATCACAAAAAAAACAAAGTCAACAATCCCTGAAAGATACATAGATGACCATTGCATACATCAGGAAAAAAGTACAGTGGGAAGGAGTAGGAAAACCTGTAATTAAAATACATTATAATACCAGGGCACTATAAGCCAGTCAAAGGAGGGATACTATATACATAATAAATCCTCTGTTGTTAACTCATGGGAAGATGCCCACATGTGGGACTTTTAAAAAACAACACTACACATGATGCAGGACAGCAAGGGGCATGAAAACTGACCAAGTACTGCCCAAATTGTTACTGGACACCATTTGAGTTCACCTGTGCTCACAATTGCAAGACTATTCAGGTTCAGAGAACAACAAAATGGGATTTATTTAGAAAACCAGGGAATAAAAAGAGGTACTGAGGATAAAAATGGCCATTTACCTCACCTGAAGTGTCCAGTGTTTTCAAGTTCTAAACACAAATACTCCCAAGATGACAGACAGCTTCCTGTCACTGCAGACTTGGGGCACAAGGCAGTGAGACTATAGGGTGTGATCCAACTCATGAAGACAGTGAAGACACAACAGGAGATGCTCACCAGAGCTGCCCATATGCCCCAGCACAGCACCAGACAATCGACACTCATTAAAGCAGCTGCAGCTGCTGAACAACCGTCTAATGGCCACACTCACGCAGCTCAGTGAGGTGCCTGGTTCTGGGTCTCCACCTTCCCTAACAGGCTATAGCAGCAGAAAAACCAGGGACAGTTTCGGTTGTTCATCTACTTGCAAGGCCACCAAACTGTTCCTCTCTGAGTTTGGCTGCTGTAAGCCTCTCAATGTTCTTCAGAAGTCCACACAGCCTTCTGGAAGATCAGCATGGTGGGGGAAGAAATCGCTGACCCCCAAATCTCTGAAGATCTGAAAACACTGAATCCCAAACGCTGAATCCCGAACACTGAATCCCACGGGCTGCTTCTCCAGTCCCTTAGATGTCTTATCAGAGTATCCACCTACAGATAATCTTGTTTGCATTTTCCCTGGCACTATCCACCATCACCAGCACTCCCTCCAAGTGGCACTACCTGTAACAGTTTTGGCTTCAGTCACCGGTTACACACAGGATGCACAGGGTGTATAGAGTTGCCATGAAGGAACAAAGTGTGCACCACTGGAGATTTAAATGAGTAAGAGTAGAGTCAGTGCTTTAGTTGGACTACCGAACTACAGCAAGTAGAGCCCAAATTGATAGGAAGAGCCAGATAGAATCACCTATGCCTTTTACAAAAGAGGTCATTATTTGTAGCATGAAGTTATGTTATGATATGCCTTACCTTTATCCAGGGTCAAAACCAAGACAACATCCGAAAACGCTCATTAAACAGAGTTGAAACCATCTTTATCTTAATAACAAGAGCAATCACCCAGGGAAATGTTCATACTTGAAAAGCAATGAGAATAATTCTCATTTTGTAGCCCTGTAAAATATGTTTCTCACCCAGTATTGCATTTATTTCTCAACTACAGGCTAATGGTTAAGGCTAGCAGAGGACTGTATAAGACAATTTAGCCACAGAATTTGCTAGGGGAGAGGGTCAATGAGGATCTCTACTACACAATTCAGGTGCCCACATCATGGTAGGAAGTCACTGTAAGTGAAGTTTCAGTGTACTATTGACCTACTTTCTACCTTACCAGCACTGCTCTCCTGGCCATCTTAACAGATGCAAAAGCATTGGTCTGTGAAATAATAGGCATCTAAAGATGATAGATTAAAAAAAAAAAGAGCTTTCTTCAAATATAGATATTAAGAAAAGGAAATTTCTTATTACAACCCACAAAACTGAAAAAGAAGAGACAGAAGAACATATCGCAAATTCTGGAGCAAAAATAACTTAAGACTCAGCAGAATTGAAGTATATCCCTGACCTGATAAGTTTAAGGAAACAGATATAACCATGCTTACTGAATTAAGAAAGACAAGTGATGATGAAAAATTGACACAATAAAGACTTAGAAAACATGAGACTATTGAAACTTGAAATAATGGAACTATAAATAACATAAGCAAATTAAAAATATAATAGAGGGTCTCAATAGTAGACAAATGCTTGATAGGCAAAGAATTAGTGAGTTTCAAAGCACAATAGTGCAGAACACACAAATAAAAAAGGAGAGAAAATTAAATGCAAACACAAAAATGAATACAGTGTAAGAGCTCTCTGGATAACCTGAAGAGAAATGGTATTCATGTCATTGGGGTTCCAGAAGAAGAAAAAAAAAAAAAGGAAAAGCCATAAAATAAAAACCATCTTAATCTTGGAAGCAAACCAGATGTCCTGATCCAAGAGGAACAAAGATTTCAAAACAAAATAATTCTACATTGGACCATCACATCCCAAGATGTATTATAATTAAACTGTTGAAAGCCAGTGATAAGGGCAGAATATTAAAAGCATCAAAAGAAAGAAAAATAACCTATAGTAGAGCACTTATTAGATTGTCAGTGAACTTTCAGTGGAAAAACTCAGTGACAATAAGGGAATGATAGGAGATATTTAAAGTGCTCGAAGAAAAAGGTTTCCAGCCTAGAATTCTTTATCCTGAAAGGCAATTATTCATGACAGAAGAAAGGAAGAAAAAATGAAAAACAAAAAATTCAGGACTATATCAACACTAAGTCAGACATAAAAGAACTACTAAAGGAGCCAGTATAAAACAAGAACAGGACAAATACAGATGTAACAGATACCTAAATTATACAATGCAGAGGAGGAAGAGGAGGATGATGATAAATATGTGATTCATAAGAACAAGTTTCAGATAGACCATCCAACAGGCTGTATAAAAATTAATTTACTTCCTTACTCAACAATATTTATTGAAGACTTACCAACTGCCAAGTATAGTAATAAGTTCTTGTTCTGAACAATTATGAGAGTTTCCTAATTAGATAATAAAACAAATTTACAAATGTGACTTCAATATTACTATATTTTTTTAAATATTACATAATATTTCCTGGTTGTAGGAAGTAGCTACTTTATATAAAAGTATAAAGTAAAAAAAAAAAAAAAAGGGCAGGCAGACATATGAAAATCTGAAGGAAAAACAATGCCAATAGAGGAAACAACAGATGCAAATCATCCAAAGTGGGTATGAGTTCAGGATATTGGCAGGGCAGAAAGGAGACTTAAAGAGATTGTAGAGAAGAGGTGAGTCAGGGGAGGCACAAGCAGAAATTTAAGGTCATTTATAATCCTAGAAGGCTATTATAAGTTTATTAGATATTTGAATGGAAGTGAGTATGTAGGTTTGAAAACAAGGTCCAGAGTGATTTCCTTAAATCTTCTCAAGTGTCTGTGCTTCCATTTTTTTTGCTACATTTTATGGAATCTCAAAGAACTTAGTTTCTTTTAGTCTTGAATCACTTTGCTGTAAAATGAGGGCAAATCATCAATTTTCCTAACTTATATTACTTTCATGTTAAAATGATCCTTAACTATGCTGTTTGATAAAGTATTTTTTAATTATAACCTTTTGAATAATTCTTGACATTTTCTTTATTTCTCAGTTGCAAATTGAAGCATTTTTTTCTTTTATTTAAATGCTCATGAATATCAAACTAATATTCCATTCCCTGAAGACTCCTGAAGTTCCTGTGGCTAATATTTTCTGTTATCTTGTGAAATACTAACATTAATTTCTTCCCATGTGGACTTACACTACTCTCATTTACATTATTATGAAAATAGATATGGTGTATGATTTTTACGGACCCTACAACATTTAGCACTATGATTTTTTCAATGATATTAAAATATTGAGACACTGTTCTATGTCAGGTACTAACCAGGTAATACACTGTCTCAAAGTTTGAAGTTGCAAGATAGAACAGTGTTAGACAGTTACATTTTCTAATTATGGATAAATCCTTAGCTATTTAAATGATTTATTATATTCCTTTATTAAAAGATCACATGGGAGATATATTTGGAACAACATAATTCTTCCCACTGGGTTGTTTTCATTTAATGTACATTATATTGTGATACAAGGAAATACATCATAGGAAGAGTAGCAAACCACCAAATTATAGAAACTGCTTTTTTTCCTCATAAAATTAGAACTTCCCATCTAGTTGAATAACTGAATTTTTATTCCTTCATGTAGGGGGATGAACTGTAGTTAATGACTAAATTTTGTTAAATGCTACACCATCAAAAAAGAAAGGACAAATACTTCAGCAATAAAAATGAACATAACTAGTTTAGAAGTGCTTTATCATCAGCAATAAGTTATTCGTTGTTGAAACCATCTATTATAATCTATGACAGAATAGAGTCCTAATTTCTATTATCTGAAGGATTAGTTTAAAGCATGATATTGTGATACACTATATGATAAAATCAAATACAGTCACAAAATAATTATATCTTTAAAATATATATCAATATTATTTTCATCTAAATATAAAGAACAGAAATTATTAGCATACAAGTCAGAAAAATAATTGTAACAGATGTATAAGATTTTCAAATTTTATCCCACTTGTTAGATTGATGTAAAAGTTAGACAACTATTTTTATCTAAATCAGCTGCAAAATTGTATTACTCATAATGCTTTACTCTGGCCAACCATTAACATTAGATTTTGTTTCATCTAACTTGATTATAAAAATTTCTATATATATTCTAAATAATTCTAAGTAAGTGAAGTACTTTCTAATTAAGAGAAATCAAAATGTAAACTACTCAATTCAACTTCATTAATATATAAATTAATGGAACATTAATATAATGACTGAAAGTAACAAGATTTAGTGAAAAATATATTTACAGAAAAATGAATTTAACAAATTGAGTTTTTAATGAAATTATAGTTGTTTTACTATAAATCTTACTTTCCTATGTCACCTCATTTTTCTCTATTACGTTGAAGTGCTTTCATTAAGTTACCCTCTTTTTTCTTCATAGCAACAATATTTTTAAATTTGTAAAGTGACCATTATTAATTCAATGTCAAAAAATCTCTTGAAAACAGTTATATATAAATGTGCATATGTAACACAAGAAAAATATGAAGTCTTATATTTTTATGATTTTTTCATCATTTTCCAAAAAAAATCTATCATTTCTAAAAATCTCAGATTTTTCATATTTGTTTCACAAATATGAGAAAAGTCTTGGAGATAATTCCATACATCTTGTATAATTTAAAATGAATAACCCAAAATAATTCAAGTTGCTAAAATGAAATCCAACCTGTGGATTCCTTCTCCCTTAATTAATAAAATAATAATAATACACATACCATTTGCCACACAGGTGTGCAGTGGTAGTAGGGTAAAACTGGTTTCCCAGTCTTGGTTTTAGTCCATGACTGCTCTGCCTTCACATATTACTCCTTGCCAATAGGGATATATGTTTTATTACTGTTATCCCTCTAGCTGTATTCTTTGAAGACTTTGACCCTACTTGCCTATAGTCCTGGGTGTCATCAGTGTATAGTCTCTGTGATGGGTTAGGTATATTCCATTTATTTCCCACATCACAAATACTTCTGTTTCAGTCTTTAGTACAGTTCTTGGTTACTTATTGTCCCTACTGGACTGTAAACTCTTTGGAATTATACAGATGGGCATAATATCATGCATTTCTCAAAGGAATTGGTTATTTATTAAACATCTGACCCTAAGGAATTTACTCCAACACAAAATAAAATGCAATTTGCACCTAGAAAATGAAGGAGATTAGGAATGTAGTTAAATAAACATTTTAAGATCACAGACTATAGTATTTTCCCCACATTATATTAATTTCTAAATAATTAGAACAGAAATAAATGAAATAGAAAACAAAAATACATTCCAAAAGATCAATGAAACCAAGAGGTATTTTTTTATAAAAATAAACTAAATTGACAACCCATTGGCTATGCTCATGAAGAATAAAGAGAGAACTCCAAATTAGTAGAATCAAAAATATTTCTTCTTATTATTTATACTTATCAAGTCAGGTATGGATTTATTTCTGTCAGGGTTAAAATTAGCTTACCCAAGCACTGTTTATTGTAGACAAAGATAAGGTTAGTGTATAATGACTTATGACTTTCTAGAAACCTGAAATTATTGTTATAATCAACGCCTTAAATACCTGAACAATGTTGCTCAATGAATAACAGATATCTAATAAATAATTGCCAAATGAATTCATGAAGGCACACTATAAATTATAGACAAGACAAGGAAAAATTAGAAATGGTAAGGAGAAATTAGAAATGAAATAGAAGATAGTAACACAGAAAATTATATTATTTCTATTTTTCACCTATTTTTATGAAAATAAATAGGTTTTTAAAAATTTAATTACAAGTATTTTCTATGGTAACTTCATTCATACTTAATTTCCCTATTTACTATCTATGTCTAAGTGTATGTAGTTAGTTTGTGAAAATATGCTACTCTTAGTTAACTGAAATCTATTAAGAAATGTTATATAACATTATACACTGAGTTTCCACAACTAATTAGAATATATCTGCAAACTAAATTCCTATTATTAAAATTTGAACAATATTTTTGTATGTATTTTCTGCTTTAATATTGCCTCTCAGATGCTATTTCTTCAAAAAGTTAACAGCATTTTACATGTACTAATATTTTCCTTGGAGACCACTGCCCCTTGATGCTGATATAAACCATTTTCCACTACAGTTTAGGATTCTGTTACCTAAATTACATGTAATTTATCTAGCAACTTTACCTAATTGTACAGATCTATAGAGCACTGGCTAAATGTCACAAGTTAGATTCTGTAGAGCAAAACATTTTATGGACCTAAACTTCAGGAAATTGAGATTTTATTACATAATCATATTGGTAGGACACAATTTCCTTTGTGAAAATTAGCTTCAAAAATACACTCACGCTATTTTATAACTTCAAACATGAAGTGTCTATGAAAGTATTTGGAGGACCTAAAATTGTACCCTATTTGTAACCGTTAGCCAACTGTAATTTACTTAGAGTCTGTGTCAGACACAAAGAAATTTATTACTCACACCAATAACAATATCCAGTGTTAGCATTTTGGATGATTTTCTGAGCACCAATTCCCACATATTAACATGAAGAGTGCCCAATAATATGTGTGCTAGCTCTCGGCTGTATTATAAGATACAAGCACTGTTTGGCAAATGGAAATAGAATGAAAATCTCTGATAACTGCCAGTAAGTATACCTATCATCACTCTTGAAAATGACGGTATGTCTAATTTTTAAGACTTTCTACTATTAAACATCTTTGAAAAAAAAAAAAGTCTTGCTTCAAAGTTACTGAGTTCTCTTTTCAGAATTTACTCAGTTTTTTTCAGTTGTTCATATTATTTACGGTGAGTTGATACATGCAATTATCTAAGGGTAATTTTTCACATGATTCTCATCAAATAATTAGCATAAGGAAATTATTGGTATCACTTAGCCTGTAAATGAACTTAATCCTAACACTAGTTAAGTTTATGGTGTTATTTACCAGATCTGTTCATTCATAATGAAAACAGGTTAAATGAGATAATAATATCTAAGATTGTTTCTACCTCCAAATTACTCCCTAACATAATAGCAATAATGAAATAGTATATTGTTTGCTATAGTCATTTCATATTAACCTTTTATAACTTTTTTCTACTTTGGCCTATTATTATACTTCAGGGAACAGCTTATTACTTGTTTTCAATATGCATAAACACCCATTCACATTTTGAGCAAAGAAATTATCTCACTAGTTACATTTAAAAGTAAAGGTGTAAAATATCATGTGCTGTGTTAAGGCTTTGTCATTAAGTATAAGCAAATTTTATTTACATATTCAATTATGATGCCAGTGTAATTAAGAAATATAGAACCAAAATGGTTAATTCCTGAAAGGCATATTATCTCTATGCTACATAATTTTGTAATAAAAAAGACAATATAGGGATTATTCTCTTGAAGTATAATGGATTTCTTCTAGTAGGGATATTATAAGGAGATTAATTATATTCATTTGCCCACAATCTTTCCAATAAATACACAGAGTGATCATATGCCCTAAAAAACTACATGTAGTTGTGTATTATATGATAGAAAATCAGATTAAAAGTAGACATTTATAGCAAGGATTGGATTGTTTTCCTCCAATGGCTTGCAGCTGCTAATTCATCAATTTTTGTACCAGATAAGGAAGTTTCTGAGTTCTGTGAGCGACATTAGAAAATATAAGACTCAGTAAAGGGGAAGTTAAGCTATATAAACTAACATTAATTTTGAGAAAAAGTTCTGAATAATTGAGGGTGATATTAAATATTCCAACCTTCTGCAATTTCACATGCTTCAAAATGATAAGAAAAATAAGAATTAAAAAAAAAATCAGCAGGTACTTCAGAATTGCAGAATATTTTACAATCATTAAAATGCTATGTGCATTAAAGTAAAGCTTTTATGTGTCTTTCCTACAAGAAAAAAAACCCTAAAAAGCCTTTGTCCTTTAAAAAATACCATCTAAAATGGGCTTTCTTACAAGAACATTTGTAATAAGCTAGAAAAGAAAATGCAAGCTATGTGATTTTTATAAGCAAATTTCTCACAGAAGATATACAAAACAGCCTTATTTAGAATAATGTTCAATCTTATTTTTAAGCCTAAGGAATGTAGATGACTATATCATGAAATAACTGAATTTATTTATTTTAAACTCAAGATTTTAATACCTTATTCTTGAAGCATTAGTTGTACAATGCGAAACATAAAAATTATCTACCATAATTTTATAGAAAATAGCGAAACTCAGCATTTGCATTGTATTATGGGCTTTGAGATCTGGATTTGCAAGTCCTAAAAACTGATCCTCTTCCCATAACCTTAATCTTTAAACTTCCTATTCTATGTGGGAAGATTAGCAGTGTGGATTTGGTCTCCCTAAAAGGGCTAGAGAGGCTTTTTTCAATATTCTCAGAGTAAACCTTGAAAACTGACCATACATATGAGATATCCAGGAGAGGTGGAGGAGGTAGTTGGGGAAGACTAATAATGGGGGGGAGGGAAGGGAAGATCACAAATTTAACCAAGATTGTGAAAGACCGATACACCAAAACTATAAAACACTGATGAAGAATTTGAGGAAAACACAAATAAATAGGAAAATATCCAATGATATCTAACATTGGAAAAAATAACATTATTACAATGTATATATTACCCAAAGTTACCCACAGATTCAATGTAACCCCTATCAAACTTAATTTTGATGCCCCATATTTTTACAGAAATAGTAAAAAATATTATAAAATTAATGTGAAACAACAAGAAGTCTTGAATAGTTAAATAAACCTTATACAATAATAACAAATCTAGAAGGAACACACTTTCTGATGTCAAAGCACATTACAACACAATAGATCTAAAATAGCATGGTATTGATATGCAAACACAGATATAGATCAGTAAGCTAGAATAGAAAGAACAGAAATCATTCCAAACATACACAGTCAAATGTTTTTCAACAAAGGTATCAAAAATACACCTTGGGGAAATAACAATCACTTCAACTTATGGTGCTTGGAACACTGGTCAGCTACATGGATAAGGATGAATATGAATCCTTATCTAATACCACAGGCAAAAGTCAACTGTGAACAAACTGAAGGCTGACATGTAAGATATGAAACAATAAAACTAGAAGGAAACATAGGCCAGAATCTTCTTGACATTGTTTGTAGGACCAACTTATGGAAAGTATGCCAAAAATATATGCAACAAAAACTTTTGAATGGAATTGGATCAAACTAAAAAGTTTCTAAACAATAAAGTAAACAATCAACAAGTTGAAAAAGCAACCAGAGGTGGAAGAAAGTATATGAAAATCACACATCCAATAAAGGGTTAATATCCATAATATACAAGGAACTCAAACAGTTCAACAGAAAAAACAAGTGCCTCAATTTATAAAAACTTGCTAATATCAAATAACAATAAAGATGAAAATCTAATATTATAATCAGTATGTCATTGCCTTTATTTTACTGCTACCATGGTTATGAATACTAAGTAGTTTTCTGGTTGCCAATATTTAATCATTCTTTGATCATGCTTTTTTTGCAAACATTAAGCTTTATGGTTTCCAGCTTTGAAGTTTAAATTTTGTGCAAGACTACAAAGAAAAAAAAAAAACATACTATTATTCTACATACTATTAATTTCATACCATTAATTTCAGTATAGTTTGAAATTAATCAAAAGTGTATTTGATGATAATGAGGTCCTTGAACTCTGAAGAAAAATACTTGCTCACTTATTTTTGGTTAGCAGTTATTTAAATACGAATTTAATTAAGAATAACCACAAATTGACCTTTGAAATTGGTACTTTTTTTTAACTAATTCAAGTAGAAATTGAGAGAGAAATGAGGAAAAATATTAGAAATATAATTTATGGTCTACCTATCTGTCTATCTGTCTACCTATCATGTAATAGACATTCATTCTGCAAACACACATAAGCTATGGATACACACATGCCTTCTCCTTTGCTCAGAGCTAGGTTACTGGGGCCCCTTGTCACCTGCAGGTTTAGGTTGTTTTTCGTGAACAGGAGTCACTGAAGTCTTTTCCCTGCCTACCCTTATATGAATTTCAGATGTAGCTGGAGCAAAAATTAACTTTTAAACTAAAGATAGAAGCAATCTATTTATGGTTTTTAAAGTTATTATAAATTGTGTTCTATTTTCATCATTATTGTAACATCAATCTCATCTTATCTTGTTTTATATTGACTTGCCCCACTTCTTCCTCTTGTCTGCTTTCAATTTTCCCTCTTTGTATAAACCCATTCTAAACACTTCTGTGATTCTTTGCTCCATTTCCCAGGAAAATGAGGTGAAGGAATAATGGAGCAAGGTTTGTTTACATATTTTAAATTTTAAAATTTTATATATGCCATAATCTTCATCTTTATTGTTTTTTCTTACTTTCATTTGATATTTTAAATTTGATTTTGACCTTTAAGATAAATTATCTTTTACTTCTTTTCTTAATGGGAAATCTCAGCTGGAGAATTTCTCAATTGTATCTATAATCTGTACTTTAAAATTTACATCTGCACACTGACTACTTTCTATAAACAACCAATTTGGTAAGCAAAATATTAATGTTTCCCATACCATTAGTTAAGATTGAGTATATGGTGAAGAAAAAACAATTTAAAGAAAATTTAACTATATGTAAATTGATATTTATGATATGTATATAACTTTTAAATAAGAAACTAATTTAATTCCCTTACTGTATAAATTCTGTATAATGTTTAAACTGATTTTTGTAAAAACTTGACTTTAAATTTACTACATATATTTTAATCAATTAATGTGAACTATATTTACAAAGTACAATTTTCATTTCTCTTCTAAAACCAGAATACCAATTTTAGGCACTCAGCCTTTCATCTGACACTCCATATGTCTTCAATGTTCTCTCACTAAAGACGGTAAACTTTATTCTTGGCATTAAAGTGGGCTGATATTTGTATAAAGGTGTGAATAAAGTGAGATGTAAGATAATGTGAATTTGGAAGAAGGAGGCAGATAATTGGAAAAGGCTCATATTTCTACTCTCCATGCTCCCTTTTTAATCTCCAGGAATCAATTTTATTGTCTATTAAAAGTCAAAAATGGGCCTCCCTGGTGGTGAAGGGAATAAGTTTCAGCTTTATCAAGCTAAAGTCAGCGACAGTGAAAGAGTTTGATCCCCAGCCAGGGAGCTAACCCACAGGGCAGAGCAGACCTCTCCTGTCTCTCTTGCTTCTCCCCTTAGCAGTGTATTTCAGTAGTTTTGTCTGTTCTGCTCCCCACTCTGTCTCTGGTGAATCCTCTCACCCCTTGAACTTCTGACCTACATCCCAGTTCTTGTATGCATAAATAAATAATATAATTTTTTAAAAAGTTAAAAATAAAGGTTTCAGGGCCTCCCCGGTGGCGCAGTGGGTTAAGCAACGCACTAAGAAGCAAACCGCAGCCGCTGCAGCACGAGTTCGATCCCTGCTGCCGGCCAGGGAGGGGACCCACATGGCTCAGCAGACCTCTCCTGCTGTGCCCGCTGCTCCCCTCAGCAGTGTACTTCNNNTGATCTGCCTGTTCTGCTCCCTGCTCTCTGTGGTGAATCCTCTCACCCCCCACACTTCTGGCCTGTACCCCCAGTGCTTGTATGCATAAATAAATAAATCTTTAAAAAAAAATAAAAAAATAAAGGTTTCACAAAGAGATTACTTTTAGATAAGTTATAAAGCTCTTCCCCCCATCCATGTCACATGAAAAAAGGACTGCAATATATATATAAAAAATAATTTCCTATTTATATTTTTTCACTTGCTTCCCAAAATTGAAAAAAAGTTCACAGGAAAAACTTATGATTATTTTTCCCGTCTTGACTGTACTTGGTTTGTTTAAATTTTCGATTTCTTCCTGATTCAGTCTTGAAAGATTGTATGCTTCTAAAAATTTGTTGTTCATTTCATTGACATTATCCAATCTATCAGCATAAAGATGTTCACAGCAATCACTTATGACCCATTTCTGAGATGTGTATTGTAATTTTTATTTTGTCTCATTCTATATCTTACAGTTTTCTCAATGTATTTCTCAGTGTTTTCTCAATGAGGCTAGCTAAGGTTTGTCTCTGCTGCCATCCTTTCAAAAAACCAACTTTTGTTTTATTGATTTTTTTGTGTGTTGTCTTTTTAATTTCTATTGTTTTTATTTCCTTTATAATATATATTACTCCCTCCATCTAGTGACATTTGCTTCATTTGTTTTTCTTTTTTTAGTTCCTTAAGGCATAAAGTTAAACTATTTGAAATTTTTGTTGTTTTCTAATGCATTACTATATTGCTATATATTTTTTGATAATAGATGCATAATTCTTCCCTCTTTTGCTGTGCAGAAGCTTTTTAATTTCAAGTTGTATCACTTTTCATTTTTGTTTGCTTGTTTTTGCTTTTCTTGCTGTTGGAATTCAGGCCCCCAAAAACACCCCTGAAATAAATATCATGGAATTTTTCTCAGTATATTTTATGTTTTCAGATCTTCTACTCAAGTTTTTAATTCATTTTAGTTGATATTTAAGTATGATATAAGGTAATGAGAGTTTCACTTTTGTATAGGTCCATCCATCCAGTTTTCCTAACACCTTTTGTTGAAGAGACTTTCCTTGTACCAGTAAAAACTCTTGGCTCCTTAGCCATACATTAACTCCATGTATACATGTAGATTTATTGCTGGGCTCTCAATTCTATGCCACTGGACTATGTACTTGTTTTATTTATTGATTGCTATAGCTTTGTAGTATAACTTGCCATCTAGGCATGTGATATCCCACTCATCCTCTTTTTTGATCAAGATTGCTTTTACTATTTGGAGTCGTTCGTGGTTCTATTTAATTTCAGTAATATTTGTTCTATTTCTTTGAAGATGCCATCAAAACTTTGCTAGGGATTGCATTGAATGTATATATTGTTTTGGGTAATATGCTATTTTAGCAATGTTTTTTCCTCCCAATCCATGAGCAAAGACTGGATTTCCATTTCTTCATGTCTTCTATTTATTTTAACAATGTACTATAGTTTTCATTGTGCAAGGCCTTCACATCATTCTAGTTTATTTCCAGTTTACTCCTAATTCTTTTCAATGTATTTGCAAATTATATTTTTCTGATTTCTTTCTTTTCTATCTTGTTTGTATATAGGAATGCAACTGATTTTTTTAATACTGATTTTCTAGCTTAACCCTTTACTATAACAATTTATTGTTTCAATTAGTTCTTTTATGGAGTCTTAACAGTTTTCTGTGTATTTTGTCATGTCATCTACACATAGCAATAGTTTTACTTCTTTTTCTCAATTTATATTCCATTTATATCTTTCTCTTGACTAATTGCTCTAGTTTGGACTTTGAACATTAGGTTGAAATGTAATTGTAAAAGTGGAAATCTTCATGTTATACCAGTTTTAAAGGAAAAACTTTCAGTTTTTACTGTTAAAGATGCCATTAGCTTTAGGAACAAAGGCAGTGCTCTGAGCTGGTTCCCCATTCTTCATCCCTTGAGACTGATATTGACTTTGTGAGGCTAACTGAGTATGAGCAGACACAGCAGAGTCCTTGGTATGGAACCCATCGTAACAAGCTATTGGTGGTGCCACAAATAAGCCTGCGTCCCTAAAAACAGGGCATACGCACAAATGAATTGACTACTACAATATCTTTTCTCACTGCCTGACTCAGCAGCTTCAAGATGTGGTCTCAGATCTATAGCAGCCCAGAAAGGCCAAACACTAAAAATCATATAAAAAACAGCAGGAGCACCTGATGGAAAGGTAGAAATAGTTCAAAAAGCAGAAAAAAAAAAAAACAAAAATCTCACAAAACATGAAATGAGAATTCAAGGGAGTATGTTTCCATAGTAAAGAAATAAAGTTCCAGAAATCAAACCCAGGGCCGCCCTGGTGGCACAAAGGGTTATGTTGCACTACTATGAAGCTATCCGCAGCCATCACAACATGTGTTGGATCCCAGGTCAGAGAGGTGACCCACATGCCACATCAGACCTCTCCTTTCTTGCCCACTGCTCCCCTCAGCAGTGTACCTCAGTCTATCTACATGATAGACTACTCCCATTTCTGTCTTTGGTGAATCCTCTCACTGCCCGCACCTCTGTCCTGTGCCCCAGTTCTTCTATGCATAGATAAATAAATATTTTTAAAAAGAAATCAAACCCCCCAAAATATGGAAGATATTAAATTCTTATCAGAGAGTTAAAAATTGCCATTTTAAAATAAAGAAATAGAATAAAATACAAAAAAGCAAGTCAATAGAAAAAAAGTTCTTAAAAGTTAACCAAAGAGATGAACTATATTTCAGAAAAAAAAAAGACAAATAAAAATAATGAGAAATACAATAATAACAAAATGCATAAATTAATGATTAAAATAAAAAATAAAAGCCGTCAGGTTGTAAAATGATCAGTAGGGAAGATAAAATTGCTCATAATTTTATAAAAGCAGACTAGACCAAATGAAGGATCTAATAAGTGACTTTGAAGATAACACAATGCTGTTCTCCCCTCCATGGGGTAACTGGCTGAGAAGTGCTGTGGCAGTTTGTAAGGCAGCTGCCTGCTCCTGATTACAGTTCCAAACATCTCTCTCAACTCACCAATTTTCCCTTAAGTATAACTACACTCCATGTACTGTCTTGTCGAGTCATCCTTGTCTCTGATGTCCAAGAGGTGTTCTAGTTTTGCTCCAAGATGACAGTTTCTCTAGGTGCAGTAGTTTACTACTCATACTAGAGGATCCTTTGGGAACCAAACACAGGAACTTACATTGATGACATTGTAGATGATTCCCGCCTTCCACCATTTAATTTTTGATATTTACTATTTGTTCACTCTCTATCATTTTTTCTTGTTATCATTGTCATTCTTCTACAGGGTCAATCTAATTGTTGCTTTTTCTGTTTTCAGAAGAACTGGATTTTGTTAGAAATAAATTTCATTACTTATGTTTACTTTAGGTTTATTTTTTGAGTTTGACTTAGGAAGTAAGATTATTTAATTTTGGCCTTTCTGCATTTTTAATCTAAGCATTCAATGCTCTAAATTCCCCTCTCAGTACTGTTTTAACTGTGTCACACATAATTTGATGTTACTTTTTAAAAAAGATTTATTTATTTATGCAAACAAGAACTGGGGTGAAGACCAGAGGTGTGGGACACTCAGTGAGAGAATTTGCCAGAGACAGAGTGGGGAGCAGAGCAGGCAGACTGACTGGAATGAACTGCTGAGGGGAGCAGCAGGTGAGTCAGGAGAGGTCTGCTGCACCAACTGGGTCAGATCCTTGGCCAGGGATAGAACTCATGCTGCAGTGGCTGCTGATTCTTCATAGTGCAGTGCTTTACCCCTTGTGCCACCAGGAAGGTCCCTGATGTTACATTTACTTTCATTCAATTATTTGCAATTTAATTTTCTTTAAGGATTCTTTCTTGAGCTATCGATTAATTAAATTATGTTGTGTAAAATCTGCTCTTAGAGATTTTCCTCTTTTCTTTCTGTTATGGATCTACTTTTATATAATTATTATAAAGCAACTCTGATTTCAATTCTTATAGATTTGTTCAGATTTGATTTTTATAATACAGAATTTTGTTATTTTGGTGAATGTGTCTGTCACTTGTGACTGGGAAAGTATGTTCTGGTGTTTCTGAGTTAGTGTTCTACAAATATCAAATAGACTCTGTTGACTTACTGTGTTTTTCAGATCTTCAATATCCTTACTAATTTTCTGTTGTTCCATTTGTTGCTGAAAGTGATGCTTAAATTTCAAAGTATAATTATGGATTTTTCTATTTCTCCTTTCATCTGTTTCATTTTTGTTTCATGTATATTGACACTCTACTTCTTAGGATTATTATTGTCTTTCTAGCAGATGAATACTTTTATGATTATATGATGTTCCTTTTTCCTTTGCTATTTTTATTTTTTCTATAGTCTAGTCTTTGAGTTATTAATATAATCAGTCCTTTCGTATATATTAATGTTTTCATAATATATCTCTAAGTTTTTAATTTCAACCCACATAAGCCATTTATATTTCAAGTATGTTTCTTATAGGGAACATCTATGTAAGTCATGTTCTGTTATCCATGCTGTTAATAGGTTTATGTAGTGAGAAACTACTAAATTAGTACAAGAGAGAAATAATGCTGCTAAATTTAGAAAGATTAAAGGCCATCTATCCTGCTCATGATTGCACTCTCAGTAACTAGTATATGTTCAGTAATTTTCTTTGTTTAATACATGACTAAATAGCATTTTTCCCAAAATTAATTGTATGTTTTATACTATATAGAAACCATTTAAGTGTTTCATACCTCATATTTTCAAACAGACACAGAAAGTTTTTCCTCTCCTCATCTTAAGAATAACTAAAAAATAAATTAAAATTTGTCTATAAAGCATCACACTGAAAAGTAATAAGGCTCTTTTTAAAAAAGAATACTTAACATGTGAGACCACAAATTGTTATTTTTCTTAATTTTCTTTCAATTCTAAAACTACAAATAATATACACAGTACCCATACAATTTTAGAACCAATTTGATCTATTTTTGTTTTTCCCCTCAAATAATTTGTTAGTAACATGAAATGCACATATATGCATACTTACAAATATATATATATATTTACACATATTTCTGTCAACAATTCTTTGAATAAGTTTACATGCAAATATAATCATTTAATGATCACTAGCAAAATTATATTTGGTTCTAACAATAAGCCATTTGATAATGCCAAAGACAATGCTTGAAGAGAAAATAGCTAGATAATAAGGAGAAAAGGGTTTTATTTTTTTCTCCTGGTATTTTTGTCCACTTTGTAATATTTGGCAGATTAACATATTGTTAGAGGCATGAATCATGGATTGCCTGAACGCAGTTTGTCAAACGCATGTTATAAGGATATTGAACTGATAAATATTACATATTTCATATACACAGTTAAAGTTATTGCATTGAATATTAATTCTGCAAAAAAATCATTAAATTTAATATAAACTCTTCTTTAAGTTAATTGATTTTGTTTTAATTTGATTACATATTTATCATTAAATACAAGCTACTATCTTTGACTTGGGGGCAGACAGATAAGTAAAATAAATGTCTACATTTATGTTGTACTTAGAAGTCAGTAAAAAAGATGTACATTATAAAAATAAATGCAAAAATGTGCTAAAAAGTAGAAAAGGATTATGCATAAAACATTAACTTGAGAGAAGCTCATGACTTAAATTCTTAAATATCAACGAATGGCATATTTTCTATTGTAGAAATATATGCAGAAGGATAAATGAATGTAAAAAAAATAAAATTAATTGAACTCTATATAATTTTCTTGGGCACGGTTTATATATATGCTGTTAAGATGAAGATAACTAACAATAAAGATATAAATGAAGGTGACCATAAGATCCTAAAGGGTCTAATACAAAATTCAGTTTCAATTATGACTATCTTTTAATTGTAAAAAGAAGCACCTTGACAGTTTTCAACAAAGAAAATGGCTTATAACTACATGAAAATGTATTTGCGAAGACCAAAACTAATTAATAGAACTTAACTTGAATACTATTGGAATTAACGAGGTTGTAAATAATAGGTAACAATTACCTATAGCATACCTGAATTTTGCTA
This sequence comes from Galemys pyrenaicus, assembly GCA_019455555.1. NCBI lineage: Eukaryota > Metazoa > Chordata > Mammalia > Eulipotyphla > Talpidae > Galemys > Galemys pyrenaicus. The sequence goes on from JAGFMF010011827.1 coordinate 4,721,130, forward strand.
ATGAGAGTGATGATGGAGAGTAGATTCTAAGGTTAATTAAGATGCTATATTATTTAGGACTCAGAGCAACATGACTGCATTAATAGATTAAGGGAATGACACCAATAAAAGCAGAGAAGTGCCCCAAGAAGATAGAAAAGAAAGTTTGCTTCTACATTTTTACACATATATAAAGGGTGGTTCTTCTTGAAAATATATAAAGATGTTAGGCCAATAGATAATACAATTAAGGAGGTTCACTTGAAGATAAATATTCCACTATGAACAACTAAGAGTTAAGTGGATTAAATTGTTCCTGGAAAAATAGGGGACAGCCCAGTTCCAATACCTAGGGTAAAAACAAAAATGGCACGTATGGACTGGATGAAGATATTTACACAGTAAACATCTGATAGTGCTAACTAAAGTTAATGAAGAATTCATACAGCTCAACAACAGAAATACAAGGTTCCCAAGCAAAAAGTGGGCAGAGCTAAAGTGTCATTAGCTCTTGACCAACAAACACAGGACACAAATGACATGACACATGTCACAAATACATGACAAAATGTTCAGTCACTTAGTATAATGGAATCTAAGTCAAAACTACAATGTGATATTAATTCACCCTTGTGAGAATGACATATATCAAAAAGGCTTGAAAGAAAAAAGGTTTGCAAGTATATGAAAGAAAACTCATGCACTGCTAGTGATATTAAAATCTAGCACTGCCCCTAAGGAAAATGGCATGGACATTCCATTTAAAAATAAACATGTAAATACCATATGATCAAACATTGCTGCTAGGCATTTACCCAAAGAATATATAAACATTAATAAAAAAAAAGATTTGTGCACCCCTCTGTTCATACATCATCATTCATTATAGCCTAGTCATGGAACCAACTTAATGCCCAATGACAAATTAGTAGATAAAGAAACTATATCTCAGTGGAATACTACTCAGCTATAAAAAGATAATAGTGCCTAATGGGAAAAGTGGATAGATCTTGAGGTGATCATGCTATGTGCAGTAAGTCAGAAAGTGACAACTTCTACTCATTTGTTCAATTTAAATAACCAAAGAAAACGAACTGATAAAGTACAGCAAGAATTATTATTAGACTCCTTGAAAAATATACCTGTTTCCTGAGGAAATAGAGAGGGGAGGGGAAAAAGTATTAGATAAGGAAGGAGAAAGAAAACAATGCTTGATTTGGTGGAGCGTGAGTGAGGCATGTTTACAAATAGAGGTGTGAAGTGACACTCCCTCAAGTATATAGTTGTGTAAAATATTGATAATTAAAAATATTAAATAAATAAATAATATCATAAGAACATTAATATTTAAGGAAAAGGGGCAAAAGAAACAGAAGAAATGAAGAAAAGAATGTGGGAAAAAAAGCATTTTGAAAATAAAGAGTAGCCAATAACATAAAATTACAGAGAAGGATGATGATGTTCTGTGTGAGTGACAATGGGGAAACCATGAGTATCCTTGGTTAGAACAGTTTCCACAAAGAGGTTCACAAACTTTGCCCCATTTATTCTCCTATATAAAATTTGGATCATAAACAATGTCTGCACTGAAAAAAATCACTGTCTTATTTTATCTGAAGGATCCCAATAATTCCTTCTAGAACTAAAAATGATGCATATTTTTTATTACTTCAAGGAGAGGTGATTAAGAGAGCAGATCACTGGGACAGCTAATTATCATTCTACCAAATACCTGGGTATTAATATAATGTATATTAATCTAGATCGTTTATTTTTGTTTTATCTGTGTATGTAATCACTGCATGATCTAAATGATACAAGGTACTCCGTTTATTTCATATCAATTTTAGATTCATTTAAATTTCATGATTAAAGTAGATTCTGCTGAAATACATTATTTCCAAATGAAAGAATATTTATTAACTTGACTTTATATAATAATAAATCAACTTCAGCTTGGAGAGATAAAGAGCTGAAATCATTGTCTAAAAAGCTAACAACCACATTAACAAGTTGAACTCTCTATTCAATTATCATAAATAACAATGCAGTATAAATGTGAGTGAATTGGTAAATAAACATTGTAGAAGACTGGTTACTTAATCTGTCAAATGTAAATTGACAAAAAATAATAAAAAGCTTAGCATTTGTGAACCTTGGAGATAATTTAAAATTAACTTCTCTCTAAATTGTTCCATAAAAAGATATTGAATTAGATATTGTTCCTGATTTATATATTTTCCAAGCTTATCAAGTTAAAGGTTAAAAATAAATGTAAACAATGGATACTTTTTACTGAATAAAATTCATAAGATCAGAGAGCTATACATTTTAAAAATTAACACTTAATATTTCCAATTCCAAACACAGGGTAAAAATAACGTCATGTTTAAAATTTATATGCAGATAACTGATGTCAACTATTCAAAAATAGCATAAAATTATTAATCCTATACTTCATAAAAGTATGGTATTTTGGGAAATATAACCAATTCCACATTATAGCATAAATCTCTTTACAATGAAAACCCATTACTGATCAAGTCTTTAGCATTTTTCAAGTCATACACTAAAATGTATGTTAAATTTATATTATAAATGTATTAAAACCTTAGTGTTATTAAACTTATCCAATTACTCAGTTAAATTTTCAATGTCTAGGTTGGTACCTAATTCCAAAACTAATTGAATGCCCATTTTGACAAATGTTACTAGGAAATAATGTTGCTAAGTTTTTGAAATGACCAAATGACTACAATTAACAATGAAATTTCAAATTAATGGGACGTTACTCTGACCAATATTAGTATTCCCAAAACTTCAGTGAATTCTATGGGAATGGTAAGAAATAAAAATTTAGAAACCTATTAAGTTTCTTGAAATTAACAAGATGTAAAGCAAGAAAAGTTGGCATGTTAAATTGATTGAAATTATTGAGAGTCACAAATTACAAATTAGGTAATAAATATGATAGCTGATTCAACACCCTTAGTTTTCTTTTCATTTTTTTATGACTTTATGATTACAACTTCATCTGAATTTATGAACTCTACCAGAACTTCTTATTTCTAAATATTTTAAACTACTACAATTTCAGAAACAAAATCCAATTTGACAGAAACAATTTGAGAAATCATGCAGCTCTCTGAGGAATTTCTTTTAAGCACATATTTTCTTAGTTATAGAAGAAATTTACTATGAAAGAACAATGAAGTAAATCCCATTTTGTTTGAGTTTGAGAGTCAATGAAAATCAATATTTCAGAATAAACAAATACATTGTATCTTTACAATCATGCATGAAGGTGTATACTTCATATTAAAAAACCCTTATACTACCTATATTTCTCTGTGGATGAGGGAAATTACACATAATTCAGTGATTTAGAAAAAGTGTGCCAGTTATTTCATGGCCATAAAACAATTTGAGTTTTGGTTTTTTTTTGGACGGGTAGAGTGTAATAGTTGATCAATTTTAATTGCCACTTAGGAGAAAGTATAAAATAACAGGAGGTTACTACAAACTGGCAAATCTTCCTTGACTAATTTCACCTTTTTCCATTCATTTTTATATATTTCATATCTTCTTTTCAGAAGTTATTGTATAAGCCTGAGGTGAGGAGGCTAAAAATTTAAAATAATTCAAAAAGCCATACTTTAAAGATATTTTATTCCAATATGGGGTACATCAAAATAAACGAGTCAGTAAATATATAATATGTAAAATTGTGATACTATAGTGGAAATATAAAGACTGTGAAGGGAATACAGGAGAATAAAGTGTTCCAGAGGGAACAGTCAGAGATGATGACCCAAAGATAAAGTGCTTTATAAACAGAAAGTGAAAAAAATAAGGGAGAAAGACATGCAAAAATCTGTTAAAATATTTTAAAGGCAACAGGAATTAAAGCACATAAAGACTGAGATGGGGCCTCCCCGGTGGCGCAGTGGGTTAAGCAACACACTATGAAGCAAACCGCAGCCGCTGCAGCACGAGTTCGATCCCTGCTGCCGGCCAGGGAGGGGA
>JAGFMF010011827.1:4725184-4762123 GCA_019455555.1 Galemys pyrenaicus
CGCTCTCTGTGGTGAATCCTCTCACCCCCCCACACCTCTGGCCTGTACCCCAGTGCTTGTACGCATAAATAAATAAATCTTTAAAAAAAAAAAAAAGACTGAGATGAAATTGCTTGATAAGCTGGAGAAAAATCAGGGAGGATAAAGTGGCTGGTAAAGTGGTCCAAAACTAAAGTAATTGAATATAATTGTAAGATAAAAAAGAAAAGAACAGAGTTATTTAAGGAAATATAGGTCACTGTACATATTTTATTTTTTTCTTCAGGTGAAAGGAAAACCAACAGAAATGTTCAGAACAGAAGTAACAATTTAATTTTGTTATTAAAGGGTCATTCTTGGTGTCTCCCTGGTGGTGCAATGGGTTAAGCACAGAACTATGAAGCAAACTTCATAGTGGCCACTGCAGCACAAATTTGATCTCGGCCACTGGCCAGGGAGGTGACCCACATGGTGCAGCAGACCTCTCCTGTCTTACCTCCTGCTACCCTCAGCCATGTATTTTGGTCAATCTGCCTGTTCTGTTCCCCACTCTGTCTCTGGAGAATCCTCTCACCCACCACACCTCTGGCTTATATTCCAGTTCTTATATGCATAAATTAATAAATCTTAAAAAGGGTCATTCTTTCAGGTATTAAAAATAATACCATAAATGAGCAAGAACACACCTGAAGTTGGCAGAACTGTCAGGAGACTACTGCAAAAATCCAGTTAAGAAGGTAGTCTGGATACAAGGAAGTTGTGTAAACAATTAAACATGGTCAGATTCTGCATATCTCATGATAAAATAAACCCCCCAAAAAAAATGTTCTCAGAAGAGCAACAAAGGACAAATTCAGGTATTTTCACAAGAGGAGAAAAGCAGATAATAGGACTGACCACACTGGAGAATCATAGAAAAAAATCATAGAAATTCCTAAGGAATTATAGCGTGAACTACCCAGTAAATGTGTAACTTATTATAAAAAATTACTCCAAACATTATAAAGCTAGAGAAGTACATGTTACCACTTCATGTTAAATATTCAACAGATGTTACTTTTTACTCTGGAACCATAGAATATATCATATCTAAATTGGAAAACACTGCGATAATTCATTTTGTTGTTTTATGTGGATAGATCTGACTGATGCCATGATAGGAACACAATGATAATATATAGTCCTCATGTGCAAAAGATGAATAGCAATGACCAAAGGTATACAGAAGACAGTTTTTATAACTTTTACTGCTGACTATTAAACAAATAGTAATTAAAGGATCAGACAGTATATCATATTTAAATAAAACAGTCTCAGTATTTCTCTTATAAATGAAAGGACAGAGGTAGTCCATTAAGTCAATTAAGAAAAATTGAACCTGGGCCTCCCTGGTGGCGCAGTGGGTTAAGCAACACACTATGAAGCAAACCTCAGCCACTGCAGCACGTGTTCGATCCCTCCTGCCAGCCAGGGAGGGGACCCATGTGGCGTAGCAGACCTCTCCTGCTGTGCCCGCTGCTCCCCTCAGCAGTGTACTTCAGTTGATCTGCCTGTTCTGCTCCCCGCTCTGTCTGTGGTGAATCCTCTCATCCCCCCACACCTCTGGGTGTGCTTGTATGCATAAATAAATCTTAAAAAAGAAAAATTGAACCAGTAATCCTTGACTGATTATCCTTAGACATTATATTGGGTATAAAAATAATTAACAAATCTCAAAACTCCTAGGTAATAATGTGTAAATATTTTTATTTCCTAATCAAATAATACATATTTTTACACCATGCTTACATTTCCTATGCCCTGAGCAGGATATGTATTGGTTGTATTCCAGACAGCCAGGACCCCTGGGGAGGGGATACCTAAGCACCATGGTGGAACACAACTTTCACTGAAGGCAAATGTGTCGAGTTGCTGAAGTATCGACAAACACAGGATTCCCAGTAAGCAGATTAGAGATTATATTCTGGACTGATGTCTCCTCTCCCCACCATTCTATACTAGTACTAACACACTGAAAAAGCAAAGATTGCATAGACTCAGGCATATTTCTGGTTCTAGAGACAGATGTCAACCTTCTTTTCTAGTTCTTTCATCTCAGTGGATAGATGCCTGCAGGTCTAACACCAAACCTCTGACACAACAACTGCAAGATCAGATCTATGGCTATGCAAATCAGCAAAGGCTGAAAGACTGAAGTCAAACAAAATCACAGAACAACCTCTGGTAAAGTAAAAGTCATTCGACTCATAAAGTTAACACTGGAGGTATTTTTTAGAAATAGGAACCATAAACCAGCAAAATGTGAAGATAAAAAATTATAATATTTAGCAACTCAAAATCTTAGTAGAATGTGGTATCACAAGGAGAGAACAACTCCCCAGAAACTAATATAAGTAAATGGAAGGAGAATACAGAAAAACAAATCTTAGACTTAGTGAAATTTTATGGTTATCAGGGGAAAGACAAATGAGTAATAAGAGGAGTGGAGAAGGAAGGGGATTGGGCACTGGCACAAGACATTAGGTGGAGGATGAGCAAAGCATATGGAGAAGCAAAAAAAGAAAGTAACACTAAAGTTAGAGAGACATGTACACAACTGAAAAATGGAAAGGAGCAGTAAAGATTTTAATTTCTATTTGACAGTAACTTCAAAAGTGCTATAGTAAAGAAAATCAAAGAGATGGAATGAAACAGGGCAAAACAAGCCAAAGTGAAAAATAGGAATAAAAAGAGAAAAGTTACAGTATCTCAGAAATACAGAGGGTTATAAGAAATACTAGGAAGACCTATATGCAAATAAGGTGAATAACCTAGAAAAAATAGACAAAGTGCTCAAAATATCCAACATGCCAAGACTGATTAAGAAAGAAACTGAAACCCTGGGGAACAAAATCAAAAGCAAGGAAATCAAAACAGTAATCATAATGCTCCAGAAGATTACAAAATTCCAGATGAAACTAGTCAGTTCCATTAACTTCAAAGATAAGTTAATACTTATCCTTCTCAAACTCTTCCAAATTGAAGAAAATAGAATGCCTCCAAACACATTATATGAGACATACATTACCATGAGAACAAAAGTAGACAAGGACACCACAAAAAATAAAATGACAAGACAATATTCCTCAAGAAAACAGACATAAAAATCCTCAACAAAATCTCAGCAAGCCAAATCCAACAATACATTATAAGGATTGTCTATCATGAAATTATAGGACTTACTTAAGGAGACAAGGGTTATTCAGCATCTTCAACTCAATCAATGTAATTCACATTATCAACAAAGGAAAAATAAAAAACATGTATAAAACTAGAAATCAAATACAAAAGAAAAGTCCAATTTTGCTTCCTGTATCCTTACTCTTCACAGGCATAATCTGTGAGGGGGACATTGTTGCACTGAAATAATTAAGAACAGATAACGAGGTGTTACCAGTTTACTTATAAGAAAAGTTTCCTATAGAGATGTGTTTAGTGTAAAGGCTAGACAGCATATCTCAACATCAAAGGAAACAGAATGGTCACCACAGTTTCTAAGAACGAACACAAGACTAACCTTGTCTTGAGAATTTGGCTATCATCTCTTCAGTTTAATGACGGTGTTTTTGGCCTAGGGGTTAAGTCTCAATGGTATTATCGCTATGGGCTGAGTTCAATTCTCAGCGAGGTAGCTAACCCGCTTTGGCACAGCAGACCTCTCCTGCCTTGCCCGCTACTCCCCTCCGCTGTGTATTTCAATTTGCCTGTTCTGCTCTCCATTCTGTCTCTGGTGAATCCTCTCACTACCAGTCACCCCCTATCTCTGGTCTAACCCTCAGTTCTTCTATGTAATAAATATTTTTTTTCTAATGATGGTGTTTTGACATCAGTGCTTGTAGGAAGGTTAGTGAAACACATGTACACATAGAAAAGGAAAAAAGTAACTGAAAGTTAAAAAAATAAATAAATCACTGAACATCCGCAGTGATTTTATTGCTACCTGAAAAAAAAAAAAAGGTTTTACAACTCTGGCTGCTGTTTTGAGTTTTGAGAACTCATCGCTGCTAAAGGCTACTGCCTTTCTTAAACTCGCTGCTAATGATGATGATTTGAATCAGTTCTTGGACTCTTAGGGGCTTCACTATAAACGTCTCTCTCTCATATACACACCAAAAGGAAATTAAATTAGTTTCCAGTGATGAGCATGAAAAATTTGTCACCCAATTTTGTTTAAACTCTATTTAATTCACAACCACTATGCAAAATAGGCATTAAAAATACAGGTTTTGTCTCAGATATTTGAAAATACAAGAGAGTTAAGTATCTTCCTGATTCTAAGTTCTATTTTATGTCTACTTCAATTTATTTTCTCAGGTAGAGATTACATGTCTGACACTTTATAACATTATACCAATATGCCTACTAGTATGTTTTTATTTTTGATTTGTCTTGGGTTAATAAATACCGATTCTTGCTGCTTCCAGAGAATGCAAAAGAGGTATTTGCCACTAAGTTATTTGCAATAAATCTTATGCCAAAGAAATCCCTCCAAATTTACTTGTTTTATAAATATATATTTTATGTGTTGGATCACTTTAGCAAAGGACACACACACATCACAATCAGAAATGACTTTTTATTATAAAATCAGAAGTAATCTCCCTTAATCGATACCTCTATTCAAAAACATAAATATAGAGCACGCATCTGCAAGGATAGGGAAAATGATATAGTCTTCTTGCATAATGATAAGGGCAATTAGAAATTTTCAAATTATTTTTGGAACTCTTTAACAACTGTTCCCATTCTGACATAAAATCAATTGTTTCAAATTAACTCTGAGAGAAGCACAGGTAAAAACTATTGAGATTAAGTAATATTTTATTAATGAAATCACTGATTTGTTAATTTAATTTGGTCTAAATGTTTTTTATTCATATTAAGCATTCTTATAATATACACAGAATCACACATTTAGAATCTGAAATAGAATTCTACACATCAGTTATCCAAGGAGAAATATTCAACCAAATCTACAACTGAAGTAAAATAATTCTACCATTGTCTCTTTGGTGTTTTAACTCAGTAACAAGTAATTGTTAATTTAAATTGAACTAGCCACATGCCAAAACAATCATCTGTGGAAATTTCTGTAGATGGGTCCAAAATCTCTTAGAAAGAAATAAAGTACATAATTTTATTTTGATTTTATAAAAACAATGCCTGATGTCCAGAAGAAAAATTATCACTTTATTCAGTGTACAGATCATATGCTGACATTATCAGTAGTTATTTGTCTATGAATATTACATATCTTCAAATTTTTTTATTAAAAAAGCTATAAATGGTATAGTGGTGTAGTTTCAGAATATTGAAGTTATACGTTTCTGGTCTCATTAATTTAAAAATGTAATAATTATTAATAAAAGATTTAAACAACCAAAGTATTAGAATCATTTGTAGTATCAAAACACTAAGTACAAGTTAGAGGAAGGCAGGACTTGGCTCAAGAGGAAGAAAAATTTAATAGCATTCAATAAATTGCAAAGAACTGTATTATTTTTTTCCTTAGGAAAACTGATCACATAATTCATAATAAAAAAATTCTGATAAAAGCTAACTTTCCAATTTTTCTATCCTTCATTATGAAATAGTTTGTAAAATAAAAGTTTGCTTTGAAAGAGATAAAATGTTTAATTATGAAAGTTATAGTGACTAAGTCATGAAGAAATTACTTTAGCAACTAGATAAACATATATCTAATAAAGGTTTCCTAATAATAAGTATTTGCCAAAATTATAACAACCTGTAGGTCTATATATAATCACTAATTTTCCTTCCTTACACACATAGACATTATCTGATTTCTCATTTCTACTTTGTCCAACAGTAACTAGTGTAGTGTCCTAAGATCACTGTCTAAACAGTTTTAGAAAACAATTTTTTAAAAATGATGTGACACTTCTTTTATTTACAAACAAGAAACCTAGGTGACAATTTTTTTGTGTTTTGTGTTTTCTGGGATTTTTTGTTGTTAATCATGACAGAGCATTTTTACTACAAGAAAATCTTGTATTTAACTTAGCTAGCTTGCATCTCTGGCTTCTTGTTCCTACATGTCTGCCACATTTAGTAAAAAGATACACGTTGATAAGATAGTTGATTCCAGAATTAACATTACAAGTACTCAAAACACTCATTAATAAATAGGGTAATCAAACTATCAATTTCCATACTCAACAACTACCAATGTCTACACATAACATTTCTTTCTATAAACTTCCTATACTATCTTAGATCACTTTCACACTACACCATGTGCAAAATTATATGAACATTAACAGGCTGCAGTTCAGTTGCTAACTACAAAGAAACTGGCTGACTAAAACAATGTGTTGTTAATATGTTAGGTTGTGTGACCAGTAGTTAATAAACTATGATACTCTATAGCTGAGTATAATTACATACTTCATAATGTGAGAAAAACAAACAAAATGCTAAGTAAAGAAAGTAGCCAAAACTCAATCCTTTTCTTTCACAAGAAGTATCTTTATCGCTATTCTCTTGAAGAGATTCAATTGATAAGTTAGTAATTACTCAGTAATTATTCGCTAATGGGAAAGCTTTTTAAATACAGAATCTCACAACTTTTAGAAACAAACAAAAGTAAAACAACACATAATTGAATAAACAAAATGGAACTTTAACTACATATTGAGAATGGTTTTATTTTAATAGCCAAGTTTCTCAGTCAAATTGGAATATATTGTTTACCTCAAATAACAACAAAATAATGTGCTACTTTGCATTCACACAATTAAAAAACACTGTTGTTTTTCATGTAAGATTTGTTTTATCATTACAACCTTCAGTTGCCTACTTAATTTATTTAACTGTTTAAAAGAATTATAGGGCCTCCCTGGTGGCGCAGCAGGTTGAATGCCACACTGTGAAGCATCAGTGGCACAGCAGCGCAAGTTCAATCCCTGGTCAGGAAGGGGACACACATGGCACAGCAGACCTCTCCTGCCTTGCCCTCTGATCCCCTCAGCAGTGTCTTTCTGTCAGTCTGCCTGTTCTGCTCCCCACTCTCTCTTGTGAATCCTCTCACCTCCCGCGATTCTGACCTGTGCACCCCGCTCTTCTATGCATAAACAAATCTTTAAAAAGTAAATAAAAATAAAATAATTATAAAAGTCATACATTTTCCAAGCATTACCTTACTTACAACTAACAATGGCTCCTGAATTTCTACATAATTCTTATATAATATATGGCTTGGCCTGATATAGCCTTTCTCTCTCTCTCCCCCTTTTAATTCTAACGCACCACCCTTTATTTCAACATGCTTGTTTTACAGAAATATTTTTTCACTAATGCAATTAACCATTAATTGTTTTCAGTTGAAACAGTTATCCACTTACATCCACCAAGAAGTAATAGTTGTATTAAGAATCACTATCAAAACTTAGAAAAAGGCCAAGGTGTATCTGAAGCATTGTCTGAAATGTCCTCTTACGAATTTTTAAATTCTGTAGGAGAATATAAGATTGTTTGACTTGGATACTTAGAATTAATAACAGGCTCCAATTTAGTAAGGTTACAGGATAGCTTACAGATCTGTATATAACAGAAACACAAATGTTTTAGTCTGGTAATGGATTACTCCCCTATAGGAGAGTACTTTTTTGTATCCAATTTTGCAATATAATTTTAGCATCCATTATCAAATTGATAGAAATATGAGTAGCTCAGAGTCTCTTACAATAAATTTATCACTTTGTAGTTACTTTTCTGCAGGAACTGAGAAATTTACTCAATATAACTTGCACACAGTCATGTTTTAATTTTTTTATTTTCATTTTATAAATTTACATGAACTGTGATGTGTACATTGTATTTACTAATATATTTTTATTTAACTACCATCATTTTACATCCTTGCTCATTTTTGTCACACTTTAAGATTCTCTCCAGGGATTATGCTTAGTGAAGCAAGTCAGAAGGCAAAAGAAAAATATCAGATGGTCCCTCCCTTAGGAGGAACATAAGGGAACCAAATAAAGATCAAGGAAAGGAATAAGAACAATAATAATAATAACAATAACAGCAATAAAGACACAGAAACCAAAAATGAGGAGATAAGGACAGACTGGGGACACCTAGTGGGGAGGGGAGAGGGAGGGTTGAGGGAAGATGTGAGCACGAGGGACTGAGGTGATGGTGCACTGGTGAGATGGTGATGGGGAATACATGGGGATTACAATTAATGGCAAGTATATGTAAATTTTAAAATATTTTAATAAAAAAAATACTAAAAAAAAAAAAAAGATTCTCTCCAGAGGACCCACTCATATATCTAAGTATTCACAGGTCAGAACCAACTAGACTGCACTGCTGGAGAACTCACTTCACACTCTCTTTAATCCATGCAGGACCCTCTTGGATCCCAAAGTAACTTCCAAGTGGGAATACCATTTTGCTTTTGCTGACTTTCTATTTCTCTTTTTTTCTGATTTTTCATGATTTGATTTGTTTGTTTTTAATTCTAACAACTTCTGTCCTTTTTTCTATTTCTTACCTAACTCCTTGTTAGGGCTGTATTCATTTCTACAATGAAGTCTTAAAACCGTTGCCTCCGTTCACAAACATCTTTCCTTTGCAAAACAGAAGCAGCAGCTCTCCTGCCCACCTGTTACTATGCAGGTTCCTCTCTTTTTCTTTTCCTTTTCCTAACAAATTTATTTTTAAAATATATTTTTTTTAAAAAAAGCCCTGTTGATTCTATGTCTGGTCTCAAACCACTAAGCCACTTACAATGATAGAATTAGTGGAATGTCCTAAGTAAAATCCTGCCTTCAGCTGCTTCTTTCCACAACCAGGTGAGGGACACATGAACTAAGCCAGTTTTAATCATATGGCCAAAATATATATTAATAGGTATATGGTTATACATGAACCATATTTTCCTTTTTGTGTGGTCTCTTATGTAATGGCCTGATCATTTGATGGTCTCTATTGGTTGATGATGAAGATCTAGTCTCGATCTGATGAGAGACAACAGAAAATCTGATTTATCATTGTTGTTACTGTCTACCTACCTTTTGACTATTTGGGAGCTCATGTTAATTAAATTTTTGTTTCCACAGAATAGGAGAACAACTGTTGGAGATCTAGATATGCCTAAGTCAGAAATAAAAACAAGGCCTTGGAATTTCATGAAAAGAACAGTACTCTTTAATATAATTACTCCCCATATGGACTTTAGCAAATTTTGGAGAACTCAGAACTCACCAAATGTAGAGGTACTAAGACTGAAATCTCATAGAGAGGGAGTCTTACTTTCTAAAGCCTCTGATTGAAAAATAAATAGTACAAACTTTTAAAAAGTTCAATTTCTATATTTTAATGACATTTCAGACTTTCTTTTTTTTAAATATTGTATAACCTCAGTTACAATAAGTAAAGAGACCCATCTTCCTGTTCACCATGCAGCCTCAACTCCTTCAAACAATTCCTAGCTCTGGGCACATAGCTAGCACTAGGTTCAACTGAAAATTCCCTTTGCTAGGTCATTAAGTTAATTTACTAGAATTATCTTTTGACTTTTTCTTTCAATTGGAGTTTCTACTTCACCCTAAATAATTCTGCCATTCTTTTATGTAGCCCTGTTATGGTTTTAAAAACAGTAGTTTCAATGAAGTTTTTACCTATTGACTTAGTAAATTAGTCTTTCTTATTGAAATAGAATAATTTGCTATTTCATAGTAAATGATTCCTTCTTTAAGCAAACATAAGAAATTTTAGCATGACCATATTGTCAAAACTGGGAAATTATTTTATGTTGATGTTTTATAAGAGCAAACAATTTCTCTAAAATTATCTGTATGCATCAATTGTTCTGACTCCCTTAAAATTAACTAATGATCTACTTAGAACAATGAGGAAAGAATCATGAAAAGCTGGAGATTTTAGAATCTTTTATGTTCGACCCACTGCACTGAATCAAAAAATACAAAAAAAATAAATAAATAAAACTATATGCCGAACAATAATGGCTACCTTTGAACTTCTTTCATTAACAGACCTTACAGGCTTCCGGCTGTGTAACAGTAAATTCCCTTCAAGAAACAGATAGTATCACTTCATAAAACTTAATAGTGTCCCAACACTCTTTTGTCATGCAGGACTCCCAGAGAGATGAATGTTATTGGAGAAGAGCACGCATTAATAGTTCCTTTCTCTTTTTCTAAATGTAAGCCCAGCATCTCTGCTTCAGTTCTTTTTTCTCAGCAATAGCAACTTCAAGGGACTGCTGGGTCAAGATAAATATTTAGGATAAATGTGTTCTGGCACCCACGTGCTCAATGCTAGTTTCTATATACTGTTGTTGTTATTATTATTAAAATATAAAAGAGGGAGAATCACTGTGATTTATGAACCATAGCTAGGTGGCTGATCTTTTCATTTAAAATCACTATTTGTGTTAATGTATCTGCATTTCTTTGGACCATAAATTCACTGAAGGCAACAGCATGCTGAGATATATGATCTCATCCCAACCAGCACCTAATACATGATATGAATTATCTGACAGCTGTTTATCCACCCCATCCTTCATTCAAATCCATTTAGTTTAAATAGCCAAGCTGAAAACTCTACTAGTAGATATATTCTTCTAAGAAAAGAAAAAAGGTAAAACTTGAATGTTCAGAAGAAGTTCTCACAGAATTTAGAGATCAGAAATTACCACAGGGTAGACAACTACTATTAACAAATACATTATAGTCCAAAATTTATTTTCAAAGTGAAATAAAATATTCTAAAGTTCACATTTTCTTCAACATAATTTTTTGTCTTTGAAGACATAGCCTATTTTTACTATTTTTTAGCATCACCTTAAGATTTAACACATAATACTTTTTTTCAAATTTTTAAAAAATTTTGGTGATCCTTTTAAATCAATATCAAACTATTACATAATGATTTATGTAAGCTACCACATAATTGTCCACATGATTAAATTTTACTAATATTTAATAAAACAAATTTCAATTAAATTTCATTGTAAATAACCAGAAAACCTGTTTAAGGAAGATTTCTTTTCTGTTTTTTTTTTTTTTTCTAATTTCATAATTTGGAAGTACTTAGACCAAGGAAGTTAAATTAATTATAACATAAATAGAGCAGAGTATGCAAAATTTAACTGTACTTCTCATTTTTTCCCAAGCCACATCAGTTGATTTTGAAAAATAAATGAGTTTCTGAAAAATAACCAAGAAATCAGATAAATAATTATTCTTATAAGGCATTACTATATAAATAACTTGATTTTTTTAAGGGTTATTTTGTTGTGACTTAAGTCAACTCAACTTATTATCATTGTAAGATATACTTTAAATGTGTGTTTGACTTATTAAGTGTATTTCTTTCTAAATGATCACAAAGGCAATACTATTCTAATTTTAAGTATTTATTTTGATCCATGTTATTTAAAAAAAAAGGACCATTTTCATCAGTATAGTACTTCAAAATTTACAGTCTTTTCACATAAATATATTATTTGATCCTTTCAGTGCTATGTGGTGGGCAGTATTATTAGGTGAAAGAGATGAAACTGGAATTTGGTGTCCTTTTCCAAATTTCTTGCTCCTTTCATCACAACACACTTGCTTAGAATAAAAAGTTAAAGTCTTTTTCCACTGACATAAAAAGAATTCTTATTCTATAAATTTATCTATTTTGATCATGTCTGTGTGTCAGGAAAAAGAGTTTGCCTTTGATTTTTGAGCAGTATGCTTTGAACCTGGAGATATTTTACAAAGAGAAAATATAAATGCATATTCTTATAAGATATCAAAGATTAAAAGACACCAATGGCATTTGGGAGGAAGAAGAGTGGAAATATATGAAAATACAAGAAAGCTATTGAAGCTTTATTAATATTCTACATTTTAATAAAATTATTACGTTTTATATTTTAAGGAGCTGAAAGTATTTTATGTTTTTGTTTTTCCTTTTTGAAGGCATGCTTTAAAACTTTCTCTTATCATGTCTCACACACACACTGTGCACCACAAGTCCCTCTTGGACTAGAGCCAGAGGTGCCTGAGGCACAATCCGCGGGAAGCTCTGAAGGAAACAAAGAAGAAAACAGGAGTGCAGAGACCATAGCACAGGACAGAAAGTGGGCAATGTGTGCTTTTCTGGTAGTTGCCAAGTTTCCTGAAAGTTCAAATACTTCCTGCTTGCACAATGTCCAAAACTTCTGTCATTGTCTTTTGCTCAACTGTCAATTTGAAAAGGAAAAAAAAAAAAAAGGGCAGAGTTGGGTGATAATCATGAGGGAAAAACTTATTACTACAGCAATGTACTTCACTGACTCTAGTAGGGATCCTCTATAAAGTAGTATAATCAGTGCTTCTCCAGTGTAACTTCAGAAATGAGGATCAGGATTAAGAATTATTGAAATGTCTTAAGTGGAAGCTAAAATAAAATGTATAAAAACAGAAACAGGAGAGTAATATAGTTAAATAGAAAACAAAATGACAAAAACCACTAGTAGGGAAAAAGTCAATTAACTGTTTATTTCTCTACATTAATTCCAAAGTATCAGTATTCAGCGATTTAGCTACTTTTCTTATTCAAACACATCTTTCATAAGCCCTATGGTATTTCCACAATTCAATATGCTGTGCTTTTCAGTCTCTTAAGTTTGTCACATCTAAAGTAATATGATCCCCAGCCTTTTCATCAAAAACTAAAATGATTTCAACTACATCTTCAGTTTTCAGATAAAACAGTTTAAAAACAAGTAAAAATCAAGAAGGTCAAAGATCAAATGCCAAGGAATATCTGTGTTATAGTGAACAGCAAAGGAAAAGCTTGCAAAGTTTTCTGGAATGAGAAAAGAAGAGAACCACCACCAGTGGAAAGTTTACATTGCACAAACAAGTGCTCAGGTGTATAGACAAGAGTCCTCACCAGTATTAGATGCTGTGATTATAAAAAAAAAAAAAAAAAACATGAAAACTGGGTAAGATACTGATAACTTTTGAGTAGTGTTCCACTAAGGGGCAATGTGTGCCACTATCTGGCAATATTGGTAAATTTTAGCTGTTACAACTTGAGGGCTCTACCTACATTTAATTGATAGGAGTCGGGAATATTTAGCAATCTACAGTGTACAAGACCATTGTTCCACTCCCTCAAAGGACTATCATGGAGAAAATATCAAAAGTGCTAATATCAAGAAACTATTATAATAGATAAAATACATGAAATTGAGGAGTTAGTGGGTAGTGAGGAAATTAATATAGCAAAAAAAAAACAAAACAAAACATTATTTCTGAACAGTTTTCCTTGTAGGGACAAAGAGCAAAAAGATGGAAAACATTTTAAAAGGCACAATATAGAAAAATAGGTTTTCATGTATTTTCCTCAAGGATGAAAAAGTTGACAGTTATAAACTGACAGCCATGAAAAGATGGAGGAAAAACTAGTAGTAAAAAAAGTGGCATACTAATGAAGTATTATAAGGAGATGAGAAAGTGAAATAAAAACTAGTAGAAAGGTTTTGTCTTTTTCCTGATATTTTGCCCAAAATTAAAAATGATATAAGAAAATAAATTTTAGAAACAAAAAGAAAGAATGGTAGTAGAAATGACTGCTTTAAAACAACTCAGGGATGGGACACATATACCTATAAGATCAGGAGACTTAAAAGTTATGGGCAAAAATAATAATGTTTTGGGAATGAACAGGACAGATCTCATTTGAGAGGAGTCTTTAAACTGTAAACTCAGTGCCAAGGATAAGCAGCTGACTTATGATCCATTTTGCCTGTTACAGGGGGAAACAGAGTCTTAACAAACTGGCAGACCAAATGTTTCACTAGTAAGAGAGCTTATCCATGCACTGCTTTTAGCAGAATGTGCCTAATTATATGGATGGTTTCTGAAATATAAAACTGGAAAGTAGGAATGTGTGCAATGTGGCTCCCTGGATAATGTCCATGAATACAGCAAAATTATAAAATAGAGGTGTCTGATGTAGCTAAGCATTTAAAATTTCCAGCCATAAAAGATTCTGGAGATACAGTGTACACCAAGGTGACTACACTGAAAAAAAAATATATATATATATATTCCTATTTCTTATTGAGTTGGCGCCTTCTATATAAATGAGGCAATTGTGCATATCTAACAATCCAAAAATCAACGAACAATATGGAGCAAAGTCATCAGATGTAGAAAGATGCCTTATTAAAATTCCCAGGGAGTTGGGAGCTATTCCAGATTTTCCTTTGCTATACTTGTGCCTTTACACCTGGTAAAAGGCTAATTTCAGTAAGTCTCTCTGGACAATAAAACTTGTGGGGCTCCTTATTACCACATAAACTAATCATTGGGTAGCATGGAAGACAATTAGCTGAGTATTAAAATCATAAATTTGTAATTGTAGACTATCAAGTCATTGTGGTTACCAGAAGGGAAAAGGGGAAAAGGAGTGTTAAAGCTGGTAAAGGGAGTCAATTGTATAGTGAAAGAAATAATTGGATTTTTAGAGGTGAACTTTTTGTAGTATATATAGATGTTGCTTTTTATTGGTGCACACTTAAAACTTATATAATGTTACAATTTAACATTACTTCAATTCAAATATAAAATAAATTTTAAAGTGATTGCAAACATATATAATAAAACCCTAAGGAAAAAACCTAGAATAATGGCTACTTAAGATTGTTCTAACTTGGATATAACAAATTAAGAACAATAAGATATAAACAAAGGAGGTATTTCAGAAGAAACTTTTAGCACTAGAGTAAATGATTATGAACTAAGTAATAAAATTATATCTAGTCTAATTTAGGAATAACTAAACAAAAACATCACCATATAGGAAAAACTTGAAATGTAATAATTTGTGAGATGATAATACTTGTCTCAATCTTAAACTTTTTTGAAAAATAATATTAATATTGTAAAATGTTTTATAAACTATTTTAATGATTAATATCAGATATAATTCTATATTAGAAGTCAAAATTTGTTGTACTTATTTTTTACTAAAATTAATGTAATAAGTTGCATTTAAATTTCAAAATAATAGAATAATTCTAACAACAATTATTTTCATTGTCTAACTAGAAAAATGTACAAACCTCAAATTCTTAATAGCTATTTTCTCAGAAAATGTACTGACTTTACTCAAGGTCAATTTTGTGTTACAGACTGTACAGCTGTTAAGACAGAGATTTTGTCACGAATCCTGAAATGACAAATACTCTCTTCTCATGCTATGGGATCTGTGCCAGCCCTCAGGGTTATTTAAATAAGGCATAACACAGTTTTCTTTTCACAGAAAATTAAGTAACTTGACACAATTAAACATTTCTTATTTTTGTATTTTGTTTGTTAACCTCACAGTTAATAAGTAAACAACATGAATTGTCTAATGTCTTAATATATATTAATATACATAATATAACATATTAATATATCAATGTCTATCCTAGATGTACTATAATTAACATACATAATTAATATAGACATAAAATTTTATATATATAAATGCCTATCATAGATGTACTATGGTTAGAGGGAAAAACTTCATTTTTTTCTATTACTATCTTCTTATTACTTTTTTAATAAGCAAAAATAAAAAGAAATACATTATCTTTAATAAGTCATTTTGTATGTATTGCTTCATATGTTATTGTTAGAACACAATATTGTTACATATTGCTGTGATCAGAATATGTGCTCCCTCCAAATTCATATGTTGAAATTACAATCCCCTAGTTGATGTTATAAGGATTTGGGGACTTAGGAAGGTGCTTAGATCATGAGGGTCGATCCCTCATGAATGGGCTTAGTTACTTTGTAAAGCTTCCAGAGAGACCCGTAGCTCCTTCCACCAACAAGAAGGAATGATGCTACTGACACCTTGATTCCAGTATCCAGGACTACAATAAATTTCTCTAATTTATAAGATAGCCAGACTGGGATATTTTGTTACAAAAAGCCCCAACAGTCTAAGACACACATTACTTTTGAATAATTTAACCATACAGGGAAAAATTTAGGTACTATATACATTCTCATGTAATCTGTATGACGAGAAACAGTACAGAGATACTGAAACTTTACTTATTTACTCAAAATCATAAAACTCTATCAATAAGCTAGTCATAATTTTGCACATCAAAAATACAAACTGTAACAGCTCTAAATGAAAAGAAAACATCCTGAAAGCCACAAAGCAAAAAAAAAAAAAAAAGAATGAAATACTAATACTTTTCCAATTCTAGTTTTGAAAGGCAATTTTGAATCTGAATGTTTATAATGAAGTGAATTGCACTAGTTAAAATATGCAATGGATTTAAAAATATCACCCTAGAAATATGACTATAAAGTTGAGGATACTAGAAAAGGAGGGAGAGGGGCAGAACAAAGTGGGGAGAAGGCACAATGGAGAATGTTGGAGGACTACTGGTAACACAGTGATGGGTGTGGTGCCCTAACATAGACCTGAAGGATGTGATCCTTTACCTCTAAATAATATACAGTTGTTGTTAAACAATATTACCTAAGGGCCTCCATGGTGCGCAGTGGGTTAAGCAACGCACTATGAAGCAAACCGCAGCCACTGCAGCACGAGTTCGATCCCTGCTGCCAGCCAGGGAGGTGACCCACATGGTGCGGCAGACCTCTCCTGCTGTGCCCGCTGCTCCCCTCAGCAGTGTACTTCGGTTGATCTGCCTGTTCGGCTCCCTGCTCTCTGTGGTGAATCCTCTCACCCGCCCACACACCCCTGGCCTGTACCCCAGTGCTTGTATGCATAAATATATAAATCTAAAAAGGAAAAAAAATATTACTAAAAAAAAAGAAAACGAAAATGCATGGAAGTGAAAAAAATAATAAAGTAAAAATATTACATTTAATGTATTTGACTATAACTTACTTTTTTTTAAAAGATTTATTTATTTATGCATACAAGAGCTGGGGGTACAGGCCAGAATCGCGGGAGGTGAGAGGATTCACCAGACAAGAGTGGGGAGCAAAACAGGCAGATTGACTGAAACACACTGCTGAGGGGAGCAGCGGGTGAGGCAGGAGAGGTCTGCTGTGCCATGTGGGTCCCCTCCCGGGCAGGCAGCAGGAATGGAACTCGTGCTACAGTGGTTGCAGTTTGCTTCCTAGTGCGTTGCTTAACCCACTGTGCCACCAGGGAGGCTCTAACTTACTATTTAAATGGGTTAATGTGTTCTCCAGTATATAAATATTAAAATAAATTTGAAAATTATATATGACACAGATTGTAATAATAAGCAAAATTTTCACTGTGAGTTAAGCTCCCACATGAAATATTCCAATAACATCCACATACATTTCTTCCTTAAACTTAAACTTAAATTTAATTTTTTAAAAATTTATTTTATTTATTTATGCACACAAGACGAGGTAGTCCAGAGATATGGGGGGGATGGGTGAGAAGAAGAGTCACCAGAGACAGAGTAGGGAACAGAACGGGCAGAAGGGCAGATTGACTGAAATACACTGCCAAGGAGAGCTGTGAGCAAGACAGGAGAGATCTGTTGCACCCTGTGGGTTAACTCCCTGGCTGGGGATCAAACTTGTGCTGCAGTGGCTGCTAATAACTTCATAGTGCTGAGATATAACCCCTTACGCTACTAGGGGGCCCTAGTTGTATTATTTTTGTTGCGATAATATTGGTTTAGAGCACTGTGCATAATTTAGGAGTACAGATTCATATTCTTCAGATGTCATGGCATACATTAGTTATTTTAATTCGACTAACAATTACAACCATAGTTGACATCATTATTTTAGCTCCCAAAAGAACTAAGATTTTTACATATTTGCAAATCTCATTTAGGATTTCAGGCCTACGAGGAGACAGTCTTAAATTATATCTTCTAAATATCTTATTTCCTTAGCTCTTGATTTTAACATGCAACAACTTCCAAGCCACAAAATGGAAGTGTGGAGGTTTGTATATATAACAAGGCCAATAGAACTCCATTGCCTGGTAGATGTTAGAGGTGATGTGTTTTGAAACTGATTCTTTTAAATTAATTTCGTATTTTCATACTGAAGTTGGTGTGTGCTGTTGATTTAGCCCTTGAACCACCACAGGTTCTTGTCCTGCTAAGCCGTAAAAAGGAATTCACAGACTTTTTAGGTAAGAGAGCAGAGAGAAGCAAATTTTATTCAAGAAAGTAAGAAAAAGTCCATTCAAGGGAAAGTAATAAAGGAAAGACTCTAAGGCAGTGTTGCCAAAGAGGGGAAAAAGTTGTTGTTCTGGACCCATATCTAGGGGATATTTAAACCTTTTTTCCTCTACTCTAAAAATCCCACCTTATTTTGTGATTGGCTCTTTTTTCCTAGTGGCTATACTCTTCCAGGTAGATGTGCCCATTTTCCCAGCTCTAATCTTAGAGTTTCTCTCTTACTTTTTTTCCCTGTCTAAGGTCTCCTAAAATTTACTGTTTACTGTCTTTATCAGCCTTCCACAATTTCTCTGCCATATCTTAGAGGCCTCCCTTAACTCTTCCAAAGTCCCTGCCTGCACTGTCCCTGAAGCTGCCTACCTAACCCTAACTTGGTCTGGGACTCAATACTTACTCTCATATTGCTCCTCAGACTCTTTGCTCAGCCCTAGCAGCTGGGCCTCCAGGTTCTTAAAGAAGAACATAAGAAGTAACAGTTATGTGTAATAGTATCAATTGAGAACTGAGGTAGAGTACATGTAAATTAGGGAAACAGGATTTCATATACCCACCTTCACTCCTTTAAATCGTATTATCAATGGTATAAATTCTAATCAGTTACACCCCTCCCATTCTGAGTTTAAGATTGTCAGAATGGTCAAATTTGTTGTATTGACAAGATCATGCTCATTTTTCTTGATCTGGAACTCTAAAGTGCTCAAGACCGGTCTCTTTCGTTTTTACATCTTCAGAGTATAATCTCAACAAATATTTATGAAATAAATAAATGAATTGTCAAATGGGTGAATAAAGAAAAATATAATAATGGAGAAATATGTGAAAGTGAACACATGGTAAAGTGCTTTACTAACATATGGTATAAATTGTCTTAGACTATTCGAGTATTATCAATCTATGTTTTTTCATTTCAGTACACCATAGAATAAGATATGCTACGTTAATGATCCAAAAGTAACTACATTACATTTTTTTCTCAAATACAAATCTGGTTTACTCTTTTACCAAAGAAGTCCTACAGCTTGTGTTTTTACTTTGTCATTCACAGTTTCTACAAAAAGGCAGCAGGATGCCAAACTGAAAATAAGAGAAATTATGCTGTGTCAGAAAAAAAACTGGCCATAAATGAATGCTGTCAGAACCACTTAGCATAAATAGTTCAGGGCAACTTTTGGATGTTTTTGCTGAGTTATCTAAAGATAATACAACATTCAAGTCATATTTTTAATGTAATAAAAAATATATACAAATAAAGCAGAATTCCCAGAAATCAAGTAAAAAAAAAGTTAAATATATATCTCAAGCCAACAAATGAGGAAGAGAATGCACACAAAGGAAAAAAGTTCTGATTATAAATGAGTCCTTCAATTTCATATGTTTTCATTTTTTTCAACCTCCATAACCAGAGCAGTGCAAGTTATAACATCAGGATCCATTAATACTCTGGACCAAAGGGTGGAAAGAAAAATCAGTTCATTAAAATAACATAGATTAAAAAAACTATTGGAGAATATGAAAGCCATAAGTGTCCACCAAATATATATACTCTATACCTTCCAAACACAACAAGGGACTACTTTTTGTCTTCTACTGTGGCTATTTTGAGCAACATGATTATATCTAGTCAATGAGTTATGAGCAGAAGGGAAGTGACTTTCTCACATGTCAGAGCATCTACTAGTAACTGGGCCCTCTAAAGATCTCCTTTGGCCATAGTGAAATGCAAGATTTACAATGGTAGCTGCTTAAAAACCCTAGCTATAGAAGCAGGAGCCTGAACAGAAACTCAGCAACAACCAGAATGAACGAGTAGCCTGAGAGAAAAGTAGCCTCAAGTTATAAAATCACTAAGTTTCAGAGGATATTTGCTAGCACATAACTAGCTTTTCCTGATACTTATATTCAAGTTATTCCTATTGTATAATGATGCCAGGTTCTCTGTATTGTCCATTACATATGAATTTATATTTACATTAATAACTCTTGGAACAGGGTGAAATTACATATATTTAGTGTTTAACTACATTGTGTAAAACTTTGGAGAAATCAGGACTATCCTTACCTTTATTCATTTATACACAATAGCCTAAAGAAAGGTCCTGGAATGAAAGAGCCTATTTCTAGAAGTTTTTAACAATGTTTGGAACATCTAAGGAAAGTATCAAGAAAATATTCAGTAAAGGAAAATTAAGGAATGCTCTTACTTAAAACAGATTGAAAATATATACTAATGTGATCCTTACCAAATTATTCCAGATATATTTTGTTTTCTTGCAATAATTTTAAGCAAAGTAATTTTTCCATGTTGTTATTCAAAGAGTTAGTACATCCTGCCCTTTCCCATTCAGATGGAAATATTTTGGGGGGATATGTGTAAATATACTAGAGTACATTGTAGAGTGGTTTTGCATGTAGGTTAGCTATGGTATAGCAAACCCATTAGTACACTCTAGCGCCCTCATCATCTAAACAGAATCATACCCACAGTTAGAAACAAACTCTCATAAACCATAGAACAGAACCTAGTTCCTACTAAGTAGGAATTATGAGGATATATAAAGATAATGAGTATAATCACTTTTAACCAAAATGCTTTATCAATGATTTATTGCACAGTAAAGATATTAACACCATTTTTCTTTTCCCCCCATTATGTTTATTGAGGTCACTTCAGCTTATAACATTGTATATGATGTATAAGAGTGTCATCCTTTCTCAAATGTATGTTAGCACACTGTAACCATCACCAAAGTCCCAGTGTTCTTCCATCACAGTCCATTGGGCATCCTCTCCTCTTTGCTAACACCTCCAGCCCTCCCACTCTGGTAGCCTTAGTTCTGCAGTTAGATTTTAAGGGTTTTTTTTTTTGTTTTGTTTTGTTTGTTCCTTTGTTTAGTTTCCTTATATTCCACCAGTGTGAAATCATCCAATATCTGTCTTTTTCCTCCTGATTTTTTTTTTTTTTGGTTGGCATAACCCCCTCCAGTATCATACATGTTTTCACAAATGGCAAGATTTCATCTTTTTAATAGCTGAGTATACCATTTTTCAAGAAATATTACCAAATTTTAAGTTCATAATATAAACTAAATTGGAGTTTTGTTTGTGTTCCATAAGAGGGTTTTAGTATAAACTGAGAGAATGTAAAGTTCCCTTAAACATGTTACTCTCATTACATGTAGTAAATGTAAGGAAATGAAAAATGAATTGTAAGCCTGCTAATTTATCGCCAAAGAATGTAGGGTTTAAAGTTACATAGATAGGATATAAATCTGTATCCTGTAAACACTATTTCTGCATGTGTTTTTCGACAAGCTTATTATCTTCTCAGTGCCTCATTTTTTTTCTCTCTTGCAAATATGATCAATAATAGTGTCACTTGGTTCATAGTATTGTGAAGACTAAAAGTGATAACAGATGTTAAGCACTGAGTAACCCCTCGGTTCAAATAGATCATATAAACACATGTTGTTATTAAGATAACACTAAAAGAAAGTAATAACAAAACTATAAATGTTTTCACAACTGCATACATTCTCTTGAATTACTTGGAAATGTTGGAATTTAGAAAATGACACTTTTCACATAAACTATAATTTTTGAAATATATGATACCTGTTTCAATATAGTCAAAAGTCTCTAAAGAACTCCAGTTTTTCTACTTTATTCTGCTATAAATTAAATAATCTATGAATTTTCCATTAACTATTAGAATGTAAATTAGACTGACTGATATTAGTTACAAAAAGTTCCAAAAGAAATTAGTTCCAAAAGAAAACAGAATAGTCATAATTTTGATAGGCTTCCTGGAAACTACTACATATCAGTTATTTAGTTCAACAATTTTTACCTGTAAATTCAATGAACATGTATATATTTTAAACAACTTTCTTTCAACTTTGATAGCCTTCCATACCAAAACAATGGTATATTCCTGCCATCTAGTGGAAAGCCTATATCATAGCATAGATATTTTTCAAAAATGTATTAAAAAAACCCTCCAATACCAAAACCAAAATCACTTAAAGACTTCTTACTTAGGATGTTTCTAGGTGACATTTTTCCTCCCTACCCTAGAAAGTTTTGAACCTGAAGTTTGATTTATACAACTTTATAAAATGGAAATGAAAACGGAAATGAAATATGATTTGTAAGACTGCTACTTTATCCCCAAAGAATGTAGGGCTTAAAGTTACATATGTAGGATATAAATCTATTTGTCTTAACTACAACAAATGCCATCATTAGGAGAAGTGAAACTTAGTTGCTTAAATATCTGGTTCTCTTTATGAATTCAGACTTTAACAAGTTTGACATAGAAATTTCCGTTCTTCAACTCTCTTGCCCCTCCCAGGTACCATATACCTGGGAGTCTTTATTCTTCCTTCTTTCCTAAATAAACCTTTCTTTTCATGACAAAAAAAAAAAGAAATTTCTGTTCTTCAATTCCTTCAATATTTAGCCTACTTGTTGTAAATGTTATATATAATTCTATTTATTTATATATCCATTTATTTATCACTCATTTATTTATTTACTTAGAAGTAATGCAAGCTTAGAGCTCATCCATCCACATACAAACCACACCTCCGCCCTCATCCACAGGCTCTTGTTTGGGTCAAGAATTTAGAACCTTAGTTACCTGCAAAGTGCTAAAGCTTTTACTGAGC
Organism: Galemys pyrenaicus; assembly: GCA_019455555.1. NCBI lineage: Eukaryota > Metazoa > Chordata > Mammalia > Eulipotyphla > Talpidae > Galemys > Galemys pyrenaicus. The sequence goes on from JAGFMF010011827.1 coordinate 4,748,066, forward strand.
ATTTTGCCATTCCTGAGACTCTTCACCCCATGTGGAAGGGCAACGGTAAGAAGAAAGGCAGAATAGAGTCTACTGAAGGATCTAAGCTGGTAGCCACATAAATTGTAATTTACAAAAGGACATTATTATAGTAGCTAAAGAGCAGAGACATGGTGTGAAATGATGGTGTCAAAGGATAGCATTAATCCTAGTATCAGCATTCATCCTAGTTTGTGTTGCCAAGGGTCTTATTCTAGATCGAGAATATCAAACTAAAAAAGACAGGAATTTAGGGTAGTTATCATGATATGCTCCTATCTTTCAAGATTCATTCAAGCTGAAGAGAAAATAATCTCCCTATGGAAAACAATTTTGCTTTTAAATAAGAGTTGTGCATTCTTCTGTTTTAATTTTTAAGAGGCATGAATATGCCAGATATATATAAAACTGTTTAATTATATGAAGGCATCTGTATAAACTTACCATGCTGTTCATTTTTGAAGAGGATGAACCTGCTCTTTGTTTTCTTAGACTATTAATTTCATCTGCATTTCCATCTTTTGGCTTTAAAATCATTCTGCTACTCCCTGCAGTTCCTTCTGATGAGGATCGCAGCCGCCTCTCTATAAATCTTCCTTCACGATTTGGACTGAGGCTACTGGCAAGAACTATTGAAGAAAAATTAATTAAAGTCAATATAAGTGCTTAAATACAATTTTTATGAATGCCTCCCGTTGAACGCAAATGGGAATCTCTTACTGTCATTTATAAATTTTACATTATAGATGTTTGAGTCATTGGTAACTTAATTTCCTTAATATTGTATCACTTTGAAACTCTCCACCTTTGGAACCATCCTTTCCTTCTTCATACCTCACATGATTTGCATTAGCAAATCCTTTGATAATCACCTTCAAATTGTACACAGAATCTGATCATTTCTTATAGCTCTTCCACAATATCTGGCACAAACTCTATCAATGCTTGCCCTACAATACTGCAATTACTTACTGTAATAATAATCCCCTGCATCTGATACTTCCACTCAACATTCCCCCATCAATACACAACCGACTTACCACACGGTAACCAGAATTATATGCTTAAAACATAATAGAGTTTGATCACAACTGTCATAAAACTGGTGTTTTCCAGTGGCCTCTCAGGCTCCTCCTATACTACCATACAGTTTGCCCCAATACTGGGTGGTCCCATTGCTCATCTTTCAAGCAGTTACCTAATCTTCTACCAAATTCACATCCTGTGTTTTGCCCTGGCACAGTGGACCCCTTGTTTTTTGCAGAACATCACAGAAATACTCCAGTCCTAGAAACTCCTTTACCCATCACCTTTGCAGTAACTTCCCTCAAATATCTATATGACTTACCTTTTAGTCACCTTCAAATATTATCTTATAATTATAAAAGCAAATTTATACATTATAATTATAAATGCACACTTATAACTTATAAATGCAAACTTCAAATACTAAAGTAGTCAAAAGAGAAATTAATAAAACCACCGCTTTTATAACAGCATCAAACATAATAAAATGCTTAGTAATAAATTTATTTAACTGAGCAAGTAAAAATCTTCAGTTGAAAATTATATGACATTAATGAAAAAACATCGATGAAAACACAAATAAATGGAAAGGACTGGAATATTAACATTGCCAAAATGGGTGCAGTGAAACTCTCCTGTCTCACCCACTGATTTTTTTTTAGCAGTGTATTTCAATAAATCCACCTTTTCTCTTCTCTGTCTGGTGAAACTTTTTACCCTCACACCTCCAGCTTATACACTTATTTTTTCCCACAAAAAGAAAAAAAAAAAGATTCAATGCAATCCTTACAAAAATTACAATGCTAAAAAATTATAATAGCATTTTTATATAAATGGAAAAAACAATTATAAAAGTTAAATAGAACCAGAGAAGACACAACATAGCCAAAACAACCTTGATTTATTGATGGAATAGCAAAACTGGAGGTATTACATAATTTCTTTATTTCAGTTATATTACAAAGACAGAGTAATCAAAGTGATATCATACTGGCATAAAAACAGACACATAAATCAATGGAACAGAATAGAAAGACAAGAAATAAATCCCTGTGCACAAGGGCAGTCATTTAAGAAAAAAAAAGACTCAAGAATATGCATTGGGAAAAGGATAACTTCAGTATGTAGTGTTGGAGAAACTGTTTAACCACATGCAAAAGAATGAAACTGGATCCTAACATCCTTTCTACCATGCACACAAATCAACTCCCAATAGATTAATGACTTGAACATAAAACCTGAAACTGAAAAATTTCTATAAGAACACATAGTAAATAAATTCCTTGACAAATATCTTGGTAATGACTGTTGGATTTTGATACCAAAAGCAAATATACTAAAAGCAAACACACACACATACATGGGATTACTTCAAACTATAAAGCAAAAATCAAATAACTTCATTTTAAAAATAGGCAAAGGACATAGACATTTTCCTAGAGAAGATTTACAAATAAGGAACATGTACATGATAAATTACTCAAAATCAATAATCAGCAGTGAATTGTAAATTGAAACCATGACATCATCTCACCTTAAACCTGTTACAATGACAATAAACAAAAAGTCAAAGTATAATAAGTGTTGGCAATGAAGTAAGCATGTAAACTTGTACGTCCACTACTGAAAACAGCATGGAGGTTCTTCAAGAAATTAAAAATAGAATTACCACGTGATCCAACAATCCCACATCTGGTTATATATTCAAAGTGAATAAAATTATGTCAAAAATATATCCAGTTTATACACTTGTTCTTTCCCCTCTCAGTCCTCCCATCTTCATAGTCAGATAGGGAAAGAGCCTAAGTGTCTATCAAGGGATAAACTGATAATGAACATAATTCTGCTTTTTCTAAAAAAGAAAAAAATTTTATTTGCAACTATATGGATGAACCTGGATGACATTATACCAAGAGAATTATGTCAGACAGGGAAAGACAAATATTTAATTGTATCACTTTAACAAAGAATCTTCAAGAAAGAAAAGAGGGGAAGCAATAAGGAAAGGGAAAAAGAAAAGGAAACTCAAGTCAATGAATAAAACAAATTGCTATGAGAGTTCAGAACTGGATGATTAATTTTGATGAAATTGTGTATCTATTTTCTTCACAGACGTATTAAATACTCATTTAAGCATGTACTATTATAAATACAAAATGAATTAATTATTACAGAATTATGTGTGTACAGTAGCTCATTTCACATAAAAATACATTTACTTAAATGGTTTTAAAATTTTAACTTCCAAATTATAAAATGCATATGAAGTGCAGATAAACACTTCCATAAAAAATAGTTTAGTATCATCTTTTCCTTGTTAACATTACCAGATTATTTCCATTATCTCTCTATATTTTATAAGTTGTAAATAATATTAATAAATAGCCAAGAACAGGCACCACATTGCAAATTCAGAGAAATTACAGAAATATGTTTCTAAATGAGATGTTAGTCAACACATTAGCTATCAACAATAAAACTGTTTATCACTCAGTAGTGTCCATAAAAATAATTATATACAAGATTTAATTTGAAATTAAGACAAGTTATCATTATTAAATTAGAACTAATTATATCAGGATAATTAACTTACCAACCATTTTTGTGTTATTTCTTTGAAAATTGTCTAGATTTCAATCTGAGGTTGACCATTTTCTTACAATGTGATTTCACTAAGACATTTAACTTAATCCTGAATCTTAGTTATTAACTTCCATATAAAATTATTGTTACTGTTAAAAGAAACAGTGCATGCAAATGACTTAACACATTTTTGGCAGATATTAAGTGTACAAAAGGGTAATCATCATCATCATTATCAGTCAAATTTTAAAGATATTTAGATTTCTAGAAAATTAATTCATACATTTAATACTTGAAAATTGCTGGGAAAACTGGATTGCCCCATGCAAAAGAATGAAGCTAGACTACTACGTCACACCATGAACAAAAACCAATTCAAAATACAAAAAGACTTTAACATAAGACCTGAAATCATATATATGAGATATATATATATATATGTGGCTTATATATATATATGGCTTATATATATATCATATATATTCTGTAAAGTATATAGAAAAAAACATAGGCAAAACACTTCATAAAACACATCTCAGAAACATCTTTAGAGACTCATCCCCTGAGGCAAAAAAAGTAGAGGAAAAGATACAGCTGTGATACATCAAACTAAAAATCTTCTGTATAGCAAGAGACAACAACCAAAACAAAGAGATGTCCTACCAAAAGGGAGAAAATATTTGTACTCCACAAAACTGATAAGGACTGATTTCATAAACAAAGAGCACACAATACTCAACAAAAACAAAGCAAACAATCCAGTCAAAAAATAGGCAGAAGAGCCAAAAGACACTTCTCCAAAGAGGAAATATAAATGGACCCAGGTATATTAAAAAGTGTTCAACATCACTTATAGTCAGGGAAATGCAAATTAAAACCACTATGAGATACTACCTCACACCAGTGGGTATGGCACATATTAAAAAAAGGCAACAACAAATGCTGGTGAGGATGTAGAGAAAAAGGAACTCTCACCTCACTGCTGTTAATAATGAAAACTGGTAAAACCACTGTAGAAAGCTGTGTGGAGGACCCTCAAACTACTAAAAATGGAACCACCCATATGAACCAACAATTCTACTTATAGGAATCTACAAAAGATCATAAAAACATTAATCCTAAAGAAAACCTGCACTCCTAGTATACCTTGCTATTTTATTAGATTTATTTATGTGAACCAAAGCTCTCACTTATTTATTATTTTAACTGAGCTTCTTTATCTCAACGATAATGTAACATTTCAACAAATATCAGAACTGTTGACTAACATTTTTCCTGGTAATAGGGACCAATTGTGTAGGTATTAATAAAGAATTACTCTATCCCCTAAAACATAAGAATTCTAATCCTCACTTGATAGATTAAAAAAACTGGAATATGAATTGGGGTTGTATCAAATTAGACAGAAGTATGACCTTCTTATATTCTTTATTTGAAAGTAAAATGCAGTTAAAAGAGATGTGCCAAGCTAACAAGGCATGGGCTATGATCATTCTATCAATTTCAGGAGCCTGACTCATACATCATGGGGTTCAAATCCTGAACCATTACTTTCTAACTTTGTGACTCTGGACACACAATTTAGCCAATCTGTATACCAGTTATTTCTCCTGTAAAATGAGTTACACAAATAGTGGTGACTACAGTCATCTGTAGGTTAAATGAATATGTGTATTCAAAAAGTACAAAGCTCTAAATGGGATACAGGAATCATTCAATACTGGAAGAATGAGTAGCAATAGCTGTAGTGGTAGTGGTAGTAGTAACAATAGCAGAAACACCAGCAGCAGTAGCAAGGATAGTAGTAACCGTAGCAGTCTAGTGGATGGCATAAATTCAACACTTTTATTAATGAAATTTTATATTAAATAAAGTTTTCTGTTAAATAACAGACTTTGGTAATTCCCTTTCTTTCAAATCAAAGAGAAAGGACCCAACATCACACAGGTAATTAATGACAGAGGCAAGCTTTTTTGTTGACCCCAGGCCCCAAGTACAGCATTTTAAAATTTGCAATTCGGTTGCATGAAGACATTCAGACTAATTATTCTGACACATGTATCCTATTTAATTATGAAAGCATTGTTAAAATAGGCAATAGAATTTAAATTTTACAAAGTTCTCTTATAGTGCTTTTGACTGAAATATATCCATTTCACTTAGAAATAGCAGTACTCTAAAATTAACTTGAAAAAAAGATAGTTTTTATTTCAGATAAAGTCACATGGCAAATAAAATTACTTTCCTTCCACTTTCCTCGAAGGGTCATACTCTCTGTAATATAACCAAGATAATTGAATAGTATTGCTGAATTACAACTTCAGCATGATGCAAGTGAAGTAAGTTTAAAGTCAAAAAGAGAAAATATTTAAAGTAAATTACAAATAAGAAAGAAATGTTAGAGAGTGAAAAATGAGAATGTGGCTGGTGGGAATGCAAACTGATCCAACCACTATGAAAGCAGTGTAGAGGTTCCACAAACTACTGAAAATGGAGCTCCTGTATCATTCAGCAATTCCACTCATAGGAATCTACCCAAACAACACAAAAACACTAATTCAAAAATATACCTGCACCCCTATGTTTACTACAGCACTATTAAAACAATAGATAAGATATGGAAACAACCCAAATCCCCCAAAATATATGACTGGATCAAGAAGAAGTGGTATATTAAATAATAGAATATTATGCAGCAATCAAAAAAGAAAAACTCATGTCATTCACAGCAACATGAATGGAGCCTGAAGGGATCAAATTCAGTGAAATAAACCAGAAGGAAAAAGAAAAATATTGAATGGTTTGACTCATAGGAGGAATATAGGAGAACAAAATAAGGGATCAGGAAAACAACAACAATAATAATACACAACTAGCAGGCAACCATAAATAAGAGACATTCTGCAAGGGAGGAGGAGGAAAAGGAATCAAAACTGGGGAAAGAAGAGCACAAAGGACTATGGTGATGATTCATGGGTGATCTGGTAGTGGGAATTTTACAACAAATACACAATTATATAAAATAAATTATTAAAAAACAGAAGATGGCATTTACTCATGAGATATAGTAAGAAAACTGAACAAATTATAATTTATATCATTTATTCTACAAAAAGAATATGATTTGCATCATTTATTCTACAAAGAAAATTAGCCTACCTTTGGCAGGATTTGTGTCATATCCATATGATGTTCTGTTAAGAATATGGTGATCACCAGAAGAAGGTATTATCCTTGAATCTGAAATAGGATGAATCCCTTTCACACGTTCAGCTATTGCTTTATTTTGCTCATAAAATCCAAGTTTCCTTGGAGAGCTTGTCGCCAGCATTGTCTCACCATTTTGTAACACCATATGATCTTCTTTTTGCATATCTGCTGATAGGTGAGTCTCTGAGTCTTTTCCATTCATCATAGGTAATTCAGTAATTTGCAATAACACTTCCTTCTGATTAGCAGCAGAAGATTCTGGTAAGGAATTAGATTCAGTGATATATCGACTTTCTAACCTGTATTTTCCAGGAGACATAATTGCACAGGGAACAGTTGCTAAATGATCTGTTGTCTTTGTAACAGCAGCAGTATTGGAAGAGAACTGAGAGGTAGAATCATTGTGACCAAAGTTGCCACAGTGGGATGCCATGCTTCCACTTTTAGGAAATGCATCTGCTTCAGACATAGAATCCTCAGTCAAAGCTAAGAACTCCGAAGGAGTCTGAACTGTTGTAAGATCAGCAGAGAGCAGTGGAGATTGTAAAGAGCTTCCTGCCCTTTCTGTTACATCCACAGAACAAGATGGAGAAGCTCTTACTAATACAGGTTCTCTGTCTTGGTAGTGTGTAATTTCCAAGGAGAATCCAGACTGTTGTACCAATGAAATGGACTGACTCTGTGGAACTGACTTAGAAAATTTATAGTGAGAGGAAAAAGATTTTGTAAGCAGCTTCTTGGTTGACTGCTTAACAGAACGGCGAGTTGGTTCTTCTGTAAATCCAGAATCATCCCCCTCACTTTTTCCAGAACTGAGGCAATTTATAAAAACATTCTTATTAGTTGAGTGCTCCTTTTCAAAGTCTTCTGTCAAAGATCTTGTTATCTTCTTATTCCGTGAACCACTAAAAGCAACAGAATGTTTCCCCCTGGTTTTAATATGTTCTTCCAAACTCAGTTTTTGCACACTGCCATGACCAGATTGAGCACCATTTGAAATACTAAGGTTCTGGTTGGTAGGTTCTTGTTTAGGTTCGCTCCCCTTCTTATGGTGGAAGCTAATGGAAGGAGTACGAAATATGCTCCTACGTTTACCTGTGCTGCCTGAGCTTGAGTTAGTGCTGGAAGGAGAGGAACTGTGCACACCAACCGTATTACTGGAGGAGGGTGAAGAAGGAAGAGAGTCATGTCTTCTGCTAATACTTCTTCTGAATATTGGCAACCGGGAGACCAGGGTAGATCGTCTTGATCCGGAGTCCCCCATTGGGACTCCAAGGATTGCACTGTGATAGCCAACTTAGCAGCCTGAGAAAAGTTAAAACAAAAAGAATAAGTCAATGGAATTCAATTATAACATGATATTTTAAAATAAAATATTATTTTTCAAGATCTGTAATTTGTTTTTATACTAAAACAAAAAATATAAAATTCTGATATTTAAGTTTTTAAAATGGATACACATTAAAATTAGCTAATACTTTACGTAGACATTTTATAATAGTGCAAAATTGTAAGATTACCAAGAATATTCAAAATATATTCAGAAGAATTTTGGGTTGGTAGATATAAGATCATTATTGAAGACCAAGTCTTACAAATGATAATGGTTCTATAACATGGTAAATTGCTTAATGTTAGCTCTTTATGTTTATTTATATAGCGGTACTGGCATGTGACAGCCATGAGCTCCCTGAGTTAAAAGTCCATTCATTGCTTCTGTTAGTCATCACCAACTCTATCGTATCACTCAGTAAGTTACTGACCTGAGATTAATAGAATCACAAACCAGACTAGAATTTGCATTCAAAGAAAATTCAATTGAGACATGTTCTTTTCCTTGGAGCTTGATTTCAGAAATTATGAAGCCATTAACAGAGAAAATTAAACAAGCATGATAAACTTATGAGTAAACCACAACTATGAGTTGACAAAAGGACTTGCACCCAAGCTAATTCAAATGGAAATTTAAAACTGATAATATATACCAAGAAAAGCACAAGCATGAATAAAATATAAGCCATATTAAGGTCAAATAAATAACTGATAACTCAGAAAAATAAAGAAGTAGAGAAGCAGGCAGCTACACCTCAAATGTGAGGTACTAAAGACATACATATGGGTGATCTCTTTTAATGCTAATAACTGTGGAGGTAGACTTATTACTATGAATATTGCCAAAAGTCACTCAGCTAATAAGTGATAAAGTATGCATAAGAAACCAAACCTTATCTAATCACAATTAATTCATAATTAGCATGTATATATTGCTTTTGCTAGAATGAGAAACCAGGAACTAAAGCTATTGAATGCCAAGATGTATATATTGCTTTTGCTAGAATGAGAAACCAGGAACTAAAGCTATTGAATGCCAAGATGTATATATTGCTTTTGCTAGAATGAGAAACCAGGAACTTAAGCTATTGAATGCCAAGATGGGTTTCCACATCAGTAATTCCTAATTATATGGTCAATCCTGCTATCCTGGAAACTATTTTTCAGTGATTTCTATAATGTGTCATAATTTTCTGCCTGCTTTATTTTGCTTATTTCTAAATGTCACTACATACCTTAACTATAATGTACACACACCCTTTGTGAACATGAATCAGATTTTTTTTCTTTTTTGCAACCAAAGCTACCTAACTAAACAATAACAAATACTACATGAAATGACAAGCTCTACATGTTATTACATTACAGATAATATATGAATTTGATAAAATAAAATAACATACGTTTTCTTGAAAACATATGTGACGAAAGGTAAAATATTTCCTTTCATATGTGCATTCATAATTGCTTTGTTCCAAATGATATACAATGTAACAGATTTGCATTATATATTTTATATTGGATGTTTTTAAAATGTATTTACTGAATGTGAATTTAAATATAGCTATGTGAGACCACTCTAAAAGCATTTAAGTATTATTGCTAGACTTCAATTGAAGGAAATTTAAAACATAAAGACATTTTATCTCTTGAAAATTTTTGCAAATTTAAAATATCTCATTTTGCTTGCAGTGCATATTTCCCAAGGTGGTTACATAGTTTTTTGTTTGTTTGATTGTTTTTTACTGAGTACTTTATTTTTTTTCTTTTTCTATGTTTTATTATATATATTTTCCATAATTTTTCATTTTTGTACAATGCATATTTTCTCCTCTCAGGTGTAGCCTCTGTGAAATTCCCATCACCAATTTGCCCATGTCCCATCACCACAGAAGATACAGTATGTAAACACAATGGGATATTATGCAGCAATCAAAAAAGATAAACTCATGCCATTAGCAGCAATATGGATGGAGCTAGAAGGGATTATGTTCAGTGAAATAAGTCAGAAAGAAAAAGAAAAACATTAAATGGTTTCACTTATAGATGGAATGTAAAACAAATAAATAAGGGGTTAAGGGAAAAAATATTAAAAATCAAAATCAACAGACAATTATAAATCTGAGACATTCTCCAGGGGAGGAGGAGGAGGAAGAAGGAATAAAAAGGTGGAAAATTTTATTTTGTTTTGTTTTTTAAAGAAAGTCTTTCTTATTTAACCTTTTTGGCATTGTTATCATGTTAGAAAATTTGAGATTACTGAATGATTTTTTTCAAGATTTTACTTATTTATGCATACAAAAGCTGAGGTATAGGCCAGAGGTGTGGGTGATAAGAAGATTCACCAGAAACAGAGTGGGGAGCAGAACAGGCAGACTGACTGAAAAGCACTGCTGAGTGGAACAGTGGGCGAAACAGGAGAGGTCTGCTGTGCCATGTGGGTCACCTCCCTGGCTGAGGATCAAACTCATGTTGCAGTGGCTGTGGAGGCTTCATAGTGCAGTGCTTAGCCCCAGTAGGGCCACCAGCGAGGCCCTATTGAATTATTTTATAGTTTGAAAGACTTTCAATTAACTGGAGTCAACTTATATATCAAGAACATTATATGAATCTCTAAAATTTATAAAATTTACATAATGAACCTCTCAAAAGTATAGCATTTATTTATTATTGTAAGACAGAAAATGTGCTTATTTGTGTGTGAAATACTGATGTATCCAAGTTAAGTGTTTAATGAGACTCATTTAGGCCCTGGGTCTCAAAGCCAAGCAGGCATTGTCCTTTGCCATCAAGAAGTTACAATAAAAAATTAGTCATATAAGTAAAGAGATGTTTACTATGGAAGAAAATACTTGAGAATGCATGAAAGAGAATGTGTATGTCCAAAATTGATGAGGGATAGATGGCAATCTGAAAAAGACAATGTTGGAGAAGTAGGTTTTTGCCACATCAGAATTTATAGGAAGTATATCTCAAGCTGGTGGACTCACATCATCAAAAACACAAAAAGTGCAAAATAGCTAAATATAGCAAACAGTAATCAGTGCAATTATAAAAAATATATGAAAATATATACAGGGTTTGCTAAGGAATTAAAAGGCAGTTATTAAAAGTATAGTAAAACTATAATAAATGATGAAATTAGCAAGCTGTGGTATTACATGTTTTGATGAGTTTGCCTTTAATAATCCTTTAATTAACATGATTCTCAAAAATGATTTTACATTTACATGCAAGACTATTTCCATTCAATGACCAGTGAAGAAGTGTGCTCTAAATAGAGCTGCATCAGCCATAATGATTTGCAGCTGGTGGGGAACCTATGGCCTTTGATGCAATAATGTCAAGAAGTTTACCATTATTACTGAAATATCGTCATATATAGGTAGATGTATTTCTTGACCTTTTATACACTTCATAGTTTTGGATAAGCATTTAAAAATAAAAGGGTGACTTTCACATCTTTTGACAAATTCAAAGGCTCACAGAGAGTGACTGAGTTACTTTTTAAGCTAGATAAGCACTTAATCAAAAACTATCCTAATCTCTTTATTTAAAAAACCCTAAAACTTAATATCATAATAGCTTGAAGACTCTTTCAAAACAATTTTATCAATGGCAATTAATCTCAGATTTATATGAGGCTACACATGTTAGGGGTTGGGGCTCAGTTTAAAACCTCCCATTCCAGATTCTTTATAATAAACATAGAATTTATACCTCCAACATCCTATCACTTTAACAGTGGTGTAATTTATCTTTAAAAGTACTTCCTAAATGTTTGATTGCTTTCCGTTAAACAAATTGGAAACTAAAGGAGGCATTTTTAGCAGATAAATCAGTAGCACACAAGGACAATGGCAACTTCAGCCCTCAGAGTCAGTAAGGACAATATGAGATGCATTTAAAGGATGACTGATCAGAACCTAAAGGGTAATCAGTCACAAGGAGAGAATGAGATTGAAGATACAGAAATCATATAATTGATTGGATATATTTAAGAAACAAATTATTAGATTTGCAAATAAGTTAGACACATTGAGTACACTAAGCTATTTTCAACATCTAGACAAGAACATAAGGAAATAATTGCTTTTATCAGAAATGTTTATCTTTAGATGTTAACAAAAATTGATTTTACCCTAAAGGTGGAATTAAGCAGAGATAGACTGCCATTGGTTAGATCTCTATAAATCAATCTCTTAGGTAAAAAGAGAAGAGAGACTGTCAAATTAGGAGACTATTGAGACTGGTTACTTTAAGACATGAGAATATATTTCAAAGAGATTATTCTAGCAGAATTTAGGGAAGCAGATAAATTTCTTGTCTAAATTAATGGAAGGATCTTGAGGAAAAAATAGCAATAAAAAACACACAAAACAAAACAAAAATAAACCAGAGACATTCTGCAGGGAAAGGGAGGGTGAGGGATTGAAATAAGGGAGGGAAGAGCATAGGGGACTGGTGATAATGTATAGGTGAACTGGTGGTAGAAATTCTGAGGACTACACCTGAGAAAAGAAAGCAAACACTGTTTAAAAAATGAACAATAGTTAAAAATCTATATAATAAGAAAAATAATTAATTAATGAAAGAACAGAGACTGATATTTGAAAAGAAATGTAATATTAAGAAACAGCCAGATGTGATCTTACTTCCTTAGTGAACAGATGAGAACAGAAGGAAGAGATACAAAAACAGGACGGATTCTATTCGTATTGGGAATGAAAGAAGTTTAAATATGATTCAAACTTAAAGTTTAGGTAAATGAGAAAACATTTATATATAATTCATTACAGTTTATATTTTATCATTTACTCACAATGAATCTGTAACTGTTAAGAATGCTGGTGAAACAGTACCTATATTTGAATTCAGTACTACACTTAGTTGTATGGCTTTAGAGTTGTTTTTTTTTTTCATGTCTAATTAAGCACTTTTTTATATTTTATTCTGTTTTTCCCTTTAATTTATATATATTTGACATCATTTGTAATCCCCATGTATTCCCCATCACCATATCACCAGTGCACCATTACCTCAGTTCCCCACCTTGCTCCCATCTTCTCTCAACCTTTCCCTTCCTCCCTCCCCACCAAAGTGTCCCCAATTTGTCCTTGTCTTTTCATTTTTGGTTTTTGTGTCTTTATTGGTATTATTATTATTGTTGTTGTTCTTATTCCTTTCCTTGATCCTTATTTGGTTCCCTTATATTCCTCCTAGGGGAGGAACCATCTGGTATTTTTCTTTTGCCTTCTGACTTATTTCACTGAGAGTTTTAAAATATCACTAAAGCTATCTGAACATGACTTTCTTTACAAGAATAGTAGTTGCACCTGTTTTAAAGAATTTTTGTGAGAACAAACACAAAAAAAGTGTTTTTTAAGAGGTTAAAATAGGTTCTAACAGAGAAATGATCAATCATAATCTTATTTATCAATATAGTTTTAATTTCATTTGCTTATGCAGTAAACAGTTATTTAGTAAAGTAAATGGGACAAAAAGGTTAGTAAACACAGCAGTAGACATATAAGTGGGGTATGGAATTAGTACCACCACAGATTGAGGATAGATTGATAGATAAAAAATATTCAAATCCACTAATACTCAGAGAATACAGAAATAACTCTATAAACCAATAGCAACAATGAATTCAAAGGAAAAAGACAGGCAACAATATGGACAGGAATTTCCTAATAGAAGAACTATAAATCAATAATCAATATATAACAGATATTTAACTCTGTTATTATCAGGAGTAATATCAAGATCTTATTTTTCACCCATAACATTTTTTTATTAAAATATTTTAAAATTTGCATATACTTGCCATTAATTGTAATCCCCATGTATTCCCCATCACCATCTCACCAGTGCACCATCACCTCA
>JAGFMF010011827.1:4762966-4777764 GCA_019455555.1 Galemys pyrenaicus
TGTTCATAAGCTTGTGGGTTTGTTTCTGGGCTTTCTATTCTATTCCATTGGTCTATGTGTCTGTTTTTGTTCCAGTACCATGTCGTTTTTATGATTGTGGCTTTTTAAAATTATACACACACACACACATGAAATTTGGGTAAAAGAAGTGGTAATTTAAGATGCTTATGTAAGGGTTCAAATTGTTAAAATTATTTTACAAAAATATGTATCAAATATTAAGTTAAATAATTTAATTTTAGCATTTATCCTAGAATATTACTCATATATATGCACAGAAAGATTACAGTGACATTAAAAGCTAATTTATGATAGTTAAAAATAATATATAAATTCCATTTACAGAAAAAATTAAAAGCAAAATATAATGTATCTAGTCTATAATATCACATCCAAGTGCTAAAAATATAAGGTAAAAGTTATGGACAGATACAGAAAAAATGTCTATGCCCATTGCTCCCCTCAGCAGTGTATTTCAGTAGATCTTTGTTCTGCTCCCCACTCTGTCTCTGGTGACTCCTCTTACCCCTCGGCACCTCTGGCCTGCACTCCAGTTCTTGCATGCATAAATAAATAAAATAAATCTTTAGATAATAATGATAATAACAACAGTTGTTTCCTCTGGAAGTATGAGAATGAATATGTGGGAAAAAGTTTTATTCTAAAAATAGTTTACCAAATATGACAAAATAAAAATGGTCTGTTTTCACACTCTTTTAAAGATTTTCATCTTTACAATAAATTTTATTTATTTTTATAGATTTATTTATACATAAAAGAACTTGGTTACAGGCCAGAGGTGCGGGGGGTGAGAGGATCCACGAGAGACAGAGTGGGGAACAGAACAGGCAAAACTATTGAAATCCACTGCTGAGGGGAGCAGCGGGTGAGGCAAGAGAGGTCTGCTGTGCCATGTGGGTCCCCTCTCTGGCCAGGGATCAAACTCATGCTATAGTGGCTGCGGATGCTTTTCTTAGTGCAGTGCTTAACTCCTTATGCCACCAGGCATGTCCCTACAATAAATTTTAAATAAAAACCTATGAAGGAGTTAAGATTCCTCAACATTAAATTAATATTGTATATAACTCTAAGTCCACATTATATCTGATGACAAATTGAGATTTATATTCTAACAGTTCAAATTCCACTTAGTTTCACTGTTAAACACTTTTTCTGTCCTCTAAAAAAGAACTTTCATTATTTCTTTATCATATAATCATTAATCTCAATGTTGCCAGTAATATGTCAGACATAAATGATTAATCCAAGTTTTTCACAATCTTTTAATATTTTAATATTTCCATAATGCACTCATAAATTACAAGCATCTTTATATAGCTGGCTAACAAATTTGAGTCATACAATAATATTGAAGAATATAGCAGCATGACATTCTCTTAGTAAAATAAACAGATGCCATTTTATTGTCATTTTACCAAACTCAAAAACTAACCTGATTAATTGGCTTCTATTTGTTCACTCTAAAATACCAGCTTATTTAAATGTTACTCAAGATTTATTGTTTATTAAATATGTTCCTTGATTTATTTTCTTTACTAAAAAATAAAAATTTCTAATAAGTAAACTGCAGTCGTGTTCATGTATCAGCAGAGGGTGCAAGAGATCTTCCTTCAAAACAATATTTTTTTTTTCTTGTAACCTTCAAAGTCAATTTAAGATTTATCAAAGCATCACAAAGTCCTTTACATAAAGGGAAAGTAAACATCTTGAAATATTTTGAAATTTTGATATATATTATTTTAAACAAACAATATTTTAAATTAATTCACCTTTGAATTGAAGACTACAACTCTTATGTTGAATGTTTGGAACAGTAATCAGAATAACAAAAATAAGAATTTTTTCACATATAAATATGTAAAGCACTTACATTTTAAAGGGAATTAATATCAAGTGAAATTTATTATTTATTTTTCAATAGTTTTTTCCTTTTGAAACAATGGTAGAACATAAGTACTGCTCTCTTAGAATCGTATTACTGCAAAAGATGTTTAAGATATAGCATGTTTCATTCCTAGTATATGTTGGAAATATCAATTTTTAATTTTTACTGTCTGTACCTTTTATCAATACAAGAAGATTAAAAATGGAAATTATATTTAATACAAATTATAATAGATATTAAGAGATTATATTTAAAGGTAGCTGTATTGAACATTTATGATTATGTATATAACTGTAAAATTATCAGTTTTACAGACTTATAACACTAATCAACACGTTCCAGTTCAAATGTAAATGTTAAATCAATATAACTGAATATCATCATTGGTATGGTAAAAGGGGGGGAAAAGGAATGCGTATATTTGCAATTTTCACTGCCTAACTTTTGTTATAAATACTGCCATACCTGTATCCTTTAAATGTTAATGGCAGCTAAAGAAGATACTAATTTTCAATCATGTATTTATGTGTAGTACATATTCTGTCAAAGTTACTTGAAAAAGAAGACTTTGGAATTATCTTTTTTTGAAAGTGTTTTATTTGAACTCCACATATAATGATCATAATTCATGAATGGCATTGTTTTTCAGTAATTGTGGTCATAATTTCTCTTAGATTCTGCTTTCCATTCATACAACTAGAGAACTGAACAAGTGAATTCTGTGAGTTCTCTAATTTATTAAAACACATGTACACAGTCTGTTAAACTTAGTAATACACATTCAACCATACATATACCTGATTATAAACTTTCATTCTGAATACTATTTTTTCTAGTTCAAAATTTATATTGAACTATATTCAGTATTATTCTTCCAGAGATAGGAAGATAACAATGTCCGTAGATTATTACCACAAATGCAGATGCAGTATATTTTACACACACACACACACACACACACACACGAGGAGAGTAAATAAAATTACATCTGGTGATTCAATTTGTAACATGATAAAATTAAAAATATAATGACAAAACTCTTTCTCCCCTATATTTTTGTATCTAAACTTGAGCAAACCATATACAATTTTTCTTACTTTTGTCTTACTTAAAATTGTCATTAGTATGTCATCAATCAGAACTGTACAATAAATTTTTGGTTTTAGAAGGAAGAACTCTTGAGAAGACCAGCGTTTACTACCAAATTGACCAAAGCCACTTAATAGAGTAAGAGAGTATAAGGATTAAATGAATTAACATGTGCAAAGTACTTAGGTTTGTGCCCAACACACAGGAAACACACAGCAATTTGCTTACTACCAAATTGACCTTTTAGAGTAAGTACTTCACTGAAAGAGTAATGTGACTGCCTTGAGTTGCCACTAGATGGAGATTTTGCATCTTGAAACAACTATGGAGTTCAGCCTTGGTAAAGAACACAGCATTTTATACTTGGAAAGGTGTACTGCTTTTGGAGAATGAAAATAATAAATAAATAAAAATCCAGATTGGTTAGATTTCTCATTCAAAGCCATACCAAACAGGCAGATGCACTAACATTTATAGAGCTCGGGCTTTATGGTAATGGAATCAACTTCAATCCAACCAAACAAAATCAAAGACTGGCAGAGACATGCCAGTCTTTGTAAATTCTAATAGAACAATATAATTGGATACTGTTGTCATTTTTTAAATCTCTAAAATAAATTTATTTGTTGAAGAGTTACATTAACATAACCAGTTTTCTTTTACATCCTTTTTATATTTCTTTAAAAACTTGATAACAAAATGCCTGGAACAGGTCACCTTATCATCTCATTTTTAATGAGTATATAAGTTTTCTCATTTTAATCCTCCTAACAACTTTGTTACAGAATTATAAAATACTTATGCATAAATTTTAAAATTTGGGATCAGCGAGGTAAGTAAAACAGATTTGATCCTGATATATTTGATGCTAAAGACAAATCTGAAATGATGTAACTATGCATGAATGCACAAAATATTCTGCAATTATACATACAACAGTGACAAATTATATTAATTATATGTTATCCTTAATGCAATTGCTTCCTGAAGAAAGTAATGGGGAATGACTTAGAATTCCAAAGTAGTATTCCAATGAGAGATCCATTGCCAAGTTGTCAAGAGGAGACTTAACTGATTATCTTTCCAATCACTACAGGTCATAGAGAAGAGTAATACTGCAGAATAACAGTAATAGTGCCACTGGAAAAGAATATGCAGAGTGCTGAGTTCAACAACAAGAAAGAAGGAAAACTAATGGTTGTGGTATACCATACACAGATCTTCACAGGCTAACAACTGTGTATCTAAAGCTGAATATTAATATTATAATAGAATAATTACAGAATAAAGGATACAGGTGTCTCAAAATATTTTGTAGTTTATTTCTGAACATCTTGCTATAAGAACCTATATAAAATATGGTTTAAATACCTGGGTCACATTTTGGGATTTGGATTTGGCTTCTACCCTCATTAAGAAACTATTTAATTTTCCTCTAAGCCTCAGTTTCAGTATGTGTGAAGTAGAAAAATAATAACACTCATTAAAAAGACTTACTTGTGTCTATGTGAGCTACAAAGGTAAGGCACTGTATATTTGGACAGCATGGGATAGTATCTCTCCACAAAACATTACAATAAAGAAATGTACTACCAGATTAGAAGTGAAGAAAGATGGGGGTAATAAATAGAAACATTCTGTGTTAAAGACAGACACTTTTTTAGGTTTTCTTCTCTTCAAGTATATTTTATACTGAGATATCTTGGATAATTTTATGTTGTTTATTTTTTTCTAACATAATAATTTCAAAGCTAGTTTTACTAAAGTCACTGAAAATGTAGTATACTGTAATCTTAAACATACTTTAAATGTTAACTACTAACAATTTTCCAATAGTTTAAATGTGACCTATTAGGTGTACTTTTATGTCATGTTATATACTCTAAATATGTTTAAAATATATTTTCAATAATGCTGTCAAGCGACATACCTAGCAGATTTAAGAAAAAATTGTGTATACATATACCATTATATCTAATCAGAAAAGCCATCCATATTGCCAAACCAGTAATCCAGTAGATAATATTTTTCAGAAGAAAAGCTTTAACAGCATCACTTAAACATGTTAATAATCTAAACCAACATTATCAGTCATTTCTGGAATCTAATAGGAAGAGAAGGATACGAAGAGGTGAATGACGCAGAATGCGTCTATGTAATAAAGTAACGTCCCCCACTCCAACATTTCTTTAGAAAGTACTCAAGGACTGTCTGAGGAACTAAACTCTGATTGATAATTTGGAGATTTTTATAGACTGGACAATGCATGCTAGGAAGATTAAGATGTGAAGCTTGCCCTTTTTCTAATAAAAACTTCCCAATTAAAAAAAAATTGTAAGGAAAATCAATACTGCAAATATAAGGTAAAGAAATTAATTATTTTAAAGGTATCCACACCTATGTAGACCAGAGAGAGTCCTTGAGACCCAGAGTTTACATTACTAAAAACCACAGGTATAGCCCACACAAAGTTATCATCAATTTTCTCCTTCACATAATTAAAAAACTGAAAGCCATATTCTTTTTCAAGCCCAGAGAATGCAAAAGGGAGTAAGATACACTATGCTCCTTTTCTAGTGAAGTGTGTAGTGAGGGAGACAGAATACAAACAAGAAGTCAAATCAACATGATAGATAATCTCTGACAGATAATCTGATAGTGATATATGCCATATAAAAATGATCACAATAAAATAATAAAAAATAAAGGAGGTAAGTGTGAAGGTAGGGATATCTGAAATGAGTGAAATTGGGTGGGGAAGAGTATTTCTAACAGAGGAAATATCAAGCGCAAACGCCTTGGTCCAGGCTAGAGTTTCACATTGTGAATAAAGGGATTCAGTGTACAAAATGAGATTGATCAACAGGGTCAGATCCTGTATGGCATCATAAGCCATGGGAATATGCTTGGACTTTATTCCAAGTGCTATTAAAAGTCATAGTGACCTAAGTATTTTTTTAAAACAAAGATATCAGGGCCTCACTGGTGGCAAAGGGGTTAGGTCTCAGTGCCATGACCCCTGACAAGGTTGCTGACCCACATGGCACAGCAGATCTCTCCTGTCTCACCCCCTGTTCTCCTCAGCAGTGTATGTCAGTAGATCTCCTGTTCTGCTCCCAACTCTGTCGCTCGTAAATCCTATCAACACCCTGCACCTCTGGCCTATCTATACCCCAGTTCTTCTATGCATAAATAAATAAATATTTTAAAAAAGAAAAAGATACCCTCTTTGTAGAGGATGAAATGCAGGAATAGCTAGACAGAAAATTTTTACAAAAGTTCAAAGGAGCGGGACTCCCTGGTGTCGCAGGGGGTTGAGGGCTGCACTGTGAAGCATGTGAGGCACAGCAGCTTGAATCCGATCCCTGACCAGGGAGGTAACCCACATGGCACAGCAGACTTCTCCAGCCTCGCCCGCTGTTCCCCTCAGCAGTGTACTTCAATCTGCTTGTTCTGTTCTCCACTCTGTCTCTGGTGAAGCCTCTCACTCCCTACACCTCTGGTCTATACCCCAGCTCTTCTATGCATAAATAAATAAAACTTTTTTTAAAAAGTTCAAAAGAGAAATGAAGGTGATCTATGTTGGAGATTCATAGTATAGACAAACAAGATAATAATTTTGGCTTTATTAGTAAGAATAAAAGCAAGAATTGCTAATGCATTGAGATGTGAGTGGTGAGAGAAAGAAAGGATGAAAGAAAATATGTTGTGTGTCTTTTTTCAATCTATATGGAAAATCATAAATGAAAAGTAAAGAAATTTTCTTAAAAGTATGCATACCTGTGCAGACCAAAGTAAGTCCTTGAGACCCTGAGTTATTATACCACCATCTGAAATACTATTGCTGTTCATTTTATTACTTTGTATTTCAACTGAGGGAAAAATTGCTGCTCACAATGAACATAATAGTAAAGTCTTTAAAGAATAGATAAATAAAAATTAGACATTCAAGGATTTAAAATATGATTGAATATTGGCTCACAAGTAGTTTTAGTGAAAGCAAAAGATCACTAATGTAAATATTTCAATGAAAAAATTTATATATGAATATAAAAGAATTTATATACGATGATATATATTAAAAATTCATTTATGATCTCAAAATTAGAAAATTTCAGTAATTATGATGATTAAGAAAATGAAATACATCCAGTCCCATCAATGGTACTCAGTATATTTTTAAATGTCAGGAATATTTACTTTGCATATCACTATATTAATCAAAATATGATCATTTGGGAACTTCATTCTCATTTGTTCTATTCTGAAATACTTAACTCACCTAAGTCTCAGTAACATACAAAGAGTGAGAAGTGCCTGTCTTGTTTGGTTATTTTGGCATCATTGAGATAAAATTCATATTCATCCGTTTATAAATTTCCAAGCAATTCCTCACAAATTATTAATTCTTCACAGAAGATTAACAGTTGGATGATATTTCTTAGGGAATTACCATAAATTATTTAATGTAATCTATAAAGTATTTTCAATTATTCCTGTTAAAAGTAGCAATATTATACTATATCATTATGAATGCAAGTAATCCATTTTATTCCTAAAAATAATATGATAGTATTAAATGCCTTTCTTTTTGGCTGACCCAGTTTTTGGAATTTTCATTAATTTATGAATCCTAAGTGATATTCTGGATTTATCTGATGGGTGTACTGCTTCTATTATCAGTGCAGTTGGTTCCAAATCCTGTATTTAAACTGTATTTAAAACTCCTCTTAGTAATAAAAGAAGTTTTTCTGAAATCTATAAACTTCCATATCACTAAGGTATCATTTAATAAATTAACATAGCAACACAAATAACTATAATCAGTGGAGGCAAAATGTCTAAATATACTCTATTTATTAGTTCTCAAGATATCTGTCCCCCATTCAGCAATGCTTGTCACTTCACTTCATGAAGTGTAGCAGAGTAAAAGCACCTTGGTATGTATTTAAGAAATCAAGTTTAAGAAGCAGACAGCAGGGTGAAGTTTCCAAAGAATATTTACATAGGGATAGGAATTTCAAAGAATAGAAATGTGTTAACAAGTAAATGAATCAATATACTAAATTAAAATCTCATACAAAGTGGGAGAATATGTATTAGGCATAAAGGAAAATGCAAACTAAATACACGCTTCTTCATGCCCTTAAGAAGTTTATAATCTAATTAACTAATTAAGCTAATATAAAAGGAAACAGGCCAAATAAAATGGTATTGTGGTAAGACTATTAAATAGTTATAGTTCTGAGAAGCAGAAAAAAATGATGCAAACTGGAGAAGGAAATTCTTAATAAAGGAGTAATGTAAAACATGAGTTTTGAAACAAAGAGTTTTCAAGTTTCTGAGACTCTAATATCCATTTATTCAGTGACATCAACTAAGAAGTCTATTCTGTTCTATGGAGGACTGTGAGGATCTTTTCCTTTCTAAGTCTCAATAATTAGTTGTCTTTAGAACACTGGGTGCAAGAGCTATAAAGCACTGCATGACCCTTGGAGCCAATAGTGATCAAAGTGTAGTCCCCAGTTACACTGCTGCTGAGCATGCAAATTGGTCCAACCACTATGGAAAATGCTGTAGACTGTGGAATTACTAAAAGTTAATCTACCATATGACCCAGCATTTCCACCCTTCGGAATTTGCTTAAAAGACAGAAAAACAGTAATTCAAAAAGAAATCTGCACTCTCATGTATACTGCAATACTATTTACAATAGCTAAGATATGGTAACAATCTAAATGCCCCAACACAGATGAATGGATCAAGAAGATGTGGTATATATATACACAATGGAATAGTACTCAGCAATCAAAAAAGATAAACTCATGCCATTTGCAGCAAGACAGGTGGATCTGGAAGAGATTATACAAAGTGAAATAAGGCAGAAGGAAAAAGAAAAATACTGGATGGTTTCGCTTATCGGTGGATTACAGGGAAATTTGAACAATGGGTCAGGAAAAAAAACAAAACTCACAGGAAAACCATAGAGCTGAGACATACAGCAAGGTAGAGGGAGAAAGAGGGATCAAACCAGGAGAGGGAAGAGCACAAGGAACTATGTGACAGTTCATGTGTGCTTTGGTGGTGGGAGAATTATGGGGACTACACCTGAGGAAAGAAATCAAATATTGTAGAATTAAGAACAATGATGTAAGAAAATGAAAATAAACAAATAATAGAACATATACATTTTTTAAAAAAATGTAGTCCCCAGTTCATCAACATCAATGTCACCTTAGAAATATAAGCCAAACCCCCAGAAATACACAATCAGAAATGCAGGTGTCTTAGTATAAGTATTATCCAGACCCCCAGATGTTTGATGCACTGATGCACACTAATGATACCGGATCATATTTTAACAAGGTGAAAGCTGAAGGCTAACATGAGTGAATCACTCACTGGCTAACAGCAGAGCAGAAACTAAACAGATTTCTAATTCACAAGAATGAATTCTTATGAATTCTCCTCAAGCAAAATGAATGCAAATTTTCTCATTTTCAGAAATTTTTTTCATACTTCCAAACAGAAAATTTAGATGTGTTTGTAATAGTGTACATTTTATTAAAAGCAATATTCCCTTTTAATTTAGAGATAAACTAATTAATAATTTAGCTGTAAACTCATTTTATTAATAAAACTTGTGATTCCCAAAGCAAATTAATTTATTTTTGTGGAGAAAAAAAAAAAAACAGTAAATAACCACACAAAGAAGGAAACTGCCTTTCAGTGCTCTTTTACTATTTTCTTTTTTTAAGAAAATATTTATTTATTTATGCATACAAGAACTGGGGCATAGGCCAGAGGTGTGGAGGGTGAGACAATTCACCAGTGACAGAGTGGGGAAAAGAATAGGCCAATCTTGACATACACTGCTGAGGGGAACAGTGGGCGAGGCAGGAAAGGTCTGCCTCGCCATGTGGGTCACCTCCCTGGCCAAGGATTGACTCGTGCTGCACTGGCTGGTGATAGTTTGATAGCACTGAGACTTAATCCATGGACCATTAGGGAGGCCCTCTTTTGCTGTCTTCTTTAATTCCTTATGTTAATTCCTTTTGTATATTAAGGATGAAGATACTGGCTATATTTAATTTTTTTAGTATTTCCTTTTATTTGTTTACATTTTAATGTTTGGAATGTTTCATTTATATGTAATACAAAACATTTCTTATTATGTTTTTCAGTGTTTTGTGGTTTTAAAAGTCATCTTATCTAAAAGAAGGCACAAATCTACTCATCATTTCTTCAAGTATTTCAGTCAATTTTTATTTCTCTTAAATTGATCTATGTTTAAATGCTATATACAAATTTTATTGTTATGAGAATCACCTTCTTAACTCAGATTATTGGATCCCAGGCCCACAGTTTCTGAAACATTTGGTCTGGTGTAGTATATTTAGCATTTCCTACAAGTTACCAAGTGTCAATGATACTGTTGGCCCTGAGAACAGTTTTATAACAACTGGCTATGGAAACCAATCAGAAACAAAACTCTGTATATATTGGATTTTAGTATTATGCATTATAGTAGTTCAGTGACTAAAAGAGATGCAAAGGAGATCAGGATGAGATAAAAATATCAGATGTGGTACAAGAATGCACATATCATAGACATATGAATTTTTCTTGGCAACACAGTCCTGTCCAAGGTTGAAGATACATATCTACAATAAATGCTCACTAAATTTAAATTAGAGCTTCAAGTGTTCACTTTGTCCAAGAAATAATATGCTTTGTAATTGTAAGCTAATTTCTTCTCTTTATTTATGTTACATTTTTCAACTGCAACAAATAAGAAGGATAAAAATCACAATAAAATGAATATAGGCAGAATATTATAAATTCCATTTATTTTGTTGATAGTGTAACACTGGTTTATAACACTGTACAAGAATTAAGGGAATAGGTTCAAACCTCTTCAGATGTATGTTGCTATATAAGACCAATAACCAAAGTACTCCAAATTATAAAATTTATTTAATAAAGAGTACTGAGTGTTATATAATATAAAAATCATTCAAATACATTGCTATGTACTCTAACCTTCAAGTCACACCTATAATGGGATACTTTCAAATCAGAAAATATTATAAGGTATTACAGTTTCAATAAGAAAGATGATTCACTAAGAAGTTTGCTTAAAAAGATAATGTCAGTGGAATAACATGTTATTACTAAACAGTGGTCTCCCACTGTTAACAGTAGATTGCAGGCATGAAATATACAGAAAATAAAATATCCAGATAAAGCAAAATCATGTATTTTCAAAGCAGAGGAAAACAACCCTAATATAATGCTTTACACCAATCACTTTGTTTCTTTATAGCAAATATTTTGATATAACTGTGTTCACTTAATGCTCACCCGCCACACCCTCCCTTTTTTTTTGATAGAAACTTTTATCAGCAGTCCTAAGATCTAAGGGATTTACTAGAGTAAGTGATTTTTATTTTGACCTTTGTGAAATAACGGTGAATTTATAAGCAAACCACTCCTCTAAATAGTTTTCTCCAAGAGCTCACAAACAATGCAAGCTCTGCAGTAATATAATGAGGGCACCAGATAGAGGCTTATTGAGAGACAGTTAGAGATTTGTAACAGAGCTCTGCTGATACAGTTACTTGGGAAAGTTAACTATCTGAAACATCAATTATTTCAGTGAACAACTCTAAATTTAGGTGCTATGTATTTACATTTTCTTATTCACTATGTTTTAAAATACTAATGCCACAAGTTAAAAGTTCATTCATTTAGCATTACAGAAGTTAGCTATTAGCCATAAAATATATAAAAGTTGTGTATATACACATATATGTATATATATAATTTAGCCTAGCTCATAGAGGAACTGGCTACTTTTTGTATCATTTTATATCATTTTAATATTAATAACCATTAAGAATAATAGACACACCAGAGTAATCTTATTAAGCATAAAATGAAATCATATGGCATGTGATGTATCTTTATACAAAATGATAGCCATTATAAACCATATGCAGTTAGAAACGCTTTTAGTGAAGTTAGTGTAAAAGGTTCATAACAAAATAACAAAAAAAGCACTCAAATATTTTTACTCAAGTCTAATTGATATGTAGATGCAATTAAGCTGATTCAGGAGGTATAAAACTAAGATACCATATGGTTCTTAGTTCTCCAAAACTGCAGACATAAATGTGGGTTTCACACACTTTTATCTGAGAACAGCACTACTGGTAGCAGAATGCTTTGCTCAGTCATCCTTGGTGTCTTTTGAAATTTCAGTTTAGAAAATACTGTGTTTTTATCCCATCAAAATGTGTGAGAGTGAAATGCAGCCAAACAGGCAAGTCAATCCTGGGTATTCCCATGGTGACTGAAGTTGGATTTTTTTCAATGAATAAACTAATGCTGAATTGTTACTCAATTCTGTTTATGTTCAAATTTAAAAGTTCAGAATTATGAAGTATTTTTAAATGGTGTGCATTTATCTACTAACATGTATTCCGAATGGGCTGGTTAATATTTATGGTTTTCACACTCCAACATTATAGTGATAAAAGATAATATAAATGAAAGTATACATGAGAATGTCAGTGATTCCTTCCTATAAATGGTTTTAATAGGCATGATTGTGGTTTTCCCACTTCTATTTTCTCACTAAGAGATGAATAAAGAACATTTCTTGGGCTAGGGGCTAGGGAAGAATGGGGGAGTAAAGCCATATAATCCAAAACAGAAATAATAAAAAACAATGTGAAGTTAATTCCTACTGACACTATCACACAACAGTATTTGTTTAGAAAACAAAAGGGCCATTACATTTAAAATATATTTGAAATTATTATAGACACACACACACATTAGTATGATTTTTGAGCCTACTTGAAATAAATACATATATAAACAAACACGGGGTTGTGAAATGTAACCACGTGATTTACGTAACAAGAGGAATGGTAATGCTAAAATCATAATTTATACTGAAATATGACTCGAGATCTTTAACTCTACTTATTGGAAATGTTCCAATGGTTTTTCAACCAATGTGATAAAATATTTAGATGAATGATTTAAAGACATTCTCTTGTGTCAGTGTTTGGGCTTATTCTAATTGTATAACTTGGCAAAGAGACACACTGGCAACTCTTATCTAAGAATATAGGAGGCTACTTTGGAAATGTATAAGCATATATAAATAAATGTCTGAGTGACGTTTGATCTACAGTCTCTTGATTTCTAATAAAATAGAGAGACCTAAATACTTGAGATACAGCAATAATATAATAAGCAGTGTAGTCTTTCCATACCCTTTCCTCCCCTTTCTCCCAAACTGTTATAGTGCTAAATGTTAGATGCAATTAATTTGTGTTAATCAGGATGCAGGGAGGAATGATGTAGGGAGGAAGGGGGGAAGGAAGGAAGAGAGGGAACGAGGGAGGCAAGGAGGAGAGAGAGGCTATGGTATGATCTCATGATCTGTACTAGGAAATATTTTCTAGAGACAAAAAGAATCATGATTAGTTTGTCCACCAAATTTAGAATAGTGTCTTACTATTTCAGCCACCACATTCTTGAAATGAAACTGTAAAGCATATTAATAAGACAGGTTGGTCAGCAGTGCTTCTCTAATCAAATCCTTGGAATTATTTATGCGATCAATAAATCCCCTTTGGGGGTCAGATTTTATCAACATGATTTCTATAAAGTATTATTCACCCTCTTTGATACAACTTTATTTGGCGTAAAGATCCATGAGTCATTTTTACACAACATGATAATTTTAAGTTTTTGTTTGGGTTATTTTGGTAGAGAATATGTTAAATATTAAGTTCATAATAAACTTTCAATATTTGATTAGGATTCATAATCTACATACCCAAAATATTATACAATTTTATTGACAGTACACATTAATCCAAGCCACAGCTATCTCAAAAAGCAAGTCACATTATGAGTTTGGGTTCCTAAAAACATTTGACCTATACAGCCTATGAATTACACTAATTTTTAGAAGCAGTAGCCAGTAGGCATAGCTATTTGAACATTAGTTGAATAATGAATTATTTCTCCTATCCAATGTGTCCCAAAGGATTCTAGCTACTTCCATATAATGAAAAAAAAAAATCTGGAAACAGTATAGAATGTCTCAGAAAAGTTGTCTAACACAAGATTTGATTTAATCAGAGCCTCAGTCTATAATTGTCAGAAAAAGGCAGTGCTTTTTAGTCCATGTACTTATACAATCAAGAAAATGAAATACAATGAGCAAATCATTTCCCTTATAAAAGAGATTTTTATTCTTAACTTTGTTACTAAATCAACATTTTAGGGCTTTTGTTAAGCAAACTACTTGCAGTATCTAATGTAAACATTTAAGGTAATTATACCAAATTTAGTCTACTTGGTATAGAATTTTACCAAACTATGCTTGTGTATCACTTCCAAGGACTTGGAATTAATTTTAACTTTAGAACTTTATTATCGTAAGTGGATTTTGATTGATCTTTAAAATAAAAATAATGATTTGAAGAATGATATTTTATCATTTAAAAATTGTATCTATTATTGGGCCTCCCTGGTGGCACAGTGGGTTAAGCAATGCACTATGAAGCAAACCGCAGCCACTGCAGCATGAGTTTGATCCCTGCTGCCGGCCAGGGAGGGGACCCACATGCCACAGCAGACCTCTCCTGCTGTGCCCGCTGCTCCCCTCAGCAGTGTACTTCGGTTGATCTGCCTGTTCTGCTCCCCGCTCTCTGTGGTGAATACTCTCACCCCCCCCCCCCACACACCTCTGGCCAAGCTGGTCCAACCATTATGG
>JAGFMF010011827.1:4777814-4831368 GCA_019455555.1 Galemys pyrenaicus
TATGGAAAGC
Source organism: Galemys pyrenaicus (assembly GCA_019455555.1). Lineage (NCBI taxonomy): Eukaryota > Metazoa > Chordata > Mammalia > Eulipotyphla > Talpidae > Galemys > Galemys pyrenaicus. The sequence continues at coordinate 4,777,825 of JAGFMF010011827.1, forward strand.
AGTATGGCGGTTCCTCAATCTACTAAGAATGGAACTTCCATATGATCCAGCAATCTCACTCCTAGGAATATACCCAAAAGACACAAATATACTGATTCAAAAGAATACCTGCACCCCTATGTTTATAACAGCACTCTTTACCATAGGTAAGACCTGGAAACAACCTAAATGCCCAAAAACAGATGAGTGGATCGGGAAGCTCTAGTACATATACACGATGGAATACTACTCAGGAATCAAAAATGAAAAACTAGATGCATTCATAGGAACATGGATGGAAATGGAAGGGATTATGCTCAGCGAAGTAAGTCAGAAGGCAAAAGAAAAATTTTGGGTCTCCATTTTAGAAGCATTTGTGGTAAGGTTTTTTTGTTGTTTTTTTGTTTTTGTTATTTTCTGAATCAACCAACATCAGAGCCAGCTGTAATCTTGAAGGATACATTTCAGTGACTTTATGAGAAAAGTTAACTTTGAGTATTAGAACAGTTAACTTTCCTACAAAACAATAATCACAGCTACGGTCAAACCCTTTGTAACAATCATATAAGGAGCAAGTCAAAAGTCTACAGCTGGACTCCTTAATTTCCTCCGTGTCCCTCCAAAATCCCTTATAAACATTGAAGACAATTTTTAATTTTAAAATATATTTAACTCTATATCTTAACACACACATAACTCTAATCAAACTGTCAGTCAAAAGCCATTTAAAGATAATGTAATCAAAACTTACAAATATTTAATGACAATGAAATTATCAATAGGAAATTATTGCAAAGTTATGCATTATAGTCATCTTGGATCTTAATGAAATCTTTGTACAAGCAGTGTATTTCAACATATTAAAATAAAAAGTGACTAGATATTCTCTTCTAATAGAATATTTTATAGCTAGGCAAGCTTTGAGTATTTTGATAACAGTATATGTGTGTATAGATATATACAAATCACTGGAAATTGCCCTTTCACTAACTCTTATTCTCTTATAGAATGAAGTTTTACCTGACTGAGAACTCTGAGCACAAAAACGTGTTAAGAGGAATAGTTTTCTAGCTATAAGGTATTCTCTTTTATTTATAAGCTTACATTAGAACCGTGTTTTAAAATACAGGTTTCAAAATTATTTAGGTATAGTGAGGCCAACAGATAAGAAACATATTACCACTGAAGAGATAATTTTTTATTCACCTTCCTAAAGGAAGGATACATGGGAGACACAGGAAAGTACCAGGGTTGGAAAGGAGAAAAAGGAAGAGAGGAGAAAACTTGGGCAAGAGTCTTCATTGCAGTTTTCATGGAAAGAACTAGCAAGGCTCAGGTTAAGCAGGTTTTAAAACGGCTAATTTTCCTTAAAAAAATACTCATACCAGTTTCAAAATACAGGCTTAAGTTCATGAAGTTAAACTAGCATAGGCAGGCCACGTTTTCACTGTATCTCATAAATTTAAAAGGCACATTGGATGTAGAATACATCTGAGAATGTTTCAAGTATGTCGTTACTCGGCTGTCATTTAAAGACACTCATCGGGTTTCCTTACCCCTCCCTGGTCTGGTACCACTGGCCTAGGATTCCAACTCATTTCTGTTCCTTTTCTTCTTAATAAACTGTTTATTTCTCTAAACAAAAAATAAAGTAAATAAATTAAAAAGTACCTCATGAATTAAGTGCCAAATATTATAATACCATACCAATTTACACAGATAATTTAAGACATTGTTTTAAGTAATTCAGATATTGGGCTAGATGGGTAAATATCTAGAGTCATAAAATTATATAATAATCAGCACTGGGAAAGATTATGGAATTATTTCACAATAAAATTTTAAGTGCCCAGATCACACTGTGTAAGTATATACTACTGAATATGATCCATTGAGTAAATCAAGGATCATCTTAAGGAAAACACAGTATGCATATGAGAAGCACTCCTATAGGTACTTCACTCAAACTTTCCTTCATGAGAATCGGTTGTAAAGGAACATAATCGACTCACAGTCTCCAACTGCTCACTTTGGATCCACCACAATGTTCTGCTGGGGCCACACTTCCCCATGTCATCCCACTCATAAAGATGAAGTGGCTACTGGGGTGAGTTCATTCTAATTAGACATAGGGATCCCTATTATAGGTGACTTTCACTTAAGGACTGACTAATGAACTGGCTGAATCTGCACGAAACGACTCTGCTGTCTAAGGTTATTCCTGCCCAATTTCCCTCCCTTCCTTTCTCACATAGCTGTCACATCTTTATTGCCATTTTAATTTTCCACTATATATTCCTGCTACCTCTTCTTTACCCTTCACAGTGTCTCCTACGTTAAACCTCTTACACATCTTACACAATAAACTTCTAGCTCCATTTCAGTGTTGGTTTCTACACAGTAATACAGTATACAGAATTTGTGTAGATAAGTGACTAGAAATATATCAAACCATTATAACTATTTATCACTGAAGAATGCAACTATCTGAAGTACTATTAGTATTTTTTGTCTTTAAAAACTTCTTTTAATCTCATTTTATTATTTTTATCTCATTTCACTTTTATGATGCATAGTAAAGTAACACTGGTTTACTTTGGTGGAGAATTATTGGTGCTCTGGTAGTGGTTGTGGTAAGACAACATACATTTCTAGAGGTATGAACAAATACCCTAAAATATATACAGTGTTATGAATCAACATCACCTCAAAAAATCTTGTATTTCATTCTGGTAATTTTTAAATGAATAAATCATCATTAATAGTTTTCTGTGATGTCATGTCAGTAGCTATCAAAAAACAGGGAAATGTTAAAGTGATTAGTCCATAAACATTGTAATTTATTTGCCTGCTACAAACTCTGTTTCATCTAACCACCCATATGGAACCTTAACTTCAAGATCTCCTCTTTCAGATTGGAGTTAATAGTTAGAAAACTGAGGGAGTGGCTAGGAAAAGACTGGGATAAATCCTGAGTCCTATGACAGGGTCATAACTGCTTCCAGAATGTGCAGCACTTTTGAACTCAGCCTTTGCTCAGGATCTGGGAAATCATTAAGTTGTTCAGACAGTCAGAAATGAAACAGCTATCCTAGAACTTTCTCCTAGATTGAGATTGATAAAATTGAAAGGAAGCTGTCAATCTGACAAATGCTCTTGTATATGAATGGGCTCTGGACCAGAGCAAGAGCCATTCATAATGCTGGTGTTACTGAACTTCTGATATATTCCTGGATTGATACAGCATCTGAAAACCTGAGACTTGCCCATAGATCTGTGTTGACATTAAAATAGAAAAGACTCTTCCAGAAAGTCCTAAAATTAGACAGTATAAGGATGATACTCCAGATGTACTTGTTACTGGAAATTTGCCCTTTAGTATATTGACACCATTGATTATCAAGTGGTTAGAAAGCATTTCTCAAAGAAATGAACCTTTTACTTAAGACAGAACTCTGATGACTGGCTTATCAAAAGGAAGTAGCAAAGGGCTTACACAACCAGAACAGGAAGTTAAAACAGTTGTCACCTTTCATTATGGCCCAACATATCTGCCATGTTCAGCCTTCCTTGAAAATTTAATTCAGTTGTCATGTATTTGATTTGCTTGATGCTTAATATCAATGCAGATCTTCACATTTCATCTATAATATCTTTTTATTAATTTATTTATTTCCTAATTGATTCTGGCTTTTCTGGGGGACCCAGATAATGGAAATATTATCCTCTAGAAGCCAGGATGAATCTCTCCTTTTTAGGAGCGAAACCAACATATGTCCCTGGTTTGCTCATTTGAGTTAAACATAAAGCAAGAAGTTACATTTTTCTTATACATTAATAAATACATTACTGAATTCCAATTATGTGTCATGTTTTAGAAATTAAGAGAAAAAACCACACAGTGCCTCTGTCCTTGAACCAAAAGGACTCATTTTGATAACTAATACTTGACAATGAACAGCAATGCCACATTATTGATAAATTATATTGTGACATAAAATACTGATATTTTTGCCATCTCTTTTCCTTTATTTGCTCAACATATTAATTTTCATGTAAGTTTTATACTTACTATTAATACTGCCAGTTTTCCATAAGTGTATAAAATTATCACAGATCATTTTTGTTTCATAGTACACTTTATCCACCATAACAATCTCAAGCTGAAATATTAAACTTCTTATAACTAATGTTTTTAATTTTTAGGTTCTTAACCTTAAAATAGTTAAGAATAAATACTTCCAGAAGTGCATTCTAGTGCAGCCTAGGAGAGGTCTGCCACCCATGTGGGTCAGCTCCCTGGCCAGGATTGAACTCATTTTGCAGTGACTGGGAATAGCATGATAGCACTGTGCCTTTAACCCCTGGACTGCCAGGGAGCCCAACTACTGAATTTTTTATAGATGCCCCTTGTCAGACTGAGGACGTTTCCTCCGATTCTTAAATTGTAGAGTTGTTTTGTTTTTTTTTTTAAATCATCACAATAAGGTCTAATTTGCCACATGGTTTGCTGAATCTATGAGATAATCATATTTTTATTCTTGTATTCTGTTGAAATGGTGCATTACATTGACTAACTTTGGATATTAAACCAACCTGGAAAATTTTCACTTTTTGATGGTGTATGACATTATGTTTGCTAGGATTTCGATAATGAAACTGCATAAAAATTCATAAGAATGCTGGCCTTCAGTTTTCATTTTGTGCCTTTACCTGGTTTTGATATCAAGTTAATATTGAGCTCATAGAATGAACTGGGAAGAGTATTCCTGTTTTTTTTGAAGTTTGTGAAATTGATATTCTGTAAATGTTTGGAGAAATCACTAGTGAAACCATCTGGGTTTGATCTTTTCTTTGTGGAAAGTGTTAATTTTACATTTTTTTTTTACTTTATTAATTGTAAATCTATATAATCAGTTTGCATTTCCTAAAAGTCTATGCATTTTATCTAAATTAAATTAGCTCATTTGTTGGCATACAGTTATTCAAAGTGTTCTTTACAATTATTTTTTTCCTATAAGATTAGTAGTGATTCTTATAATTTTTATTTGAATACTTTCATTCTTTTCTCTTTTCCTGGTCATGCTTGCTAGATTTTTGTCAGTTTATTTGACATTTTTCATTTTACTAATCTTTATTTGGAGTAATTATTGCACTAATCTTTATTATTTCTTCCATTTTTCTTGCTTTAGATTTCACTTTCCCTTCCTATACCACCATCTGAAAGGTGACACAATTACTTATTTCTTCTTTTATAATGTATTTACAGCATAATTTTTCTCTCATTACTAGTACTGTATCTTATAAATTTTGTTTTATCTTCACTCATCTGAAAGCATTTTGTTTTCCCTTTTTTTTTTTTTTGGCCCATCATTTACCTGGCAGTTTTAGTTTTTACTCGTGACCTTCCAATTTATTTTGTTTTATTAACTTCTAACCAATTCTTTTGTGTTTGGAGAACCTACATTTAAGATTTCATTTGTTCAATAGCTTAATGACTCTTAATCACATTTTTTTGCTTCACAATATATTTCACCTGATGTTAGCATAACTATTTTTGCTTTCCTGCATTGCTATTTTTGTGGTATATTTTTACTTGCACCCTGTTTGTACCTTAGAATCTAAAATGTGTCTTCTATAAATAGTTATATTTTAGATACTGTGATTCTTTATCCAACCTAACAAACCCTTTTCAATTGCATTATGTCAATATATTGTTTTTATGACTGGATTTGTATCCCATTTGACTGTCTGTTTTATGCACACACACTAAAATATATATTATGTTTATTGGTTCTCCTAGAGATTATAGTATATATCATAATTTTATTATATTCCACATATTTATGAAGATTTAATTTCCATGAATATAGAAATGCTACATCCATAAAGTTCTATATTTAATTTCCCTTTTGTAATACTATTTTTATGTGTTTGGATTTGCATACATATACATAGTTTTCCATTTATCCATATTCAGTATACTCTGTTAGTTCTAATCCTGATTAATGCATAAATACTTTTAAAAAGTCCACCAAATACACCCTTTGGTAGGAAAAAATCAAAAGTTTTAGTGAATTCTAAGTATATGTTTTTGATGATTTGTACATGCGTGTATATGTACAAACATGTTAACAAAAAGTTGGAAAGCTAAACTCTTGGCAAAAACGGTGCAAAAGATAGGCATTTTTGGCTATGAAGGTTCTATTAATCATCTCTACCATCTGTTTATTCCTCAGACTATTGCATCATATATGGGCCTTATTAAGAAAAAAAAATAGGATTTAGACTAAGACTCACTTAGCTAGTAGGATGAAAAACGTATAAGCAGATAAAAGTTAGGTTTCACATTCAAATTCCAACAAAAATGCACACAAGTTCCAAGGGTCAGATAATATTGAAGAAAAAAAAAGGATCCCATTAATAACTTTTCACATCTCACCAGTCTATACAATCTATCTTGCCTCCGCTTTGGTTTATTCTAGGCTCTATTTTAGGGGGCCTAGATCTTTAGATCTTTGTTCTAGCTGCACACTCCCTTTTTTTGTTTGTTTGTTTTTGTTTAACCTCATGTGATCTCAATAGGATGACTCTCAAATCTTCATATTCATTCCAGTTGGTTCCAGGTACTTAAGTCTTATATGACCAATGCAGATATTTGATATTTCCTATATCCATACAGTTGTCAAGATTTAAGTTGAACTATATAAAATTATTATTTTGATTGTCAAAAATGATATGGAAGTAATTTTCATGGTTTAAACTAATATTTGAGTTTCCTTGTCCTTAACAGAATTCTGAATTTCTCACACCCACCATCAATTCTATTCTAGTTCCTTTTCCCCTTCTCATTAAATCGCAAACATATGTATAAATGTCTGGGGCTACCCAGAATTCCTTTTCATTCACCATACACGTTTCATCTGTTTCAATCAATGTCACATAGCTGTACTTCTAGTTTGGCAACAGCTCTTATCTCTTTCCTGGGGTCTCTACTTCCATTCTTGCCTTCACAATATATACTCCTTAAACATGTAAGAATTACTTTTATGCCATCCTCTGATTAACCCCATATAGTGTTTTTTTTTTTCATTTGCCCCAAAATCCTTTAACCCTATGTGTTCTGGCTCAGGCTTGCCTTCTAACCTCATTACCTACCACTCTGCCAGTACTGTCAGGAACATTTAGATTTCTTCTGTGACTCACAACTATATCTCCCACTTTGAGCTGTGAAGCCACTGACTTTCTGCCAAAAAGACCTCAGTTTTACATATGTCCTTCATAGTGAGACCTTCTCTGACTATCCAGTCCAAAGAGGATGCTTAGTCACTATCAATTATATCACCTCATTTTTTATTTTCTGTAGAACATATCACTATCTCCTATTTTTATTGCCTATTATTCCAACTGGTTAATAGTGACTTCCCCAACCAGAAAATAAGTGTTGTGAAAGCAGATCTGTGTTTATCTTGCTGACTGTTGTATCCCCAGTGACTAGACTTTAAAGCCACAGCATATCTCAATAAATATTGCAAGAATTAATGGATTTTATTGAGAAGAAAAGCCAAACATTCATTTATATCAGTCAGAAGGGGACTAAAAATCATAATATAGTACAGAAACTTTAAAGGCACATGAAAACAAGACTGGGGACTGAAATTAGACTACACCAGGCTAAAATTCCATTTGTTTCTTCTTAACTGTATGACCTTGATAAAAATTTTTGACATATCTAAGCCTCATTCCCTCTTGCATAAAATGAGGACACACACAATTTTAAGTACAAGAAGTGTTCAGAATCAAAATGTTTATGTATGAAATGCAACTGTAAATTTGCCAATGCATAATAAAGCCTTCTTTAGTCCCTTACAAATCCACAATGAGCTACATGATGTTAGTTGATCAATTGGTTTGTAATCCTAGTAAATAATAATGTCTCCTCCTGTGAGAAGGCTATTTCCAGATGATTGGATATTTAAGAAAGGATATTAATTACCTTCTCTATAATTTCTGTTTGTATTTATTCTCTAAGGAGTAAAAAAAGGAAGGCTACTTATTCTGTCCAATTTTCCTAGTCTATTAAAGTCTTTGTGGTTGCAAATATTTGATAATGTGTTCTGGACATCTTAATTAGACAGATAAATCTAGTATTTCAAAATTGCAATTCACTATTTTATAAACACCAGAAGGAAAAGGAGTGTATGAAGAGAGAGTAAGAAGATGGTCTGAAGGAACTAAGTAATTGGGTCAAAAAAAAGTGCCATTAAACAAGTATTTCAAATTAAAATCCTTCACGTACAGATTGATATACTTATTTGTAAAAGTAACATAATTTTTGCCTTGATATATACATTGTTCATTTTATATTGCTCTGACCTTACAATACATACACATAAAATCTCTACAAACTATTTCTCAGTTAACTATAAGCTATTACAAGAGTACATAAGAAACACAATCCAACAAGGCTATCTTTTTCCTGAACTTTGTGACTTCTGAGAATGAAGTTAAAAGAGCAGATTAAAGCTCATAATAAACCCATTAGCTTAGAGAAAGGGTCAGTCATTAGTCATTTTTCTCTTCAGGTGAGGAGACTAATTATACCATGAAAAAGTCAAAACAACATCAGCTAAATTTTCTCATGAAGTAAAAGGCATTGTACATGTTTAACCAAAAAAGTGTTGAAATTATTTTAATGATGTTTACATTTTAAAACTGTCAAATTAGAGTACAAATAACCCTACTGTGATATTTAAAATCCCTGTGCTTTTCTCCCCACTAAAGTCAGAATAATATTAGTAATTATCAGTGCAATAAATGATCTGCATAAACCAGACTTTGACACTTAAAATTTAAAGTAGATGCATTTATTGACCATCTTCTTTGTATCAAATAATTTCTTTCTCATTCATTATTCTAGTTAGTCCTCACAAAAACCCTAAATGAGCGATGCTAGTATTTTAATTTTGTAGGTGAAGAAACACTGCCTAGGGAGATTATGCTACTTGGCTAAATTCATAGATCTAAGGACAGTGCTGGAATTTAGGATAACTGTAACTCTAAAGTTTATTCTTGATTTATTTGATGAAGATGCCTCTAAGTATATTTCTAAGAACTTTTTAGAACTCAGAATTGTTTCTGGATCTTTCTGGTAAATCATTTAAACTTCACCTAATGATACCACAGGACTTCATTGTAATAAATAATTGGTTAGAATGAACATTTGTCAGGATTTTTACTTTAAGAATGCATATTTTCCATACCAAGCTTGTAAAATACATGAGTTATCAAAATGGAACAATCTTATCAATAAGTTTGGCTCCTCTTAGGTCTAGCAAGCATTTTACATGTGATAATAAACAAAACCCTATTTCATAATTTTCTGTTCCCTGCAGAATAATGATATGTTTAATCTGTAATAATATATACATAACCACTGTGTGCAATCTCCCTTATCCAAAGAAAATGGTAATACAACCTTTAAGAAGTTTACTTTCCAATTGGAGAGGTACAATATATAATCCAAAAAACACTCAGTGTGTTTGTAGATATAACAGGATGTTAAAAAGCAAAAGAGAAATTGGTAACTCACCACTATGATTAATAGTTCCATTAATGTGAGATTTAAGAAATAAAATTAAAGACATTAGCATATTTGGCTAAAGAAATAAAATAAAATGAGCACAGGGAAACTGAAAATACCACTAAAGCCTAAAAAGCCAAAAGGTTTCCATGCCTGGGAAAGATGATTTTTTTAAAAACATGACATATATAAATCTGTTCAGTCACACCACATATTAGTTCATAGCTGTGAGTTCACCATAGGGCAAGCATTTTATTTAGTAAATATAAAAATATTATTTAGTAAATAATTATTTACTAGATATCAAATTATTTAGGGGATATTATTTAGTAAAACTAAACTCAACTTTAGGTCAAGTTGAGTGACTTAAATTATTACAGTAATTTTGAGCTAAATTTTCACTTTTTAAGCAACATGGTAATTAACGTATCGAGTTCTCAGTATCTAAACCCAAGTACTTTAAGTGCTTGTTACATTTTATAATGACAGCAAAAAGTAAGCTTGATTGTTCTCAAGTTTAATTTTCACAGTCATAGATATGAGGCATTTTGTGAATATCTATTAATTAATAACCTAGCATAACATTTTTATCCACATGTTCTTATCCATTATTTTAATATTTTTAATATTTTTGTTCTAAGTGAGCTATGTGTTTTAATTACTTTATACATGTCTTGCTATTGTGGCATAAACAATATACCTACAGGTGAAAATCTAGTTTCTAAGTTAATTAAAGTTGCTAATAGCATTTTATGTTACTCCTACATTGACAACAGGTAATATCTTGTTCTATCCATGGTAGATGAAGATGAATTCATTCATAGGGTCTTATTATCCCACATTAAATTCAGATTTTATTCTTATGTTAGATTTTAGAAGATGATTTTATGCCAAATCACATTTCCTATCCTATAAATTACATTACAGCCTTAGCTTACATAACTCACTTTATAGATGTGAATCTTAACAGGTTTTATAACAGCACCTATTTTTCACACTACAAATAAACCACTTGTATTTAAGTACGAGTCTCTCAATGCTCATGCTCCCAAAACACTCTTTTAAAAATGCAACTGCAAACGAATTATCTATTGAATTTATTCATGTTGCAATATTTTTTAGCATGTATAATAAAAAGCCTTTCTCTGCCTTTCTTTTACCTAAAGGAGTTAAAAGAAAACTATACTAAGGGAGGATTATAAATCTAAAGCAAATTGCCAAAGCTGTTTAGTATCCCCATCAATTTTTTAATGTAGAATAAACCATTTATAACAAAACTTCCCTAAATCCTGAGTATTAGAAAAAAGTTTCTTTCCAGTTGTAATTCCTAGATTTAAACAATAGACATTAATAGTATAAGTGACTTAGAGCATGGCTTAGAGTACATGTTTTATAATTAATGAACTTTATCCAGGAATCATTAATTAATGCATGTCTTTTAAATCACCATAATTCTACACCTGTCTCTTAAATATATATTCAACACACTGATAGATGATTACAACAATATGTGTATATGAATAAATAGTACATCTATAAAAGACTAGGAAGGAGTCATTAGTAATACTTTTTCTCACCTAAACCACAATAATGGCTGTACTAATAGAAGAGGGAAAATAATTGACTGACTAGTAACAAATTGATCTCTGCACTTGCATGTATCGCTGTGCCTCAAAATCAATATTGCCTTTCAACTTTGCCAAAATGAACTGTGCTATTTCTAGTGCAGACTCTAGGGGTAAACAGTTTCCTCACTTGCTTTTGAGAGATGAATGGCTTTAATAAGAAAAGATCCTACCCATACTCATGAGCTCTTTCCACTGAGATTGTTCAAATGCTTAATCTAAAGAATTTGGACATACACACAGTGGTATATATAGACAGGCTATCTATCACACTGCAGAGAGCTAGATAAGTGGATATAGAGGATACAATGGAAAATGGGCACAGCCCTAATTTCAGCTACTGAATGCAAGGATAATGCTACCTAACATGACAAATACAAGGGGCTAGACTAGGACATCTGTAAAATGAAATTCTTAAGGTAATCAGAATTGCCCTTTTGGGGAAATGTACAATCTAAGAGGCCACACGTGCTATTTATGATATGTCCCAGGTCTCTTTGGGACAAATAAATGCTTTTGTGATCTTAGATGGGATTTCTTTAAGTACATCTCCCTTACAGTAAGCAGGATGTTGAACTCCCCAAAGTTTCAGAAGCTGGAGTTAGCCGTTTGGGTGTGGTTGTGGTTGGGTGTGGAAGCCATAAAGGGGAGTTCTGCCTCAGCGATGGGTGACGCCTACAAAGCCTGGTTCTTCACCATCTTGTAGCCTTTGACCCTTTCCTCAGGGAACTCTGTATCATGACTGAATGTAATTGCCTCTATAGGCTTGAACCCTGTTTTAACCACTGAAAAGAGGTCCCAAAAAAGCATCTTTAGGCTCTGCAGGTACCTCATTCTACCACACACATCCTGAAGGGAGGCATGTCTGGTGGCTTCTAATGCACATCCTGGGTTTTATGTCCTGTGACCTGAATGCTCTCTGGGCACAGACTCGTCCAGTGACTGTGGACCATCTCTGGAGACATAGCCAAACCCTTTAACATTTCTAGTATCCAGTGGAATAAATGACATGCTTTTTCAGAAGATCAGAACCCCTTCCAACTTTGTCTTTCCTTTTCACTTTCCCTCAACCCTAGGACACTGTGTAGGTGTCTCTGTATCTCATACTTATTCTGTTGTCATAAATAATAATTTTTATATTAAATTTACTTGTTTAACCTACTATAGTATCCATCTTGATTATAATTGACAGATACCTAATTTTATCAAGGCCTGGCATCAAATCAATTTGACTGTGATTCACATTTGGTGATAATTATAAGCTAAACATAAGAATATATAAAACTATAAAACTGATTATACAAATACCAAGTAAATTAATTATTTTGAATCTTAGCAAATAGTATGGCCTAAGTTTAAAATATGTAGCAGCAATGAACTTTGATTACTTATTAAATGCACCCATCTTTCTACGTCAAAGATCAATGTGTAAAGTGCAGTAGTGTCTCAATATGACTAAAGTGATCAATATTCCTAGCTGCAGTCTTCAAAAGCATGGTTATTTATGAAGATTAACTCCTATATGATGTGAGTCATTGTTTCTTAGTTAATGTCCAAAACACACATTTTATTATGTGAAATAATTCCTCAAAGTATTTTTATAACTGAACGTTATAGCCTACAAATGCACAGACATAATAATTAAACTGTTTGTAGAAGACTTCATTCCTCACAGTCCTCCATTACAGAAAAAAGATAAATAAAAAACTAAGTGAATGTTCTTTTTTAATATTACAGGGACCATATTTTTTGCAATATCATTTTTTTTCAAAGTTGAGTGTGGGGGTGGGGAGAGAGAGAGGAAGAGAAATGAGAAGTAAGTGATAGATACTACCCTTGGCAGAAAAAAAATCACATTAAACAGGGCAGTTCTGCTCTCAGGGTAATATTGTAACAGGGTGGTCCCCAGGAAAGGGGGAAGTTTCAGAATCCCAGTTCTTCCCTAAGTGGGTGGAGCTGAGCAGGGATAAGAAGATGTTGGAGAGAGGAAATAGGAGAACAGAAGGAGGGGAGGACGAAGGAAACAGGATGGAGAGCAGCAAGGAACATGGAGGAGGCACGTGGAGAAGAGGGGCATGTGAAGAAACTGCGCTTGCTTTTTGGTTTGAACAGATGTGGGTGAGAGACCGGTGGGGAGGTTAACAATGGCAATTTTCATCTTGATTTTTATTTTGCTCTTTTCCTACTGGATTTGTCTGACTCTTTCTGACCCTTTTCTATGGGTCTCTACTGAAAGGTCCTTTAGACTTGTGGCAGGCTTTTGGGCCTTGCTTTGGGCCAATCCTATTTGGTTGGACTTTTACACTCAAGGAGATGGGTAACTTTGGATGCTTTTTTTTTTTTGATGATTTATTTATTTATGTACACAAGCACTGGGGTACAGGCCAGAAGTGTGTGTGAGGGGGTTGAGAGAATTCACCAGAGACAGTGGGGAATAGAACAGGCAGATAAACTGAACTACACTGCCAAGGGGAGCAGCGGGCAAAGCAGGAAAAGTCTGCTGTGCCATGTGGGTCACCTCCCCGGCCAGGGGCAGGGTCAATCTCTTGCTGTAGTGGCTGTGGTTTGCTTCATAGTGCATTGCTCAACCCACTGCGCCACCAGGGAGGCCCCAACTTTGGATGCTTAACTTAGTAACTATGTTCTTTGTCCTTTCTGTATTGTACCCTAATTGTATTAAAGTTCCTTTCCATTAAAGGCCTTATATGTTTGACTTGATTCCACAGATGGCAGAACCCATTCAGAAAGGGCAGGTTTAGGGGTTCTGGGGTGCCCCTCTCCCTGCCCTGTAATAGTACACCTAGCAATAGAAAATAATTTGGGGTTAAAAACTGAAATAGTAACAAAACCTGAATCTTAGGCAGAGTATTATTAGCAGTTGCATTATTGTACTCTTGGCAAAGCTTATTTTTCCCACGTGACCTTTGAATGCCATTTGTAGAATGCCAGACTGAGCTCTCTGTTGCCTTCCAGGTTTTACTTCATTAAGAACTTTCGGTAATCTAAAGGAAACATGTTGTGAGGAACCTTAATCAGTCATCCAGCAGAAGTAATGATTAATAGATCCCCAGACTATTTGATTGCTGGCATGCCTTTCCTGGAGTTTTATAGTAGGATATCACACAACTCCTGCTGCCCCCATTATCCTAGAAAAACAATTAAAGTTATTTAAAGTACAAGGGCTTCAAAGAAAGGTTTGACTTTTTGAGCTATAGTAATTATTTTTTTTTTTAACAAACAAAGCATTTTGACAGCATATTCCATTTCTTATCAGCACCCTGGAATGATATAGGTCTCTACCAGCACCTCATAGAGGAATATTCTGTTTTCGCTGTTGAAGTCTCTGATAAACATACAATCACTTTAACAAACACTCTAGGGAGCAGGGCACACAATTTTGATTAAGAAAACTGTTGAATATTAACTAGGAATGCTCACTAAGACAATAGCAGAGCAACTTGTCCTTGAAAAACAGTACTCTAAACCAATTCTCCAGGAAAAAATGTTGGCATTTGACAGCTGCCACTGCTCTGGAAAACTAGAATGCATCTTATTATTACAGCAGTAGGCTTTGAATAAAATCACCATAATTAAAGTGCTGTCATTATTTTAAATATAAAACTTCTCCCTTCACAGGTTAATAAATTCAGACTTTCAACAAAACAAAACCTCTCTGTAGCTACATTTAGTGCCATTTCCACTTCTAGAGATTCCCTAATTCATGATTGTGATTATTTTCCAAATCATTACTTTGCTCTTTTTAAATATAATAAAGACAAAAATCATTTTAATCCATTTAATAAGTAGTTAATACTTCCTTTACAAAAGGTGTTGAGAGACATTCCTACCAGAACACTGAATTCAACTACTTTCAATCTCATCTGCCTAAATAAGTGTGGCACATAAGAAAAAAGAAAGCTATTTAGAAGAGGACCTCTAAGCATAGCACAAATATTTCTTACACCTACTGTTAAAATGAAGTGAAAATAATAGAGAATATTAAATATTCATAAATGGCAATGTTTATGAATGCCATTTATCATCTAGAAACTTTTAAACCTCTTCCTTCATAATTTAATTACATTAGAACATTAAGATCTATATGTAAGAATCATGAATTCCTATTAAAAACTAAAATGTAAAGATGAAATGTAAGAACCATATTTTCTCTTTTTTGTAGTGCTTTCTGAATTTTGTTTTATATAGAGTTTTTACTCTGCAATGTAGCACAGAAAAATACAAAAACACGTATCTATGTATAACTTTAAACACATGACATTACTAGGCTTTCTTTTTTAATGTACAACATATGCTAACATTTTTCTTTCACTCCAACTTTAAATTTTTTAAAAAATCGAAGACAAAAAGTGTACACTGGATATCCATATACAAAAATAACATCCCAACATATGTATTGAAAGAAACAGATACATAAAAACATTCCAAAATTAATAAATAAAATTATATTCTTCATGCAGTTTCCTCAAGGGAAAAATAAGGGTTCCAGGTGCAAAATCATTCTATAAATATTTTCATTTGACAAATTAAGAAGCTCACCCTCTCTGAAATGCACGTGTTTAAGTATTACTTGCCAATTCCCACTTTATGAATTAAAAACTAAACACAAAACAAAATTCTTAATTATTATTGCAGGTGGAATGAAAATGTAAACTTGAATTTACTAAAACAAAAAAACTGATTGCTGTACCCTTAGAAAATGTCCTTGAGAAAAGGATCTTGATACAACTTCTTCATTTTATTTTTTTTTTCCTTGACAGGCTACTTTTTTTTTTAAATATTTATTTATTATTTATGTATACAAGAGCTGGGGTACAAGCCAGAGTCCAGGGAGGAGGTGAGAGGATTCACCAGAGACAGAACAGGGAGCAGAACAGGTAGACTGACTGAAACACACTGCTGAGGGGAGCAGCGGGTGAGGCAGGAGAGGTCTGCCTCACCATGTGGGTCCCCTCCCTGGCCGGCAGTAGGGATCGAACTCCTGCTGCAGTGGCTGCGGTTTGCTTCATAGTGCGTTGCTTAACTCACTGCGCCACCAGGGAGGCCCTTGACAGGCTACTTTTAAGCATTTTTTTTCCCCTAATTTTCTGGCTTGTAACTTTTTCCTAATTTTTGGCTCTTTTTTCCCCAATGTGTTTTCTTAATTAAAATATCAAACAGGCTTTAGCTTTCCATTATTATAGAGAATTCAACATTTTTTTTCTTTTTTGGATATCCCTATTAATATTTATAAATTCTCATATTTCTCATTTTTGTGCGGTTCAGACACAGTGTTGTCCTCTTTGTGAACTAGGGTTCAAAACAAAAATTAAATTGAAACTACCCCCACCATTAAGATTGCTTTGTTCCTGTAAGCCTTTTGATAATATTATATGAATTATTGATAGTTTGAAAGATTTGACTTTTCGAACTCTAGTAAATTTTTTAGCATATAATTCACACTAAAAACATCCTTGCTATCTAGCAAAATAATTTATACACACATAAGTATTAGAATGATTTCATTCCTGCACAGGTAAGTATAAATTCATGATCATAAAACATGACGTGCTTTTCATTGTTTTTTCAAACTAAAATATCTACTCTAGTAGGACTTCCACATTAAGACTAAATTATGTACATTCTGAGGTTCAAATGGCTAGGCTCCTGTTTCCAGGGCTAGTAGGACATTACAGGAGTGAAGAAAGAACCTCTGAGGACAAGAAATCTCTAGGGACGTAGAGAAAAGAGAAGTGAGGTGCACATGTTTGGTTCAAAGCCAGTTGTCCCAGATGCTAAGGATGATAAGACACCTCCAATCATCGCCTATCCCAGACTCCATGGACTTTAACCTCAATTCTAAGGCAAATGAGCTACAGGTAATGAGCAAGTGAAATCTATAAGCAGCTGCTTGTCTACAGAATCACCCTGGGACACTGAGAGCCCAAGGCATCGACAGCACTGGCACTAGCAACAGCAGGGCTGGCAGTGTTGGCGCAGCACTAATGACAGCAGCAGTGCAGTTAGTGATAACAGCACAATTGGCAGAAGTAAGAGTTTTTTTCAGTCATGTACATCAACTTCCTAAACCATTAGTATCCACAACTCAAGACTTGATGGTAGCAGAGGAGGCAGACAACAGCAAAATCAGAGTCTTTTGTGTTGACCAGCAGTACCTTTGTCTCTAGGTAACTGCCAGCACAGCAAAGCAAGTGGAAGAATAGAAAAGGCTAGGTTAACACATGCACCTTGCATTTCTCCACAGCAGGATTAAAACTCAGGCATTTCCTATTATGAGGCATGGTGACACTGATGAAATTTATTTAACCTAATCTTCAGATTTCTTGTATATAAAATGAAAATAACAATAATCTCTGTGTGCAGGCAGGCAGCAGGGAGGCTGGAGGGCTGGAAGACTGGCAGGACTCCCAGCCTCCAGCAAATCTTTCCTCTCTCTGACATTCTCTCCTGGTCTCTCCACCCATTGCGGCACATGATCCTCTGCCACACACCATCCTCTGTGTGACCCACCCCTATTACTCAGTCTGCCAGCTCAGGTGCGTGCTCACTTAGGCATGCTCAAGCTGCACTTCAGGTGACTGCCATCAGGCATGCATACCCTAAGGCTACACTCACAAGTGCCTCCTGCATTAGCACAATCAAAGCTGCAGCAGGTGATGGCCACAGAGGTCAATGGTGCAAAAAGCCTGAACCTCTTCATTTGACAGTCCCTATCTAAAATTTTTGTTGTGAAAACTGATTTACAAAAATTTAATAACAAAAATTGGGCATAGTATTTTGGCAGATGATAGTTTCAATAAAGGTGATTTTAAAAAATGAGACAAAAACTCCATACACCACAGGACTCTCATAGTAGGAGGTCTCAATACACATGCCCAGATATTCTGAAAGTTATCTTAAAAGAACATAGAGAGGTTGAAGCCTGTATGGCCAAGAGAAATGTCCGATTTTGGCTGCTGCTATTTTTTACCTCATTTCCCTTCCGTGTAAATGCAGGAGGTTAGGGAACCACAGACAGACATTAAAAACTGTATTTTCTGAATTTTCTAACTTCAAACCTTTACTGTAAGCATAGCAGCAGGAGGACAAGAAGGCAGGTTCTCTATGATCCGGGCAGACAGGTCACAGAGGAATCCTGGAGTCGCTGGTGGCTTTTTCGGGGTTTTATTAGTCTTTCTACATCAGAGGCGACCAGGTACACGGCCAGCTGGAAGGCCAGGGGGCCAGTAGGCTGCATGCCTCCTGGGCCCCTGGTGAATCTCCACTTTCTCTGGGCTTTCTACTGCTTCCTCTGTTTCTGCCTCTGCTCTGCTGACTACCTCTGTCTCTTTATTCTGCTTTTGACATCTCCATTGACACCGCCCTAATATGTCCCATGTCTCAGTCCAGGTGTGCCCACCTGCACATGCTGACACCCTACTCCATGTGCCTCCATGAGGCATGCGTGCAAGACTGCAGTTGTTTATCATTGACACTAATGGCGAGAGTGCAGAAAAACCTAGTAATTTCCATTTATCCTACAGTAAGCATTTGTAGCGGCAGGATAGAGGTAGTACTGGAGCCAGGTTCGGGATGGTTCTGGGTAGATGGGTCAAGGAAGGAGAGTCTTGGAGCCCTTGGTGGCTTTTCATGCTTTATTTAGTAGAGGTGGCCAGGTACATGGCAGGCAGGGGTGCATCTTACCCTCTCGGCTGCTTCTTCTCTCTCTGCTGCTGCTGCTGCTGCTGCTGCTGTCAGTTCTCTAGGTCCGTCCTCACAGTTCTGTCCGTTGATGCTCGCAGTTCTCACAGTTCTGTCTGTTCTCACAGTTCTGTCCTGGCGTCCTCATGACGCCGCCCATTTAGCCCCTGTCCAACACAGGTGCACCCACTTGCGCATGCCCACCCTGGAATGCTCGCAGCACCACAGGTGTCTATCATCAGTAGTGGGAGGGTGGAAATACCTGATCATTCTTTACCCTACAGCATTTGTTTTCCATTCATATCATTTAAAAAAAACACTTTTTAAAAACACTTTGAAGAACTTAAGATGAACACATAAATTTCAGCATATTTCATCTAGAATTCCATGTAAAGTCTAAGGGAAACATAATTTAACAATCAAAAAATATTATCACTTGCTATGTGCTAGGCCTGGGTACACTGAACATATTAATAAGATACACATTAATACAAGTGTAGGGTCAGTGAAAAGTCATCATGTTTTCCGGCCTCCTACCATTGGTGTAGATGATGGACACCTGCGGCCCTGCACGCATGCCTAGTGTGGGCATGCGCACCTGGGCACACCTGGGATGAGACACACGCTGTGTAAGGACTGTGTCATGAGGATGCTAGCAGAAGAGAGAGAGCAAAGAGAGGGGAGAAGAGAAGAAAGAGTTGTAGAAGGCCTCCCCTGCATATGCCTATTTCCTTTCTCCACAGCTTTCATAGCTGTTACTTCCCCATAGTGTTATGAGCTGCTGGTAGTGACCATATTATTTTACATTCCCACCAACAGTGCAAATACAATTCCCTTTTACAGCATTTGTTACTGCTTACTTTTTTTGATAATAGCTAAGCTAAGAAATATTAATGTTATTTATTTCCTTTCTCATAGGAAAATAATCTGAGCAATTATATAAAAGACAAAAGACAATCTAAAATGTGGATATTACACTTGAACAAACTTGTTCTCCCTAAGTTAAAGTCAAGGCAATACAGAGTGTTTTAAGTTTTACAACTTTGCTAGGTCCAAAATCATGACATTAAACTTAGTGAATTAATAGTGTTCACACTTAGCACCCCTTCCAATATGGGTCCCTCAAAGTCAAAAAACAAGCTCAAGATAATGAAAATCACTAGGTGTTCTCACACTAAACCCACCTGTTTCTCTTTCCTTGTATTATCTCTGATAACTGCTGGTCCATATTACATTCTAGTGGTCAATGTCCACATGAATGTCCCAATGGACTATAGGTGCTTAGGTGATAGGAGCTCTATGGTAACAGTGCCAGCAGGGGAGATACTAGACTTCCAAAATAGGAACAACAATGTAAGTCAAAGTTACCTCAATAAAATAATTAACAAAAAAAAAAAATAGGGCCTCCCTGGTGGTGCAGTGGGTTGAGCACCACACTATGAAGCATCCACTGCACAGCAGTGCGAGTTCGATCCCCAGCAAGGGGGAGACCCACATAGTGCAGCAGACCTCTCCTGCCTCGCCCGCTGCTCCCCTCAGCAGTGTATTTCGGTTCATCTGCCTGTTCTGCTCCCCGCTCTCCCTCTGATGAATCCCCTCACCTCCCACGACTCTGGCTTATACCCCAGCTTGTGTATGCATAAAAATAAAATGAAAATCTTAAAAATAAATAAATAAAATAATTAACAAAAAATAAATTAACAAAAAAAGTCAGGTTATTTGTGACCACCCTCCACCTCCCATCATACACTTCTTGTTTGTATTCTGTAGTATTTTATTCCACTAAATTGGTTCTCAGCTCCCTTTGTCAAAACAAATAATGAAGAATTAGTCATGTCCATCTATGAGAAGCATTAAGGAATATTACTTTTCATGAATCTGTAATAGAAAAAAAGAAAAACCTTGTTGTTTTATCACATTCTTGTAGGCTATTACTAAAATATACAGTGAAACAAATACATATTCTTTAAAACACACAGTCAATCCACAAAGATTGTATACTGTATTATTCCATTAAGATAACATTTTTGAAATGAATACACTTTAGAAATGGAGAACATAAGTGGCTGCCTGACATTAGGAATAGAAGGTGGGACACAAGGGAGATGTTCTGGTTAGAAAACGTACAGAAGGAAGCATAGTGGGGAAGGACTACTCAGTACTTTGATTTACAATTATGAGAAATCCCTATAGAACTAAAGACATACGTGCAAAGACAGTGAAATCTGAATACAATCGGTAGATTATATCAACGAAAGTACCATTGTGTTATCATTTTGCAAGATGTTGGAACTTCAGAAAGGATTCATGGAATACCTGCATGTGCAAACTGCATGAAAATCTACAATAGCCCAATCAGGAATTTCAGTTTAAAAAACAGAGAAAAGGGCCTGCCTGGTGGCCTAGGCGCACTGCTAAGCATGCGCCACACTGAGTTCGGTCCCTGGCCAGGGAGTGGACCCACGTGTCACAGCAGACCTCTCCTTCCTTGCCCCCTGCTCCTCTCAGTAGTGTATTTCAGTTGATCTTCAAGTTCTGCTCCCCACTCTGTCTCTGGTGAATCCTCACCTCCCACACCTCTGGCCTGTACCCCAGCTCTTGTATGCATAAATAAATCAATCTTTTAAATAAAACAAAAAACAGAGACTGAATGTTTCCATAAGGGTCACAATATGAAAAATTATAAAAATGAAAGGTATTACTATAAATATAAAAAAATGCAAATTAAAAACAAAGCAATACAAAATTTTTTAATGCTATAATAACAATGTGGAACAGAGCACATTTAAATGCCAGTATAAAATAGCATGTGTGAGTTTTATGATCTGTTCCCGTGTACTAATCCCATATTTTCATTTGGAGGCCATATGCTAAGCCAAGTTTTCAAAGCAACTTTAAATCTAGCCAAGCCCAAACTTGCCTTTAAGAACATAAGTAATGCTATTAAAACCACTCATCCTTTAAACTATGCATATAACTCCTACCACCACCACAAGAAATATTTAAGTATAGTGGCATAAATTATGGAATGAGAAAGAAGTAAAATTATTTACAGGAGGAAAAAAGATTGCAAAGGATCAAATTATATACATATATTTTTGACACAGTAACATTGATTTACAACACTATTTGATTCAGAGGTATACGTTAACACCTCTTCAGATGTAAATTTACCACACCACATACAATACCAAGTCACCCATAATCATCTACCATAGTCTTTTGTGCCCCCTCCACTAAAAATCCAAATCTCTTATGCATGTTTATCTTTTCATATGCTAAAATACCCTTCCATGGAAAAAGGTCCAAGAAGAATCCACCGCAATATACCCTATCCAACATAGGACAAATCTGCCTGATGAGATATCTTTAACCCAGGGTTAACTATTCATTCACCTGTCCATTAACTCTCAATAAAATGAAACCTACTTCAGCTGGTATTAGTCTCAATAATTAATACTACCATTAAGGTAACCATATGGCTCGATTTGCTTGAGACACCACTAGTTTACACATGCTGTTCCAGTGCAATTATTAGCAATGACCTCCTTTCACTCTTAAGGTATTACTGTTTGAACAATATTTTATACGATCACCTTGTCTAGCATGGGCATGGTTTGTATTCTCCTTTTGGGCATGTCCTTTAAGTCTGACTTCTATTAGCGGAGGTTAACATAGGCCCATTTAGTAAGAAAATACCTCATATAAGGACAACAGACAGCATGGCAAACCAATTATTTAAATTCACATCATTTAAAATAAAATTTTATACTTTTTAGCATCAGCACCTGCCCCAAGCCCAAGAAGAAAAACCTAAATAATAAAAAGTGATGGATGTTTAAACTTTCTTAAACTAAACTGCAGCGATTGTTCACACAAGGAGGGAGAATTCCTTACAAACTAAAGGCAAGATAGAGATTTCATAAACACACTTAAAATGTATTTAGTAAATACTTTTAAGAAGTGTCAGAAATGTATTGAAAGCACATAGCATCATTTCCCAAATAGGGTCCTGATTTAGGGGGTTTGATGAAATCAATCTTAACTTTCTCTATTTACTGAAGATTATTTCTTATAGATACCTCCAACCCAGAAATAATTCCCATGCACCAAATTGCTTTGTTACAGTGGCCTGAGAAATTCAATCTTTGATGTGTTGGTGTGCATGTCTTCCTGTTATAAAATGGAAATATGTGGGTCACTCTTAGAATATTACACAGCAAAATAAAAATAATAATAATAGCAGATGGTGGCATGGATCAGAAAAGTCAGTGTAATATATAAGCTATGCTTTATCTAATGAGCCAGAGTTAAGGCAAACAGGGTCAATCCTACTTTATATGTGATAAAAGCAAAACAAATTAACAGACATATCTTTATCATGTGACTCTTTATTTTCATCCTCTACCAGCTAAGTTTAAAAAGGGCTCTAAAATCATTTCTATTTCCTGTGTCAAAGTCTACCTGCTAGAAAGCTTATAGTCATTCATACCACAGGGTCAATATTTATAAATATTAAAGCAATAATTCCTCTTTAATTTTCATCAGTTTTTAGGTTTGATCAATAGACTTTCAGGTATCAAAAGTAACAGTACAAGATATTTGGAAGACTTAATTGTTGTGTATTATAATATTTTACCTAATATATAGCCTACGTGTGGAAATACCTGGTATGCAACTTGGTATATGATAGATGCCATGTAAATAGGCTAAAACTTTAAATGTTATTAACAGAATCTCGTAATCATGACAAAATATCTAGTATATCATGTTATATAATGTTAATGTAATGTTAGTGTGAATACATTTCAAAAGAAATAACTTCCATATACTCTATATACTCTAATCATCAAAATAATCCGACTTCTGCAAATTGTATGTAATTAACTTCTCTTTTGACATCATTACATGGATTATATTTTCATATACCACTACTTGGTATATCTTCACTAAAATAGTCTACAACTTTTAGAACTTATGTGTAGTATTTTCTGTTCCTCTTAGAATTAGATTTAAAGTCTAAATATACAAGCAAATAAATAATAACATAGAAACAGTCAACAGTATTGTCTTAATTTTTATTTATATAAAAATTATACATATTTCTATTTAAAGATAATGGTTTATTTTAAAGCATATAAAAACAAAAGATGTTTTCTAAAATTTTATTACCAATTATACAAACGTAATTTAAAAGGTATCCATGATATTCTAAAAGTCAAATCATATCACAATTACCTTTACCAAATAACTATATTGACATATACTTACATAGGTAATGATTTTTCCATATAATTAGGGGAAAGGAATGAGAGAAATACTGAAATCTAGAGAACAGTAAAACATATGTTCCTATGTATTTCTATTACATAGGATACATCTAAATCGCCTCTGTTCAGTTACATTTTTTGAAACAATACACATATTTGTAATGACCAGGACCAGCTCTAGCTGGTTCTTACAGATAGTCTTGGCAAACTGTCCATTGCCTGGTAAATTAAAGTGCTTCATCAATGTCCTTGCTGTTGCAAATGAATAAGATTGGCTAATAAGATGGATACAAAGGACAGAAAAGGTGCCAGCTATGTACTGGATGCTTATTTTTTTCTTCCACACAGATATACTTCATGCTGTCTGAAGTCTATCAGATCTTATTTGTTTTGTTATGTTGTCAGAAATTCATTTTATTAAAATCTTTCTGAGTATGATAGTTAAAATCTGTGGGAAAATTACATTAAATATCCTTGAAGTAATCTACATTTTCTTCCAAAATCAAAAGTAAAACATGAAAAAGTGTAAACAGACATTCATGTACAAGGGAAGAATGACATAGAAGACAATCAAGAGAGGAGATCATTGAAGAACATAAAGTTCATTTTTCCATTTTTTTTTATGTAAGTACTAAAAGTGGAGACACCAAGTTTTTTCAAATTACTTGTTTTAGCAATATAAAAGCAAATAAATAATAACAGAAAACAGTCAACAGTATTGTCTTTAGTTATGCTTATTTCTAATAGACCCACTTTTCATTGCTAATTTATATAGCTGATATAAAAACTAACATTTCCAGTATTCGTTTTATTTTAATAACTACTATTTTGAGTATGGGATATTTCTAAGCTTTCATTTTACATACAAAGCAGCACTAAAACAAGTTTAATCACAACCCTTGCTCCCTAATGACTGTTTCTCAGTTTCTAACACTGATAAACATTTCATATACCCTAATAGGATCAAAAAAAATCCCACTCCGGGCCTTCCTGGTGGTGCAGTGGGGTTAAGCAGCGCACTGTGAGGCAAACCACAGCCACTACAGCACGAGTTCGATTCCTGCTGCCAGCCAGGGAGGTGACCCACACGGTGAGGCAGACCTCTCCTGCTGTGCCCGCTGCTCTGCTCAGCAGTGTACGTACATTGATCTGCCTGTTCTGCTCCCTGCTCTCTGTGGTGAATCCTCTCACCCACCCACACCTCTGGCCTGTACCCCAGTGCTTGTACGCATAAATAAATAAATCTTTAAAAAAAAAAAGCCCACTCCTACTTCTAATGAATAACAAGGTATTTTCCTCTTGAAAATAATTTTAAACTTACAGGTACATCTTGGACTGGTTTTGTGTGTATGATCTATAGTCATATAGGCTAAAAGGCATAGGTACATTTATATATATATATAATGGTAATGATAAAAATGTATTATCTCAATAGAGTTACTAGACATCTGAAACTTGTTGCTCAATTAAAAAAAGTAACTTGATTTAAAAAAAATCATTCTTTTCAAATCTACTCTTCCTCTTATACTTTCTACCAAATAGAAATTAGGCAAGATATTTTCCTCTTTTAATAACCACCAAAAATCAGTCATTGGATCCATAGATTTTTCCTTCCTAAACAATTAATTTATCCTTAATTTTACATCTTTAGGTCATGCTACTATTATTCTCATCTACATTATTCATATAAGTTCTAGACTGTAGTTGTCTTGTTAACTCCATTCTCTACACTAATGCCAGTACTAGTCTTCTAAAATACTCATTTAATGTCTTTTCCTAAACTTTCTGATAACTTCTTGTTGTACAACCATCCCATGCCAGGTAGGTTCACTGTCATTTCTCACAGACTATAAGGGAATTTTGGATCCTTCAGTGGATTTTGCAGTCATTTAATGCTGAGACTGGGGTCCACACACAGGCAGACAGAGCAAGAGAGACTCCAAATCTGAGAGAGTCAGAACAAAAACTCCCCTGCTTAGCCTCCTTTGCACTGTTAAGTGCCCTTGAACACACAGCTATACATGGTTGCATATATAAGGCTCATCTGCTTTTTACTAGCTGCCCAAATAGTGGAAAACACAACATTTCAAGATATGGGCTGTCTGGGGTGTGGAAGGCAAAAAAATAGCCTGATTTACTCATTTTCATTATATTACTCTTGGCCTTGGACTAAATTGCTAACTATTTCAGAAGGAATAAAGCCCTGATTGCTAAGTTCATTTCTCTTCAAAATTAACCCCTCTTCCCCATCACTTACACCATATAGTTTACAGAAACCCTATACTACAGGAATACTACTTGTTTTTTATTTATTAAAAAAAAATTCCAGTTTTCTTATCATGCTTAATTTATTTTCAGACTCTGTGCCTTTGTCTGAAGCCTAACCAACTTACACTACATACATTATAAACTACTCCTAAGGAAATGGAAATCACTGGTCTTTATTATATATTGATATGTGTGTGTGTCTGTCTGTCTCTTTCTCACTCTCTATCTATCTGTCTATACAGATACACAAACACACGCACACACACACATATATGAAGGGGCTTTAATTTACTAAGTGCTCACCCAAGTCAAATAAACTTTGAAAATGCTTTAAAAAGACAATATTTATAGTTAGCTTCATTAGCTGAATATTAAATTCAATGTTTTTCCTAGAGAAGAGTTCGCATGGTTCAAAGATTTCTGTGTATATATGTTCACTCAAAAGAAATAATGTTAAAACAGTACACAAAACATTAATTCATAAAACATTTCTTTAAAATTAATTATTTTTTTAAACTGGAAATCTTACACATCTTTTTTCCCTTAACAATGAACCTGTTAAAGTCACTTACATAAACTGTACAATCAAACACAAACTGAAGAACCAAAAAGAATGTGCCATTTGATTGAATAGAATTACAATATAAAGAATGTTCCAGGGTGGGCATATGTTCTCCAATATTCAAAATTCTCTGAAAGAGGTAAAGTTAATGTTCACAAACAAAAGAGATTCCTTTAAATCCCCCACACTTCAGAATATTCATTCATAAAATCAGAGATTGTTCTAAAGATGATCTCTTAAGTTTGTTATCTTAAAACGCTGTATGATCATCCAACTATCAGAATTTACTTTACTCAAGACTGAATTAGTTCTGGCCCCAAGACCTCTAATCATTTGCCTGAAAGGAGAAAGCATACATTGTAGAAAAATAAAGAATGATGTAAAATATATATAAGATAAATTTAAAAAATACCGAATTAGCAAGAACTCTGACAGTATATTTACTACTTAGTAAATTCCCTGACTATTCTACATCTTCTGGGGTCGTATTGTTCTTCACAAATGTATTTCCCCCCTTTGAAGTACAAAGTACCCTCATATGAAGTACAAAGCTAGATGTTATCAAATGTAATGAGAAATCTACAACTCATTCAGTTTTGTGAACAAATACTTATTGATACTGATTGATCACATTTAAGACCCATGTGCTTTAACCTCCTGTATATGTTTCAGGATGCTCTCCAGCAATCCTATTAGGCCTTCCCTCTTGAGTTCACTTAAATGATCAAACCATGCCTCAAACACCTTTACATACTCTCCATTGATCTTCTACATCCTCACTCTCAGATTTGTCTACTACTAAAAATGGAAGCATTTTAAAGGAACTTCCCCACAATTTTAGTTCCAATATCTTCAACCCACTTGACCTTGTGACCATGCAGGCTGCTTTTTCTCTCATTACTAAGAGTAAAGATTTCATATGCCTAAGACATATCCTTCCACATTTACACTATACACCACCAGCTCTCCACTAGTCTGAAAATAACTGTGTTCTTTTTCAACTGTATAATTTTATCCTCTCCAAATTATCCCATCAGATTATTCCATGCAAACATATTTTTTTATTTTAAATAATATATATATTTTACATCACTGTTCATGTTCTTACAATGTTTGCTTTCTTTTATCAGGTGTAGTCTTCATAGAATTTCCAACTCCAATTCACCCATGCACCAGCAACATTGTTCCATGTTTTGATCCCTCTCCCTCCCCCTCCCTTGTAGAATGTCTCTGATTTAAGGTTCTCTGTTTATTTTTGTTTTGTTGTTTTTTATTATTATTTTTTCCCTGATGGCTTATTTGGTTACCCTACATTCCTCCTATAAGTGAAACCATTTAATATTTTCTTTTTCTTTCTGACTTATTTCACTGAGCATAATCCCTTCTAGTTCCATTCATATTTATTGGCAAGGATGTTGTGAAAATGGAACTCTCCTACACTGCTGGTGGGAATGCAAACTGCAAACACAGGGGCCTCCCTGGTGGCGCAGTGGGTTAAGCAACGCACTCTGAAGCAAACCACAGCCACTGCAGCACAAGTTCATCCCTGCTGCCAGCCAGGGAGGGGACCCACATGGTGCAGCAGACCTCTCCTGCTGTGCCCACTGCTCTGCTCAGCAGTGTACTTCAGTTGATCTGCCTGTTCTGCTCCCCACTCTCTGTGGTGAATCCTCTCCCCACCCACACACACACACACCTCTGACCTGTACCCCAGTGCTTGCATGCATAAATAAATCAATCTTAAAAAAAAAAAAAACTGCAAACACTGTGGCTGTATAGAGGTTCCTCAGAATACCAAAAATGAAGCTACCATATGACCCAGCAATTCTCCTCCTAGGGATCTACCCAAAAGACACAGAAACAGAGTTCAAAAGAATACATTCACCCCTGTGTTTATTGCAGTACTATTTAAAATAAGTAAGACTTAGAAACAACCTAAATGCCCAAAAATAGACGATTGATCAAGAAGATGTGGCATATATACATTATGGAATACCAGTCAGCAATTTAAAAAAGATAAAAATATGTATTTTTAAACAAAGTCAGAAAAAATGCTTTATCCCTTCCTCTTTCATCTTAAGTTTCTTCTTTTCATTGAAAACTACTTATAACATTTGGTCATACTTAATTTTTCCAATTCTGTTTCTCCCATCCCCTCTTAAAAATACCCCAATTAGGATATTTTATCACCATCACTTCAATTAAGCTGTTTTTGCCAAAGACATGAATGAGCTCTATTACTGCTGTTAAAGTCAGTTCTCATTTTATTTAAGATCTATTACCAGAATTTGCCAGAGGTGAGAATCCCTTCCTGAAATAATTTCTTTACTTGGCATCTGATACAATACACTCTTGGTTCGCCTACACATTTTGGCTTCTCTTTCTGTTGTACTTACTGGTTCTTCCTCATCACTTTCACAATGAGTGATCATACACCAATCCTTGGGGCTCAGTTCTTAAATCTCTTTCTGATACATACTCCTTTCCTGGAGAATTACACTTACTTCTACACTTTAATACCAGATAAGCACTTTAAACTCTAAAATATGTATTTTCATTCTACATTTCTGGAATCTGAAATCACATATTTGACACTCTGCTCAGTATTTCCACTTGTGATATCTAAATCTCAGCTTGAACATGCCAAAGGAAAATACTAAGCTTTCTTCCAAAATCTTCTCATCTTAAAAACCTCCTCATCTTAGTAAATGACAATTCCATCTTTGCAGTCCAGCATATAAACCAGTGACCACTAATCCATGTCTCTCATACCTCAGATCTATCCTTTCATCAAGACTCTCTTCACCATTACCACTCTTCAAATCCACCATCTATATTCATCACATCCTATATATGTTCTTTGGAAGTTAAGAATTTAAAATTGTCCAATATCAATAATTTGCATTTAAGACATAGAATATTTTAGGTAAACTTTTCAGTGTGATTATTTATAAGCTTATTCAGTTAAACTAATTTTTCATTTTGTTTCTGTACTTCTATATATCCTTAAACAGTTAATTCCAAAAACGTATTTAACTGAGAAGGTTTCTACACTTTTTGAATGATATAATATAAAGAAAAAAATCTTGCTGTAAATAAGTTGAAAATATAAGTGCCTGAAGATGTAATTATCAGCTTCTAACATTCAGTAGTAATAAATACACCCAAATGAAAATTTTGTAATTATTAGACACTTGGTTGCATCAGTTGCCATCATGTATTTAAGTAAGCACAACTAATTAATATATTTACATGTTTGTCAACACCACAAACACATACAGCTGCCTTTTGAGTAATCTGTAAAATGTGGGCTTTTAGCAACATCTTATAGTAATTTAGAATGACAACATCTTATAGTAATTTAAAAATCTCAAGACTATAAGATACTTTGATTGAACTTACATAGACAAATAGTTCTCCACAGTAGATGTTCAAATTAATGAAGCACTTTATAATGTTTCTACTTAATGAAAACAGATATTTGACACAACTCAGATGAAAGCAGAGTTGTATTCAAATAGCCCAATAGTTGACACTTAAACCTGCCTGCACTATACCTGCACTTAAACGCAGGTAAACTAGGTAAATTACTGAAGGAGTCTGTGTTTCCTTCCACCTGAAGATTATATGATGTTTTCTAAGATTATTTGATATTTTCTTCTTTTCTACTTTCTACATTTTTCCATTCTGCTTATAAAAATGCTCAAAGGATCCTGTAACTTTAAGAAAAACAAATCCTTATATTATGAATTTCAGTAAAATTTATAAAATACATTTCTTATTATATTATTGTCCCTAACTAGTATCGTTCAATAACACTCTATCATGGATATAATAAAGTCAAGATTCCTAGGGGAACTGACTGTGGCAGATAATAATTTCCAATGCAATTTCTTCTTCTTTAATTTTTCCACTCCCCACATTTGCAGTTAGAGTCAAATGCCCTCTTCTTGCATCTTGTCTGGTCTTAGTGACTTTATTTTATCTAACAGAATACAATGGAGACAACAGTAGCTCTTTTTTTTATAAATACCTTTGAGCAATACTGAAGAATCTCCATTCATACCCACTTTAAAAGTAAGTGTTATGGTTCTTGTTACATAATCATTCTCCTTCCCTAGAGTTACAATGCCACTAATGATGCTGAATGGCACTGGACTAAATGGCTTGGTTGAACTAAGTACTAAAGGAGAGACAGAGCTCTAGCAAATAGTTAAAATTATTGCAGGGATTTGAGAAACTCACAAATTCCTAGGCTTGCACAGGGCAAAGGTTCAGAATTGAAGGTCTGCGTGAGACAGCATAGGTGAAGCAAATCACAAGCTGGCAGAAGGGAGTTGACCAACATCCTGCATAAACAGATGGACTAAATCACAGCTGGAAAAAGGTGCTTAACTCTTGTTTTAACAACTCTCTTAACATATACCACCAGACCAACATAAGGCCATACACTGACAGATATTAACCTGTCCCAATCATTCTGACATCATATTTTAACAGGAGGTACCATATATCCCGATAAAAAAATGTTGTTTCAACAACTAATCACTGGACCATTTCCTAGAAGGGGAGAGATTTCCAAGATCCCTGCATGTGCACATCAAAATACTGGCTGAATGTGATGAAGGTCTCATTAGCATTCTAAGAAGCACATGCCTGGGTGGAGACTTAACATTTTAATAAGATAAGTATAATATGAAGAAGTATATAACTCATCTGAGCATGCACCAGCCTAGTCCAGCCCAAAACACACCATGATGTTGCCCCCTTCCACCCTACCCTACTACACAAGTCCCTTAAGGGACCCTTAAGGGACCCTTTCCTTGTTCCCTTTGAGATGTCAGACTGGAAACATAACTCAGTATTATCTCCCTTGTGCTCTGGTGTAAGTTTAATAAATCTTTGTCTGATGTAGCCTGTCTTTTCTCCTTTTTATATTCTTTTACAAGATTTCAGAACCTCCACAAAGTCCCCTAATCAATACATGCTGATCTTGTAGCACATGGAGACTTAAAAAGCTCTTATTATTTCTAGGAGTAATTTAAAGGAATTTTTCACATTTATATTTTATTCCAATTATGTAAAAAAGAGCTAATAAACTCCTAGCAATTATTATTCAAAAGAAAATGTCTATAAAAATGGACATTTTTTAGCATTTAGTAGACCATTTTAAGAAATGTAAAGTGTTGTTATGTGTAAGAAAACACACAAGACAACTGAAATTTAAAAATACTTCAATAATACAAATGCCATAATATGAATTCAATTTCACCAAAAAGCATGACTGCATAAGGCAGAATTTTTAACAAAAATGACAGAACTAAAAATTAAAGTAAAATATTCCAGTTCTAAAAGATATTTAAATAATTATGTAGTTACTGAAATTGTAAAAAAGGAAAACAATGTTAAGTTTATAAATTTATGTTAATATGTCTCATTATTTATAAAGTTCACAAAAGAATATGGAATACATAGTTAAATATTGTTTATATGTAACTGACTGGCTTATTTTCATAGTGTCAGTTAAATTGAAATATAACTTTTCTGTGTAATTTAAATTAAATTTATAAATTAATTTACTATAACTCTTTAAAAAGCATTTATATTCTTTACCTTTTGACCATTAATTAAATCTTAATATAGTGGTATGTTTTTTAAAAATTTTAAATATTCTACACTTAACAAAACTACTGTCTAACAAAATCATTACATTTTACTATGTATAAATAATATAATTTTATCAGAAATTATAGTAGAGAAACTGAAACTGCACACAGAAAAGAGCTATAAACAATGCAAATTCAGCTGTTTAACCCTCAACAATTCAACTTTAAGGAACAACCTGCTATAAACACAATTTCAAAGCATTAATTTCTCATTATTTTATGTAGATTTTTCAAAGTTAAAATGTCTAAAACAAAAATTGATTATTTTAAAGATTGAAACATACATCACTTGCCTGTAGTAGGTTCAGGTCAAAGAAGGAAACAGGAAATGACTGTTCAATTTCCTTCTTTTTTAAAAAACCTTTCACCTACATAACTGTTTCTTGGGCTATTGAAAACATTGTCCAAACAGAACATGGAAGGAAAAAGAAGGCATTCCTCTGATTAGTAGAAGTAGAAAGTCTATTTTTTGTGTTTTTATATAGGGTTCATAAAAACAGCAAGATATTGACAGAAAGGCTATAGCAATTTTAGTACCATAGAAAACTGACTAGTAGGAGTTAGAATCCAGTGAAGTTCTGCACAAACTCCTCACACCACCACACCCCCCAAAAAAAAAAAAAAAAAAAAAAAAAAAAAAGGATGNAAAAAAAAAAAAAAAAAAAAAAAAAAAACAGGATGAGGTGGGTTTTACTTCTAGAGAGGAAAAAAATAAAATAACTGAAAAGAATTAAAACAACACAATGAAAACAGCATAATACAAAAAAATTAAAAACATATAAAAGACAAACATAATGAGCTTCGTCATACATAGCAATTTAATTTAGAGAGAAGTCCTAAGTATTCAATATGATCCAAAGTAAAGGAAGTACAAAGGAAAACTGAAACTGTAACCAGTGGCTGAAGACTATTACAGGTGTGCCCCCTTAGGACAGGCCTATGGAAAATGTGAACAAAGTATCACATTTTGGGGTTGGAGACTGGTAAGAAATCTAAGGAACTGCAGAAGCAGCCCCCAGGATTCAGTGTTCAGGATTCAGCACTTTTGGGTCTTCAGCGATTCCTGGGTCAGTGATTACTGCCCCTCAATGCCAATCTTCCAGAAGGCAGTTGTGGGCCTCTAAAGAACATGGAAAGGCTTCCAGCAGCCAATCTCAGAGAGAAAAAGTTCAGAGGCTCTGCAGGTAGCTCAGCTACTGAAACTGTTCCCAGTTTTGCTACTTTTACAGCCTGACAAGAAAGTTAAAGACCTGAGCAGGCACCTTGCTGAGCTGATGAGCTACAACAGGTTATCAGGTTGTTTGGCCTCTTCAGCTGCCATTTTGAGTGTCAATTGTCTGGTGCTGCTCTGGGGCATCTCAGCAGATCCAAGGAGCATCTCCTGTTGTGTCTTCTGTTGTTTTCATGAGTTGGAACCTGGCCTAGAGAGTGGCTGCTGTGTGTTTCAGGTTCACAGTGATGGTAAGATGCCATCTTGGGAGTGTTTAGGACTTTAAAAACACTGGACACTGCTTTGGATGAGACAGAAGGCCAGTTTTAGCCTCAGTAGTTCTTTGTTTTTCACTGGATTGTTAAATAAATCCCATTATTATTGTTGAGACACCAGGCCCAAGGACCTTGGTGCTCCTTCCAGTCAGTGCCAGAGACAACACCAAGGCCCAGTCTCTGCAGAGTCATTCAGCCTCTCTCCCTCATCAGAGGGCAGCTGCTGGATGCGCCCCTCCTTTCTTCTGAGGCTGGAATCCTCTTCTCTACAGGGTTTCTTCCTCAGATTGGTCCATTTTTCAATCCTGCACCTGACTGGTCTGTTCCATAATTCAGGAAGTGCAATTTACACAAAACTGTTCTGCCACCACTGACTTGTGGTAAGAGGTGGAGGCCTGGCAACAAAGTAGCAATCAGCCCACAGCTCACTCCTGATTGGCCCATTCCATGATCCAGGCAGTACACTGCTACATAAAAGGTCTCTGAGGAGCAACTGCCACAACTAACTTATAAGGAAGAGGCACACATATCTGCTCCTGCCTGCTATAGCCCAGTAACAGTTTGGATTTTTCAAATCATAAGCCATGCTGTTTATTACAACAAAAGCATTTCAAAGGCAAGCATAACTTCCTCTCATACCTGAGAGCCTTGTGTGCTAAGACTGCAGCCTCTCCTGTGTAATCAGAATTGGGTACTGTAGAAATCTGCCATTGCATCACCTGTCCACTCTCTGCTCATTTGTGACTCCTGGTTTCATTTTTCTTGATGCCTATCTATATCATTACATCAAATAAGATTGCTCCTGGGGAAAATCCACTTCTTTATTCCAGGTTGGCTCTGAATAACCCTCATTTGAATTCCTATAATCAGAACACTTATTAATTATTCCTTTTTGTATCCATACAGCTATCTGTTTCAGTTGATCATCTTTTACAGCAGAGAAGGTAGACAATAGGGAATTGAGAAAATAATCCAAATGGTCACTGCAATGGGCCCCATTTGTATTGCAAAGGTGGGTCTCTGGGTATATTCTGGAAGAATAAATGTAAGAAGACTTGAAGCTGACATCAAAGAAAACTGGAAAACTATATTAGTTAATTGTTAATACAGAGTCTACCTAATGAACCCAATACTTAAAAAAAAAAAAAAACTACTTTGTCCCAAAAGATTAGGTATTTAAAGCAGAGTCAGATGGCAATTTATTATATTCTCTGCGTATTCCAAAAAAATGAAAAATAAACTGATGGAATAATAGTTATGTCTGTAGACAAATGACAGACAAGGACCCTGAGAACATTAAGTAATTACACATTTAAAAAGATAAAAATGAAAAACTTTGAGCACATTTTTTTGAAAATCAGTGGATAATCAAATTCAGATTGCAAATTTTCCTGGGTATTTTAGCTGCAGAATGGTTAATGAGGTTCAAAGTATTGTGCCTATCATTTATCAATTCACATGAGTCATTAGAAATCACATAAGCAGCTGTGGCTCACAAAAAATGCAATTCCATAGATGAGAAGATAAGTAGTAATTCCAGTGAATAAATGAATAAATGCCATCATCTAACTAATTATGGCAGATTGACAATGTAATTAGAAAGATATAATTAAAGATTCCTAAATTCTGGAAGTGGTAAAAAAAATACTTTTCAAATAGATACACTCTATGCAGTCCTCTGAAAATGGAAATTACATTAAAGCAGTGTTCCAAGTATGTGTTCCACAGGACAGGGGATTCACGGATGTCAAATGGCACTGTGAAAATATGTCCATGGACCCATGTGGTCCAGGAAGTTCAGAAACACTGGATTGATCAAAATTAAAAAGGTTCAATAAAATTAGTAATTTTGGGTTCACTGTGTTTCACCAAGTAGGTTTATTTGGTTTGAAACTTACTAAAGACAAAATATTCCATTTTCATATAGTATCTTGAATTACTTTTCATCCTCAATATTCTTTTGAAAATATTGTATCCAATTTTCTTAGAAAATACTGTAGGCATAACAAATTGACTATCACACACTCCTTATACTGTATATTGACATTCCTTAACAGTAACATGAATTGTAAGTGGTCAGTCTTACAACTGGAACTAGTATGATCATTTTCAGTAAATTTTTATCAAAATCTGGTGTTCCTCCCTAGTGTAGTCTTTCCTCCCTTCTAAGTTTTCAATACTCAAAACAAATTTTACATATACTATATGGCTCTCTTTTTGTTTGAGCTAAGCTTCCTCTGAACATCCGTAATGCTAATCTGACCAGTTATGTACAATACAGTAGCCAGTAACTACATATGGCTAATGGCATTTTCAGGGTTTTCAGTTCAAACTGAGATATGCTGTGTAAATATACATCAATTTCAATGACTTCCACAAAAATGTAAGTGCCTTATTAATAATTTTGTATCAATTATATGTTGAAATAACACATGCATCAGGTAAAAATAAATGTGTCATGAAAATTCATTTTTCATTTTGTTTTTTTTTAAATTATGGTTACAAGAAAACTTAAAATTCCATATGAGACTTGCTTTATACCTTTGTTAGTAATTCTGGTAATACCACTCATTTTACTGAATTATATAATATGTGTGCTAGTTATTTAACAATTTCTGCTAAACTTATTCCTAACTCCACAGCATACTTATTTGGAACAGAAGCCTTCAATCCATATAGAACCTAGAAAAGCTTAATATTAATTGATGAAATTATGTAATATATTTTATTACATCAAGTAGAAACTGAACGATTTAAACAGCAAACAGTTTTTGAAATTACAGTTTAATTTGTATATTTACCTTAATAATGGCAAGGAGATGGCACAGTAAACCTGGTTCCTACAACTCTGTTAACATCTGTGCCACTTACTCTAAAAACTGACATTGAGATAAATACAGAATTTTTTATTATATGCCCTCACAGTCCCAGAAAGGGTATGTTATATTTTTGGAGTCTTTGAGATATTGTGGATATTTTCCTTTGGAAAGCATTCATCAAAATATTTAATGAAAATGGCTACTAATTTTCCCCACAGGTGGTAAAATTCCTGAGAACAGAAAGTATTTCCTATTTATCTGTACATTTATAAGTAGATGATCATATATGGTACATAGTAAAACTACATAGTGAAAAATAATACACAAATGTCAAAAGTTGAGTGTTCTTTAAAAATGTTAAGGTAGATTAGTAGCCTATTTTTATAACTTCTCTTGATAATACAAATACCACTTAAAAAGCAAAAAACTTCATGTCAGCTTATATTTTTACTAGCATACTTATCAATATGTAAACTAATCATAAACTGTAATCACACCTATTTGCTAAGGAATTACCATAGTTTTAGAGCAATATATCAAGGGACTATAAGAGTCCTTTTCTATAATCAATGTGGGCTTTTCTGCTTTTCACATAATTTTGCAGTTGTTGTAAGAATGCTAGTATTTACAAATATATCAAATAGGCATCAAGATATTTGCATATGCAACTATTATTCTCGGTTAAAATATTAAAGGTTCTTTTGAAAACAGTGATATATCTATAGAGTAAGTCATTGCCAATTATACAATCCTCAGTAGAATTTAGGAGCAGTGTCAGAGGAATTAAATCAAAATTAGGGAAGTTCTGTTTACTTGAGAAAATATTCTAGGTCTATGATAGTCTTAGGATATAAACTATTGCTTTGAATCAGGCTACAAGCATTCAGAAAAGTTGTGTGTGATTGGGGGGGGGGGAGAAGAGTTAAAAATTTATTGGACTTCATCTCAGTAACACCTTTAAAGACATATCATCTAAAGCAAAGAAAGTGAAGGAAAAGATGAATAGCTGAACTACATCAAATGAAAGAGCTTCTGTACAGCAAAAGAGACATCCAAAACAAAGAGACATCCTACCAATTGGGGGAAAATTTTTGCCCACAATACTACTGATAAAGAACTGATCACAATGATCTACAAAGAGCTGACCAGACTAAACAAAAACACAATAAACAATCCAGTCAAAAAATGGGCAGAAGAGCTAAAAAGACACTTCTCTAAAGAAGAAATGAAAATCGCCAACCGGCATATGGAAAAATGTC
The DNA here is from genome assembly GCA_019455555.1 of Galemys pyrenaicus. NCBI lineage: Eukaryota > Metazoa > Chordata > Mammalia > Eulipotyphla > Talpidae > Galemys > Galemys pyrenaicus. The sequence continues at coordinate 4,816,039 of JAGFMF010011827.1, forward strand.
CAACATCACTGTAACTGGGGAAATGAAAAATCAAAACCGCAATGAGATCCCACCTTACACCAGTGAAAATGGCACATATTTAAAAAAAAAAAAAAGTAGCAACAACAAATGTTGGTGAGGATTCGAGAAAAAGGAACTCTCCTACACTGCTGGTGGGAAGGCAAACAGGCCCAACAACTATGGAAAACTGTGGAGGACCCTCAAACTACTAAAAATGGATCTTCCAGATAATCCAACTATTCCATTCCTAGGAATCTATCCAAGAACACAAAAACATTAATTCAAAAGGATATCTGCTCCCCTATGTTTACTGCAGCACTATTTGCAATAGGTAAGGTATGGAAACAACCCAAATGCCCCAAAATAGGTGCTAGATCAAGAAGATGTCGTATATATACTCAATGGGAAAAGATAAACTCATACCGTTCACGGCAACATGGATAGAGGTGGAAGGGATCATGCTCAGTGAAATAAGCCAGAAAGAAAAAGAAAAATATCGGGTGGTTTCACTTATAGGAGGAATGTAGAGGAACCAAATAAGGGATCTGGAAAAAAAAGTAAATATAATAAATTAAAAATAAAAATCAACAGACAACTACAAATCAGAGACATTCTGCAGGAGATGAGGAGAGAGAAGGATCAAAGCAGGGTGGGAAGAGCACAAGGGAATGTGGTAATAGGGCACAGGTAAATTGGTGGTGGGAATTTCACGGGAACTATACCTGCGAGGAGTAAACATACAGTGTATATACAGTGTACAAAAATTAAGAATGATGTAAAATATATGTAAAGCAAAAAAAAAAGTCTAAAAAAACTGCATTGGAGTCAGGCACCATGAATTTGCACACTAATTCTTCTACTTGGGATGCAATATTGGACAAATTAATTAAGTTGAATCTAGGAACATTTGTCAGAAACAAATACCAAGGCTTATAAGCATTAGAAATACATAAGAAGGACCTCCCTGATGGCAAAAGGCATAGTTGCAAGCACTATGAAGCTAATTATCATCACTGCAGCATGAGTTCAATCCCCAGACAGGGAGGTGACCCACACGGTGCAGCAGACCTCTTTCTTATCTCGCCTACTACTCCCCTCAGCAGTTTGTTTCCATCTGCCTGTTCTGTTCCCCACTCTGTCTCTGATGAATCCTCTCACCCCCCCCGCACCTCTTGCCTGTACCCCAGTCTTATATGCATAAATAAATAAATCTTAAAAAAAAAAGAAATGCATAAGGAGATTGGTAACTCATGGTTTTCAACATGTTAAACATTATTGCTATATGTAACTGTGAAAAACACAAAAATCATCTGCAACCCAAATTCTCAAATTTTAGAAGTGTCAGGATGTGGAAACCTTATATAGTTCTAAAGGAATTATCTCTTATTGCTCTTAATTTCCTAAAAAATTGACTCAAAAGGATTGTGCTCCAGTAAATGATAGAGGAAGCTACAGGAACAGAGTGTTCTACTCTATAATACACATACAAAGTTCAAAAAAAGCAGTGTTCTCAAACTACTATTATATTAATGAATAGCAAATTAACAATTCTAACAGTTTGTAAAAACAAAACAACAAGGTATAAAAAGGATGAAAGGAAATTTCATTTATACAGAATTCAGGGTATAGTCCAAACTAGAAAAAATGTTGAGTCTAATAGCAATACAACCTTTATGCTTCACAAAGCATAAGTACAAGTGGTTAAGTTCTGGAAAAACCAAAGTCTTGTTTATTATATTCCCATAAAGTATATATGAATTTATTTGAGCATTTAAAAGAAAGTATTATACTAGTAATGAGTTAAGCACTAATTATCTCACATCTGCCTCTGTACATTTGTTTGTTTTAATCAGTTTTACTTTTCCTTGAGAAAAGAGGAAAGGGAGAAAGTTAGAAATGTTAATTATTTATAGCTGTGTGTACAAATTTTTAATTATAAAATAATTTGTTCTATTAGTCAGAAAAATTATTTCATTACAAAAAAATTGTCATGGTAGCAATTATAGTGTGATAATCCCTTGGGAAGAATAGAAGGGATAATTAAATGATTAAATAGGATTTTCAGCAAGTTTTACCATGGGTTTCAGGTGTTCATTCTTGGAATAAAAGGGGGTCATGTAGATCAATTTTTGTTTAATATTAAATGTTCAGTCTATATGGATTTGGTTCAAGGTATTGTTGATTAAAGCTTATTACAGTGTTCTTTCTTAAGTAATTTAGCTTTATATATCTCAGTGAAGAAAGAAAAGGTCAAAATTACATCTTATTTCAAAATCAATATTTGTAAATCCAAAGATACAGCAATGGGTTCTTTATAAAGGCTGAGGATGATCTCCAAATCTCTGTGCATTCAATTCTTGAAAAACTTAAAGCTAGATAAAGAGATTACTAGAAAGACTGTCAACTTGTTTTTTGTTCATTTTTGTTTTTTTTTTAACAAATTAAAGATAAGTGTTGAAAAAATGCATTTAAAACTGTAAAAAAAATAGAGGTAACAAAAGATATATTTAAAGTTATAACCAAATTAAAGAAAACTTAATTAATGGAAAGATTAGATTAATCTAAAAGGTTTCAAGGCATTTGTGTTGGCAAAAAATACCCTTAAAAGAACTTTTATTGATTCTTCATCAGTTTTTTTTTTTTTTTTTTTCCCCAAAGAAAGAGCTCTGTTTGGAGTGATGGTTTGTACATTACCATCAAAAGGTCTGTTACAGTATTGATTTGAAAAAAGTTCTTTTGGAATTTAAAGGTCAATAAGCATCTCTTTACTACTGACAGTAGATGGTGAATTGAAGTTTTCTTTAAAGCTGAATCCTTCTAAAATTGAATTTCACCAAGAAGCAGTTCACTGGATTTTCATATTAGAACATAAGGTCTTGATTTGCAACAGCAAGGGTCAAAAAATATTTCATTGTGGTATACAAAGCTTTTTAAAAATATGTTTCTGTTTCTCTCATAACACAGAATCAAATATATTTTATAGTAACTCATATTTCACTGTTATGTCTGAAAAAAGTTATTTTAAATAAATTGATCCTTTGTATCCTATTGCTTGAAGAACTGAATATAGAAGAAAGTGAACTGAGTACTTAATTTTCAAAATCATCCCTTTTATTAAAGAGTGTCAAACATGGCTGTAAGTTAATTTTTATTTGTTTGTTTTACATTTGAGAATGACAGGTTTATTAGGAAAAGGAAAAAGTAAAAGAAAGTGACCTGCATAGTCACAGGCAAACACAGGAGCAGCTCCATTCCTTAATTTAAAGATAAAACACCTAAAAGTGGCAAAAAACTATTTGATTTGGAATAGTTCATTGATTATCTTAAGGTCGTTATATTGGCAATGCAAACAAACTCCTTCATTTCAATCCTTCCTGTATTTTATGAGGTCATTTCCTATGCTAGTGAAACTTAGTACACTTAGTACTTAAAAAAAATCTTTCTGTGCTTTATTTGAGAGTAACCAAATTACTAAGATTACACTGAGCCTATAAGAATGACTTATTCTTATGTGTGACTTAAGTGTTTTTCTGATCTGTTCTTGCTTTAGCAGGGACAGTCTCAGTTTCGATATTCTTTTTTCTTCTTATTTTCAGTTTTGGAAAAACAAAGTGTGCTTTTATTTAAATAACAGTTAAACTTTGGCCTTCCAGCTATACACCAGGATTGACATGTCATAAAGTAATAGCATCAGTTAAGGCCACAAAAGTGAGATCAAATATTCTATAGTTCAATAAAAACCATATATACATGGTCAAATTTCATAAACACAGTACAGACTTACTTAGAAGATTTCAGACTTTGCAGAATTGTAAGTTTTACAGTCAGGAATTTTAGAAACACAATGAAGCAGAAATCACTATTTATAATATGTTAAATAAGATGCAGTATACATAACTGATATATTTACATAAATACTTACCAACAATAAATTACAGACTATCAATAATAAAGTTCAAGGAGCAAGATTTTCTGGTCATTGAGTGCATGTTGGACAATATAACAACTTCCCATTAATCATAATTCTATTTAACCTTCATAACAGTAGTATGACATAGATAAAAATGTGCTTATTTTATATGAGAATATTAACGCTTATGTTGGATAAACTAAATCAATTAAGTTACTGAAATGCTAATGTTCAAGAATTCTGATTTGAACCATTCATCCCAAACTATAATCTTTTGATCATAGCATCACTGTCCTAGAAAAAAATCCTAGGAAGCTCTTGTCTTCCTAAGATATCCTACTATGGCTACTGATTCATTACACTTACAAGAACCCAAATCTATGCACCAACATATTAAAAACAAACTTAATAAATAACTAAATGAATGACTAAAGCATGAAACAAAGTAATTTATTTTAAATTGTCCAGTGCATATTTTTAACTTAAACTTCCTTGTTCAAGGTCATAGATGTTTGTGTACTTTATTGAATATACCATGAAACATTTTCCTCATCTATTTTGTCCTCTTGTTTTCTTTCCTTTTTAACAAGCAAAATACAAAATCATCCAACAGGTAGTATTCTAAGCTATTTAATGGCATAGTTAAAACTAACTGAAATATTATTGTTAGCGATCAAAAAACTTTAAAATAATGTTTGAAAGTAGCTTTCTCAGACTGCATTCAAGGAAGTACAGTTACAGATGGTACTAGGTAACTATGAATTAGGTAAAGCTATGTAAGTAGGTGATCAAATGAAGTAGTAACTTTTAAGAATATGCATCAAGACTTCATTGTGCCCTCAAAGATTTCATTTTTATTATCTTTCTTAATCTACAAAAAACCTCCATGAACAGAAAATTATCTCAAAGATTATCTAATTCTCTCTTTTTTATATTTATTTCTTTAAATTCAAATTATTTCCCATTATGCTAGAAAATGGTTAAGTACAACCCAGTTTTAACATTCACATATCAAACTATATGTGAAGACCCTATATATATATATGAACACCAACTATTGCCACATACAAGTTACACATTTGAAGTGTCTGTGAACAAAACATATCTGGTCCTGCCATCAAAAATGCCATAGAGGACCAGTTCTGTAATATGATTCCTAGAATCCATCTTATTGTTCAGAATTATTAGCCATGGTTTCTATATATGCAGCTCAATCATATTTTACTTTTTCACAAATAGACTAATGATAGGTACTAAAATATTGATATGTTGCTAACCTCCATACATAGAAATTACTCTTGACATTTTCAATATGGTGCCATTTATATCTGGAGGTGGTAATAAGCTAATATAATTTATTTTAAGGTTCACTTACTTTTGGTGAACAGGTGGTATCTCATAAGAAAATTATTTTTGTTCTTTTTTTTTATTTTATAGATGTACTATGCCTACCTACTTTTATGACACTAGGGAATGGGTATGCTTTATTAGATTGTACCCACTGTCTTCTATTCAAACCTACTCCCCTAGAAAAACAGCATTTTCAAACAATATTTTTGCTAATTTCTGTCTCTAGTAAAATTACCTCCAACTGAAAATAGGGATTCTATTTTCATCTATTATGTTTCACCCATTATAATATTGGCAAAAATAATCTTCATAGCTCTTTGGTCTAGGAACTGTACACATGAGTATTTTCTTTGTAATCTTAATAAATACACATTATTATTATTATTATCACCATTTGTTGCTTAAGAAAACAGTCTTAGTGAGGTTAAATATGTTTCTGCAACTATTGTGTGCTAATGTGGAATTCAAATCCAGGACTTCATGGCTCCAAAGCTGAACTCAACCTCTACTGCAATGCCACTAAATTTAAAACAGAATAAATGGTTACAGAATGAATTAAAAAGATGTGTTGTTTATTTTTACTTCACATTAACTGCTCTGCTTGTTTTATACCTTTATAAATAGTCTGGAGTCTTGTTTTTCTCTTGGTTTTGTAAATAAGGAGGCCAAGGGGGCAATGTCTTAAATATAACCTAACTCACTGTAACTTCTTTAATGTATGGTAGGGAATATCCACATTCTAAAAGTTAAAAATTGGTCCCAACTTCATACTGGGAAATATTATTTATTATTGCATCATTTTTTATTTGTCTGGACTCATCAATGAAAATAAATTTTTTAAAGGCAGGAAAAACTCGTGATGATGAATCTTCCTTTTCTAATGTTTTTACTTCCTACTATGAGAACAGAAGAATTTCCACTCCTCACAAGTTCCACACCTTACCAGTTCCTTTCTGACACAGGACATGTCTGATTCTCCAGAACCGACAATCTCACCAGGATGTTTTTCATAAGCAGGAGTCACTGTGGGTTAGACACCATTTCTAGTCACGGTAAGTCCTATTGTACTTGCTACCATGTTTTTCATGCACAATGGTAATGTGGGAAAGGACAGCCTCCTCACTCTTTTGTCTCTTCACTTCTTGGTAACTTGGACTTGACTACTATCTTGTTCATTTATTAAATGACCTAGGCCAACAGGTTCCAGGCAATCCAGTCTAGCCTGGCTTTAGGCCTTAACTTCTTTCTGACCATCTACCCAATTCTTAACAGATTTTATAACCACACCACATTCAGATTGTAACAAAGAAGTTAGCAGGTAAAAGAAACTTCATTCAATATTCTCCTCTAAGCAGTAGTTGGTAATAGCCGTTCTAGAGAGTTTGATCAATCATATTCTCTGCTTTAATTATAAACCCTACAGCAATAAAACTAATCAGGAAAATAAATAATTGCACAATCAGGTTAGTCCAAACAAACACCAGAAATCAAAGGCAAGGCAAAATTTCTTAAACACTTTTTAGATCTGACACATTTTATTTTCCAGAATAATTTTATGTAATACAGAGTTTAAATTTTTTTCATTTTTGAATTGCTGCTGATAATAATCATTTTGTTCCATGGTACATACTCTGTGGTGAGTACCATGAAGAAATATTTTTTTAAGTCTTTTCTTATTTACTTATGCATAGAAGAGCTGGGGTATACGCCAGGGGTTATGGGGATGAAAGGATTCACCAGAGACAAAGGGTGGAACAGAATAGGAGTACCTACCAAAATATACTGCTGAGGGGAGCAGTGGGCGAGACAGAAGAGGTCCGCTTGTCACACCCTGGCCAGGGTTTGAACTCAAGTCTTAGTGGTAATAGCACTGAAAATGATCCCCTATGCCACCAGGGAGGCCTCAAGAAATGTTTGGTGTAAATTAAAATCTTTACCTAGCATTTTGCCCAAAGAAGTGTTCTGTCCCAGCACCGAAATTGAGAAATGACAAGCGGTAATAGAGTAACCAGATCGCAATTTGGCAAAAGCAATAAAAATACAGTTAGGGATAAGAGAAAGACTACCTATTAACTCTGTTAACTACTGTCTGGGAGCAACAAGCCATGAAATGCCTGGTCTTTAAAATTTGTGAATTTATGCTTAGTATCAAGCTCACACACACATGTGTATAAACATCTATGAATAGCTTCTGTGGTGTTAAAAATGTGAAGAGGAATATTTGAAAGTTGAGAAATAAAATGTTTTGTTTTTCCTCTGGTGTTAAGTAGAAGAAGTAAAGATTTATTAGCAATTTTCTGCACACCGGAGAAAAATCTGCATTTTCTGAACATGCCCAGTTCCTTGGGATAACCTCATCATCAAGAAACAGTTATTGAGTTGTACAATGCACATTGTACAAGGCTTTGAACTTTCACCACAATGACTATCACATGGGTTATGATGGGTTGACGCAATGTGACTGAGAATGTTTATATTTACTTTTGGGGGAGGAGTTCCTTTTGCAGTTAGGGTCTGACTCAGAGCTGGGTAGTTTCACTCCTTGTTCTAGATGTAGTTTTTAAACAACATTGCATTTTTGTGCTTCAGCCTCCTGTCCAACTGTAGTTATTAAGCGTTAAGGTGAAATCATAATGCATAAATATTTAATCCTCTGAAATCTCTAGCCTTTTTCAGAAAAAAAAATGATTTCAGAAAATCTTTTTGGTTTAACAATAAGAAAATTAAAATAGATGTTGATTTTACCTCAATCCACCCTTCTTTAGAGGTAGCTGTAAAAATTATGTGTCACTAAATTCTATACTTTCCATTTCTTTCTTCTGATGAATACCACCACCCATACTATATTGAAAATATGCCTTTAAACTTCTTTCAACAATATTTAAAATTAAACAGAGATTCTGTTAGGGAAATACGATGGATTAAATGACCAACACACACTAGTTACAATGGTAATCCAACTGCAAAAGTAAACGTGTATTTATCTCTGTATAGAAAAACAATATAGGGGCCTCCCTGGTGATGCAAGGGGTTAAGATGCAGCACTGTGGGACAATACACAGTCACTTCAACACAAGTTTGATCCCCAGACAGGGAAGTAACCCACATGGTGCAGAAGACCTCTCCTGCCCCACCAGCTGCTCCCTTCAGTCATGTATTTTGCTCAATCCGTCTGTTCTTTTCCCCACTCTGTCTCTGGTGAATCCTCTCACAGTTCCATACCTCTGACCCATACCCTAGTTCTTGTGTGCGTAAGTAGATGAAATTAAAAAAAAAAAAAATGAAAGAAAGACAATATAGTTAAGCAAGGGAGGGCTAGAAGGAGAATAAGTGAAGGGAGAGAAAGAAAATAAATTCTGCGCAGGGTAACAAGATAGGTAAAAAGGAGCATAAAATATTAAACATATCTCTGTGTATGTTTTACAAATAAATATATATGCACATGAATATATACACATTATTAATATAAACATGCTAAGCAAGTGCAAATGCTCTTTGAAATTCATAAGCCAACTGTCTCATACTATAAGAGGAATTAGAAAACTAGAAGAGGCATGGAGAGGTTATCTTAGGAGATCCTTTCCTTTAGGCAGCTTAATTCTTACACCATCCAAAGACTTTGCTATTCTATGTCTAGAGCTAGCTCAGGACGGCGATTCATCATAGACCACATTGTACTGTTTGTAATACACTCACAGGTCCACTTCTTGACAAAACCACATTTCACAATTTTTGCCTAGGTTTTCAAGGTTCCCTTCTAAAAATGTACCTCCTTACTTACAGTGACAGCATGGCATGGCAGCTAAAAGATTTAGTTTTATGTGAAATGCAGAAAGAGTTCAAAAAGTACCTCTATATGCAAAAACAACACTAATTTTTGCAACACTGCTGTCAGCGTTGACCAGATATTCATTTCCAGAGTCCCTAGGCTAACCCTAAGTAAAATATCAAGAAGGTGAATTAGTTCTTTGAATCCACACCCTCTGAAATCCTCTGTGTTTGCTTGTATCAAACTCTTCTTGCAACTAGTTTCAAAACTAAATCAGAGTTTTTAGGATTTTTCTCCTTGAACAGGGAGAGTCTTCTGTCCTTTTTCTTACACAGATCATTTCTATTTGAAAATTGTTAATCTGAAAAAAAAAAAAAACAGTAGAACAGGCTGAGATATTAAGAAGGAGCTTATTAAGTAATATTATGATTGCATAATTATTATAGTTTTAATTGGATTAAATCTAAGACTTCATACTAAGAATTTCATGAAAATAGTAAGTTTGATATTTTCAAATTTCACCATTCCCTAAGCAACCTAATGAGCATAATAGTAACCCTACAAAAGGGATAGCCTTTTAATCCTTTAGAAACTTCTAAATACAATTATGATGATAAAAGTTAAAATAAAATTCTGTTAATTACAAAGATACTGACAAGATATATACTCTGTCAATAGTGACAATATGATGGGTTTGCATTTTTAAAAATGTCGTTAATTCCACTATCCCAATTTTCAATTTAACCGGAAATAATATTATAGCTATCCTAGAGAAATGTACATTGTTGTCCATATCTCATTACCTGCACAGACATGTGAGCATGTGAGGTTGGTGGTACAGGATGGGCAATAGAGAAGTGAAAGGGAGAAAGAATAAATAAACAGAATTCACAGAGAATTATTTAAATAAATATTCATCTTGCCAAGAAATGCTACTACTTAACTGCTTCAAAAGAGTAAACCAATCTAACAGGAGGCAAGAGATTTGCAAGGTAGAAAATTGGAGAGCTTTCTTTCAGCTACAGCTTTCAGTCTCAAGAGCACAAAGAGCTGAATTTTGGCCAATTTTCTGAGTGATTTTTTTGTTGTTGATGAGCTTGCTTTTTATTCTGCAATTGTTTCTAATGTCTTCCAAAAAGAAAGAATGACACTAACTCTTTTATTTGAAATTGTGTATCACGTGATCAGTAATTACAGCTACAAAGGCTTTTCATCTTTAAAAGGATAGCCAGTCCTTTAAGACACTATTTCATCTGTGGTATTTACTCATATTTACACTTCTCCCTCAAAGCATAGAGAGATGAAATAAAAATAATCAAAGTATTATTATCAACAATTTTTAAATAGAAAATAGATGTTAGAAATAAAACATCATTTCCAGAGCAGATTTCTTACAAATATTCTTAAATTTGGGAAAATACATTAATATGCTTCTCCCTGCCACCCCCAAAAAAAATCCTTCAATTTTAATTAAAACTTCCACAGCAGTCAATTAGAAAATGTCAATGGTGGGACTCCTTGGTGGCACAGCGGGTTAAGCAGCGCACTATGAAGCAAACTACAGCCTCTGCAGCACAAGTTTGATCCCTGCCTCCGGCCAGGGAGGGGACCCACATGGCACAGCAGACCACTCCTGCTTCACCCGCTGCTCCCCTCAGCAGTGTGTTTCAGCCCGTCTGCCTGTTCTGCTCCCCACTCGTCTCTGGTGAATCCTCTTACCGCCCTGGATTCTGGCCTGTATCCCAGCTCTTGTATGCATAAATAAATAAATCTTTAAAAAAAAAAAGAAAATGTCAATGGCTCAAATATTAGGTGTTTATGTTTATTTCCTGAATATAGAAGTGACTCTGTATTTATGTGTGATTGAAGTGTGATAAGGGAAATCCTAAAAAGCTTAGTTTGAAAGGTAGCAAAATACAGCTAAAATATAGCTATATATTTCATTATATCTAAGATATCACTGATTTTAAGGCACATAATTATTTTATGCCTCACTAAGAATGATTCCTGTCAAACTATGACACAATGTTTTATCATATCAATTTTAAAAAAGTATTCTTATACTCATAAATGTTCAAATGTGAAAAAATATAACATGGTACTTCTACCTAGTGACTTTTCAACAGGTTTTGTATTCCCACACTGACTTAGTCATCTCTCTAAATAAGGTTATGATTATAAAAAAAAAATTCCTTTTAAAATGCAAATATTTTGCCCAGGAGGTATAGCAGATTAAGCCATTAACAGTCATTAAGATACATTAATCTGTTAGCACTTATAAAACCAAAAGGAATATGAATTTAACAGGTTATTAGAGCAAAGACGAAAGAAAAAAGTGCAGAAATAGTTACAAGGAAATAGTAAGTGCTCAGCTTGCAGAATCAATCTAAGCTGCCACACAAAAGAAGTGTCTGGTGCACTATAAGGAAGAAAATGAGGGAATCCCATGCTGCCAAGGTGCAGTTTAAAGACACAAAGCACAAAGGATGAAAGAGTGATAAAAGCAAAAATACAAAATGAAAAAGCAGTTTACCATTTTGAATATATTCCAACATGAAGACAAATAAGTGAGTTCCTGGTTTCAGGAAATACGCTATAGGAGACATCACATTTCTATTAAAGTTTACAAAAATACTCAAAATTGCAGTTTCTAATGATAGTTTTATGTATACGTGTGATTTCCATATTGTTAAATGACAAACACTTTAACTGGTCTCAAGGCTAAGGAGGCAGTTTATTCACTTGGTTTATTTAAAATTTTATGATGGGTGACACTCTTTCTTTATATAAGACTGCAGAAAGGCACTGATTACTACTGAAGTGAGTCACTGTGTTTGCTTTTTATACTAAGAGCAAAGTTCAGGGTAACCCAGGGTCAAGCATCTTAGTTTTATATAGAACTATGTCACTGACTTCCTTCAAAACATGTGGAAATAACATGTAACCTTATCCCACAGGAGAAAAACTACATGATACATATGCCCTGAGTAAACACTTTTATTTAATTAGAGAAAGGCCACACAAAGGTATGAAATGAACTATATAACATCTTGAAAAAGTCTTTTAACCGTTTTTGAGCTGCCTTTTCTCCAGAGAAGAGATAATAATATCTATCTGAAGACAGTATCCAATAAGCAGGTTATTTCTTGGTGATCAAGACCCAAGATTCACTGGTCTTTTCAACTCTTAGATAGGTAAGAGAGTTGACTGTGTATACTCCATGAACACAGGTGATTTTGCAATTCAATATGACAATGTCTTACAGTAGGAACATTAAGATAGCACAATATGAGCTGTAATTCTGTTTTAAAAACTCACTGAGCACCTGCCATCAGGTTCTCACTTTGTAGCTTGTTACTACAAAGTGAAAGGCAGATCCTTTGTGAAAATAGAATTTATCCCCATCAATAACAACAGTATATTACTTCCTTGAAATTTTTGCATAAAGTACAGGGTAATATTTTAAATTTAACTACATATTCAATATTGGATAAAGATTTTATGACAGGAGTATTATTCAGCATGAAAAATAAGAGAGACAAGCTATTTGCAATTTGCAAAAACATGCATGAATTTTATTTCCACATATTAATAATACATTCTCCTTTGTTTCTTAGAATTTTAACATCACAACAAATTTATGCCATAAAGATAGACAAATTTGAACACCTCAATTTTTATTTATGGATTCATAAGATATAACACTCCAGTAAGGAAATAAATTGCATGTAAAACTAACTCCAAAACTATGCTTTTCTGATACTATTAATAATTTTTCTTTCTTCTGTAACAAACTCTATAGTTCTGTGATGGCTGCAGTTTTCTTTTTATTATTGTTAAAGTAACATTGTATTATATATAAGTTTCATGTGTGTATAATCAAAAATTAACATGTGTATATATTACATCAACTTCACCAATGAAAGTCCAATTCAGTAGTTCATCAAACAATTGATCCCTTTGTCCTCATTTATTCATTCCCTTTCCCCATCCTTTTTGGTATACACAAACTGATCTTATAGTTCAAGTTCACTGATGTTAATTTAGTTCATCTGTTTGCTTCCCCCATATACTACATATGAGTGGAATCATATGGTATTTGTCTTTCTTGATCTAGCTTATTTCTCTAAGCATAGTATGTTTTAGATACATCCTTGCTAACAGAAAAACACTAATATATGTTCATTAACTATATATATTTCGTCTTTATATATATATATACGTATATATATAGTTAATAGCTTTTAGTGTGTGTAGATTACTACATCTGCATTATCCATTCACTATTCAGTAGGCACTTAGGTTGATCCTACCATTTGCAACATCAATGGATTTTTTTAAAAAGATTTGTTTATTTATGCATACAAGAGCTGGGATATAGGCCAAAGTCATGGGAGGTGAGAGGATTCACCAGAGACAGACTGGGGAGCAGAACAGGCACATAGACTGAAATACACTGCTCAGGGGAGCAATGAGTGAAGCAGAAGAGGTCTGCTGCACCATGTGTGTCCCCTCCCTGACCGGGGATTGAACTAGCGCTGCTGTGCAGCAGATGCTTCACAGTGGGGCACTCAACTCACTGCACCACCAGGTAAGTTCCATCAATGAATCTTGATGGCATTAGGTTTAGTGAAATAAACCAAAGAAAGGCAAATTCTGGATGATATCACTTATATATATAATACAAAACAGCTGGAACTTACAAAAATAAAAGGTAGAATTGTGGATACCAGGGGCTGGAGTTGAGGAACTAGGAAGTTATATAAATCTGTTCTGTAGATCTAAAGAGCTCAGTGATTATACTCAACAATACTGTATTACAAATTTCAAAGTTGTTAAGATATTAAACATTTACTGTTTTCACCACATAAAAGAAGTAATAATTCTGTGATATGATGGAAATGTTAGATGATGCTAAACAAGTTATCCTATTCAATTTGTAAATGTAATAAACCAAGTCACACATTTTCAAACTTATATAATATTACATATAAATTATATCTCACTTAAAAATGATCCATAAGAGGTCCTCAGAAATACATTTGGTTAATGAATGTATAGTGAACTCAAGACTTAAAGGGAACTCAAAACTTTCTCCTTAGAAATGTTTGGAGATGGGGCCTCTCTGGTGGAAGAGTGGGTTAAGCAGTGCACTATGAAGAAAACCACAGCCACTGCAGCAAGAGTTCAATCACTGCTGCCAGCCAGGGAGGTGACCCACATGGCGCAGCAGACCTCTCCTGCTTCACCAGCTGCTCCCCTCAGCAGTGCGTTTCAGTCAATCTGCCTGTTCTGCTCCCCACTCTGTCTCTGGTGGATCCTCTCACCCCCACCCCTGTACTTCTGGCCTGTACCCAAGTTCTTGTATGCATAAATAAATAAATCTTAAAAAAAAAATAAAAGTTTGGAGATTCCTAACGTGCACAAATTGTGAAGGTATGAAGATGCTATGTTCTTTTATGCTCCCGTAGGGTCAATACTTTACCCAGAACTGCTGAAAGTCACTTTGAAGGTTGCCAGATAACCAGTGAGTGACATTCCTTTGAGTACTGTCTCCAAATGGGTTAAGACTCATGGTGATTCTCCTCACTCTCACTTCCTAGGGAATAAGGACTTTGTAGTACAGGGACAGGAACTTCTGCTTTCTTTTGTACCAAATTGCGGTAAATCCAGAGCAGCAACAGTTAACAAAAGCATAATTTCATTCTAGTAAGTAAAGCATGACACTCTTTTAGTCATCTAAAGTTGCATTTCCTACCCTCATACTTTCTTCCCTCACATTACCCCATCCAACTGCAGTAAAAAGATAGATCACCAATTATTCCTTTTCAGTGTTTCCACTTCTCATCCCAAGAGCCCAGAACCCACTTCAGGTGGGTCATATCTTGGGATATTTAGCAAAAACTGTACCTGCTTAGGTTTAGAAAAATTTTATAGCTTTGACTTTGGTAGCAATTAATTAAATTTGAAAGTTAAAAGTCTTACAAAATTCTCACTTTTGCTCAAATTAAGGAAAATTGCAATGGAATAATCCTATCTTTGCTATATTACACTGTATCTTTAAAAAAACATTTGTCAAAGGTTCCACTACCAGTTTCTCTACCCCCACCCCATGTTTCAACAATATCTTAAAAAAAAAAAAAAATAGACATCTGTGTATAAAAAGAATGACTGAAGGAAAATTTAAGAAGTCAAAGTCAAATTTGGGGGCCTCCCCGGTGGCGCAGTGGGTTAAGCAACACACTATGAAGCAAACCGCAGCCACTGCAGCACGAGTTCGATCCCTGCTGCCGGCCAGGGA
>JAGFMF010011827.1:4831418-4854633 GCA_019455555.1 Galemys pyrenaicus
GCTCTCTGTGGTGAATCCTCTCACCCCCCCACACCTCTGGCCTGTACCCCAGTGCTTGTATGCATAAATAAATAAATCTTTAAAAAAAAAAAAGTCAAATTTGGGAAGATCCCCACAGATAATTTTGGTGTCACTTAGAAATTTCTCTCTCCACACTGAATCTTTTTGTCAACTCTCAACAGGGATTTCTGACATAGATAAATATTCTGTAGGATTGGGCAGTGCTATGGTTTACTTCAAAGGAAAGCCTCATGCCCCATGTCTTTCTCCTGCTCTTTTCTGTTGTCTACTGTGCAAAACTATCATCAACTAATAAAATAATCAAATATGCACAAATGTGTGACCATGGCTAAATGTCTTACTGGCTTCAAGAAACATGTTTACAATTTAACAGTATCTCCTCTACATGCAATTGCTAGACTAATAGTATTTCAGGCACACAGTAGTCACGGGGGAGCTATTTCCATTTAGATGTGCTTTTTTTTTTTACGCTCCTCAAAGTACTGTTTTATTTTTCTAAAGGGAAGCACAAACAACATATTCCTATAATTTTACAACATTATTTATTGATTTACACACCTCCATCTGGCAACATAGTATCATAATGATAAAACCTAAATGAAGTTTCTCAACTTAATAAATAACTACCTTGGAAAGGAAGTTTCACTGAAATGTTTGTGAAAATAATCTCTCAAGGATATTATTTATGGACCTCCCTGGTGGAGTAGGAATTAAGTCTCAGTTCTTCCACTCAAAGGCCTGACCTCGCATTGGCCTGAGTTCTATCCCAGGCCAAGGAGCTAGCCCTCATGGCCCAGCAGACCTCTCCTGTTTTGCCTGCTTCTCCCCTTTTACAGTGTATTTCAGGGGATCTGCCTGTTCTTCTCCCCACTCTGTTTCTGGTGAATCCTCCCAACCCCCATACCACTGTCCCAGTTCTTCTACATAAAATAAAAATCTTTTAAAAAGAAAATTATTTATATTAAAATGAAATTATCCTTAGTACCACCTCATTATAATAGAAGATAGTGTAATTTATAATAATTTCTAGTGCTATCTTGATGAAAATATTTAAAATTTGACAATACTATGTCTGAGTTTAAAAATTTAGTCAGTGAAAAATCCAACAGAATGGGTATGTAACCAGGTGAGGTATTATCATTATTCACTCCACTAACACGTGCCTCTTTGTGTACATGAGAGAATGTGTGAGTGTGTGTGTGGGGTGGGGAGAGAATGGTACTTATAACCCTCAGTAGTGAAGGCAATTTTGAAAAGTCTCCACCCTGAGGTAACTTCACTGTGATAGTATCATTCCAACCTCATCTTCTAACCTCCCACCTTCTTCCTTTCATAAAATGCAAATAAATCATCACAGATTTTGTACTAACAAAGACTCTTTGCTTGACCAAACTTCAGTAATGCTCCCAGATATTCCCCTAAGTCCATCTTTGTACTTCGTAGTGAAATTCAGTTTCAACAACTATGCTAAGCAGGTTTAACCAGAAACCCCACCTTCATATCTGATCACTCTCAATGTGTAATCAGATCACTTTCCACCATCCCCACACCCAAAAATGTCTGGTCATTCCAGCCTGCAAGAATCCTGCAGAGTTGGTACAGCCAGACCCCTGATTGTTGATCTTTCCTCTTAGTAATTTTCCACCCACTGACTCCCACCCTGCTCCTTGACTGTAAATTCTCTCTTGTACATGCTATATTTGGAACTGAACTCAGTTGTACAAGGAGGTTTCTGTTCCTCTTTTGCAATAATTCTGATTCTGTTTTCAATGTTTTAAATATTGTCCAGTTATACTTTACCCTTAATATCTAAACCATTACCAGTTTACACCTGTAGTAAGAGATTAGCTATTACACCTACAAAATGCTTAAGATAGGGCAGGGTAAATTGTGTGTATTTATGTTCAGAAGTCAAAGGAACACAGGAATTATATAAATGAGAGCGGAATCTAATAATGGAAATTAAGAGAAATCATAAATTTTGTAATTTTGCTTATAAAATAGTGAATATTTGATTCAGCATTATATTAGTTGTCATACTTAAAATACACCTATGGATATACCAATTTATCAAGTGTCCTACTTCACGATAATTTATAGAAAAATAATTGTTATTTTCTTATATATTTCTTATATATTGCTCTGATTGAACCAATTTGCTTCCTAGAAAATGCCATTCATCATAATCATAAATAATCTGATTTCTATTTCTTTTAGGTCAAATCAAGTGAATCAAATCAAAGGCAAATATATTCTTAACATTTTAAAACCTTAACTATATTTTCTAAAGTACATGGAGTCATATTTTATAATAGACAAATGTAATTCAATTCCACCCCAAGTTTAAAAAAAAAAAAAAGAAGTTAAAAATGAATCACTTGTAGTACATGAGAAGTTATCTTCAGGGTCTTTGTTTCCTAGTATTAATATAAAAAGGCTTTTTACTCCCCAAATATCTGAGTATCTAATCATCATTCTTCTTTTCTTCTAGGCAAATTAAAAGATTTTTTGTAAGATACATTATGTCCACAAGTCTAAATATTGTCACATGACACTTTGTTTTATCCCAAATCCTGTCACTTAAAATCTCATTCTTCTCAGTCAATTGACTTATATGTTTGCCAAATGACTTATTTTATGTAATGCTGCTTTATTTTACTCTAAGAGAATTAAGAGAAGTAGAGAAAGACAGATGACAGTGGTCAGTTAACTCCTTAGTTCTGTCTTAGTCCAATATCTAGAATCTACTTCTAACCTTAATTCTAGAAGTTGTTGCCAACTCATATATTGGTGAGTGAGGATTGAAATTACTGGGAAATTTTTTTTTTTTCATTTAAAAAGTTGCCTTTGAAGTTTCAATCAAGAAAGACATACTTGAGGAGTTCATTAGAACCACTGAAAAGACAAATTAATGCCCCCTTCCCTGCATTCCTTCTCCAGTCGGTTTTGCTTTTTCTCTTGTTTCTTTCTTATTTTCCTTATCTTTTCCCTTCCATTGTTCTCCTGTGGCAGAGTGTACAAGGAGAGGAGCAAGCAAAGATGCAGAAAATGAGTTGACTGATATTGATGCCTTTGTGTCTTTTTCTCCTTAGAATAATGTGTTCCTTTTCATCCATGTGGTAACATGTCTTAAGACTTCATTAATTTTTCATTCATATCACATAGCCCATCTCCTTTTCCTTGATGAAAAACAAATGACATCTTGTATAAATTACAAGCACTACCATCACTAGTTAATTATTATTAAATGATTACTTGGTGCCAAGAAATTTTCTGTTTGTATTTACAGACTTATTTGATTTTCACATCACATGGGGTTAAAAATTATTGTTCTATTCATCATATAGATAAGTAACTAGAAGCACAGACAGGATAAATAACTTGCACAATAGTAGTTAGCTTACGCAATTGTTAAATATTCAAACCCATAGAGTTTACCTGTTGACCTACAGCTATAGCCATCCATTTTAGCAGTACAATGATGTTTGTTTTAAAATATCTGTTTTAAAATATTAATCCCATGAAATACTTACTGAACACCATTATATTACCTTGTTTAATTTTTCAGTCCTTAATGGAAGTGATGCTGGTGCATCAGATGGTGAAAGGGCAGGGGACAAAGAGAGAAAGAAAATGCTAACTCAGTGACTGGAACAGGATTTTTAAGAAGGCAGCTAACTTCTGGTAATGAGGAAGCAGAAGAATTTTAGAAGACGATATTTCTTTACTTTTAATTTTGACTTAATTTTTAGAGTAAACTTGTCCTATGAACTTTAAAAAGTTTGTTTCACTTTTAAAAATTATAAATAAAAGACTTGCAAAATTTGTAAAAAATCACCTTTATTTTCTCAACTGAAACATAAAGAAATATAAGAATATAATCATACTAGTATAGATCTAACAATTTCTCTGTTTTAGAAAAATAAATTTGTAGATATGTTTACTAAAGAAAATTTGGCCTAGTTAACATTTTCTTTTTCTTTTCTTTCCTGTCCTATATTAGAGGCACCTCAACTTTTACAACTTGCTGGGACAGGGTTATTGCATATTTCTTTTAGATATGCCTTATACAAATGTAAAAAGTACAAAACAAAATTAAATACAAAACAGGTTTCAACTCTGTGAAGGAACAAGATCATGAAAGGCTTGTTAGAATGTTGTAATTATACCAACAATAGGTTTTCACTGGTAAAGAAAAATTGAGTTAAATATCAGGAAATAATTTCTAACAAAAAATGCAACTAGATGATGTAATTAAGAAGAATGAAAGGAAGCTCCTGGGCATTCATGATTAGAACTGCTCACAGGAAATGGTTAAAATGCTTTTAGTTATACCTCTGAAGAGATCTGTATATGTTGGGCACACGCAGTTAACTTTCCACTTTTGCCAAATGACCTATTTACTCCAGACACTATACTATCTCTGGGCTATACTATTTCATTTTTCTTTTACTTTTTCCTCCTAAAAAAGTCAGGTCAAATATTTTCAACTCAAATATTTCCTTCAGAAAAACCAAAACTGTTTACTTGCTTTTACTGTTCCTACAGTGTCCCTGAGTTATATTTTCTTAATAACACAAAGCAACAGCTGAGTAAAACTAACAGGCATAACTGCTTACACCAACATTACTAGAAGTCTGATAATATACAGAAACCAAAGTTAAGCTCCGTGAGGATGGGTGTGTGTGTGTGTGTGTGTATGTGTGTGTGTGACTAAGTGTGAAAGTTCCTGTCAGGATAAATGATGAGAAAACCAACCCTATGTATTCAATACTCACTTAGCCAGTTCAGAGATTATTATTTATTCATGAATCAAAAGAATTTCATATTTAGGAAATATATCAAAAAGAATTTCATTCAAAAATACAAGCACACTTAAAAATTGTGTACATAATTTAATTATTCAGGACTTCTTTCCTTAGAAACAAAATGAACACTCCCTAAGTCTTACAGAAACTATCAGGCTTTCAGGGTTGTGCTGCTGCCCCCATACTATCATTGTCATTTCATAAACCCAGCACACTCCTGTGGTACACCCTGTCCCTGACTTTTCTCATCTATTAAAGGGGCACCCAGGACACTCATTAACAGTTATTTGTATTCAATTTCCCTCAGTAAGGACATAAAATACTATAATAACTGCCACATTTGTAACTCTGAGTTTTCTAGCAAAGCCTTCACTACTTCAAACAAAAATCAACATCAAATAATTGATCTTTAAAAAAAATGCCAATATAACTAACATGTCTGATTACAAGTCTGCCCTAAAAAAAAGCAGAAATAGAAAAAAAGTCCATAACAAATCATTTCATTTATTAAAGATATGTAATTTTCCTGCCAGGTACTGTGTCTACAGTAAGTTTAATAAGCTTTAAAGTAAAAAAAAAAAAAAAAAATCCTGAAATGCAACTTTGTAAATATCCTAGTAATACTTTACTGTTCTTACTCTAAATTCATCTGGTATATTTTAGAGTCAAACACACTAAATATATTTTACTTTGAAAATACAACAACGAATAATGCATTCCAAAAATCTGAATCATAACATTTCTATTTAGGGTATCAGTTTTAGTTGTCATGCTTTCCTGACTAAGTAGATAAAACTGGTCTGAATAACCAAAATTATATATACTCCTTGAATGACAACATATTTTATGACCAATATTTCTCATATTTTATGAGAAATCTTGATGTTGCACCACTATTTATTAAAAAAAAATTATATATAAAGAGAGCTAGACAAATGAGAAAAGCAGTAATAGCTCCCTTGATTCTAGGCTCACAAGTGCAGCAATGAATTCAGCCTCCAACATCGGAGTGACATTTTGGGGTGCTGAAGCAGGGGATGGTTTGAAGAGGTTTGAAAAGATATGAGAGGAATAAAAAAATCTATGAGAATCAGTTTCCTCTTGGTAACACTGATAACATGTAATAGACGGGAAGTCTCTAAGATACTCCATCAACATTAATCTCCATGTTTGAAATAAGTACTGAGTCCTCCACCAGTCTACCCATGCCTGATTAGGGACCTGGGGATGAAACCAAAAGCCTGGTCATTCATCCTGTGCTAAAAGCATTTTAAATGTCAAATGAAAAATGAAATTGGTGTGTTTGTTGCCACTGCTGCTATAGCTGGTGTTTTCACTTTTATTACAAAGATCAGCACTAGAGATCAACAATTTCATTCGCTTTACAAATCATTTTCTTTCTTCCTGTCATGCAACTACATGAAAATATGGCTTATTTAAAAATTAATTAATCTTCGATAGCTGAGCAAACATCATGTCTTTTACATTCAGAGATGATGGTCACCATTTGTAATTATGTGTCCTAACTAAACAGTTGATCTGGATATATCAAGGTGAATTTACCAGCTTTTTAAAAGTTGCTGGCAGTTTTAAAAGAAATCTGTCACTTAAAGTGCTCTATGTACCAAAGTAAATTTGCAAGTTCTCTGCTAATGTCTTGTTCATAATGAAATGCTAACTCCTTTAACAACAGCAAGTTGTTCTATTACAAAATAAGAAATGTGACTTAAAACAGCCTAACTAATTTTTACTAATACAACAACATTGGCTTAAAGTACATGTGATTTACTATTCCTGATTTGGTGTCCTCTGTTCTTTTGGCAAGGAGTTTCTTGTCTCAGAGGGCCTATTGAGACTGTTAATTCCAAGTTCCTTACTGCAAAGATAACAATGAAACCCTTTGACCTGTCATTCAGCACTCCAACCTATACCATCCCTCTTGTCTATTCCTCACTAATACCGATTGGATTAAGATCGTGGCCTTTTCAACACATGAAAATGCCATCATCATTTCCACTCTGATGAGTATATGAACACATCTCCATTCATTAATCCACCTATCAAATTGTTTATTTTTTAGTTCCAACATACATTCCACCTCCTTTGTTGTTTTCCTTAATTGAATGTGATTGATATTCTCTTTTTCTCTCACTCTTTTCTTTTAATAATTATTGCATTTACAGCATCCACCCTTCATTTGGCAAATGTCATTTACTTTATATTCTTTTGCAGTTGTTGAGAAATAACAGATACAAAACACTGCACATGGTTAGGTTGCAGTAATTGATATATTTTGGCATATGTATTCACCTGTTCAACCATCACTGAAAATAAGAAAATGAACATATCTGTCACCTCTAAAAGTTTCCTAATTACATATATAACTTCTTTTCCCTCACTCTTATCTATATATTTATCCCACTTTTCCTACTGATGTGCCCCTCAGCATAAATATTTTGACATTCAACTAAGTTGTAGTATGTATCAGGTTGTACTATATATCAGGTTGTGGAATGTATGCTGTAGCATGACCTTCCCCACCAAGGTCTGCCCTTCCCATCGGTCCACAGCTCACCAGAACAGTCCCTTTATCAAAAACCAATGTGCTACTGAACCCCCTTGCAGTGATATCTGTATGTTCATTTCTTTATACTGCATAGTAACATTCCATTATATGGTGAGACCATATTCCTAAAATTGATTCACTCATTAATGTAAATTCAGTTTGTTTCCAGATTCTGGCTCTTGATATTAAAATTGTTATGAGCATGCTTGTACAAGTTTTGCATGAACATATGATTAAATTATGTTGAGTAAACACTTACATTAGAATGGCAAGGTTATATATAAAAATGTTTGACTTTTTAAGAGTCTGGTAAACTGTGTTCCAAAATGGTTCTACCATTTTATATTCCTACCAGCAGTATGTTAGGGTTCTGGGTGGTCCAAATTCTTATCAACAAGATATGATCTTTGTAGCTATAATTCAAATATAATTCAAAGGTATGTGGTTAGACCAGCTACTACTTCTAGCCCTGTGTGAATACTAGGCACAGTTTCCCTAGTTTGTTTTATATTTCTCTCACAGGCTCAGGTAGATTCCTCACTCATATGTGCTAGGAATCATTTAGCTGAACACTCAGCAGGGAGCCTCTACCTACCATTGTGTTCTCCCATCATGTTTAATGCTCTCTTATTAAGGTCTATGTCCTGTCATGTAGCTGCTGTCATGCTTCCCAAACTATTAGATCTGTTTGAGAACACAGAACAACCTTCATTACAGAAAACTCCACCGGGTTTCCTTTCCATGTATCAAGTCTTAGAAATTCTCAAGGTAGTAAAACTAAGGAAATTTTAAGGCTCATCATTTGTTCTCCAATTTTTCTATGCTCTTTGTTATGTTATAGCTATTGTTAATGGTCAATGTCTTGAACATTTGTGCTTCATATATTTGTCTATTTTACTGTTTCAAATGGGAGGTCAAAATATATGTGATCAAATGACATTTGCTTATATTCTTTGTTTATAATCTTAAGTATAGGCTTTGCTATGATTCCTGTTCTATCTAAACTCCTACCTCATATATAAATTATCTTGTATATGTTGTTCCTCTTACTATAGAGATTCTGGCTTTTTAAGCATCTCAAATCATATTTTATTAGGGGGCATTTTCTACACTCATCTCTTCTTAAGCTGAAACTTACCAAAGAAATTTTAGATTTTAAACAAACCTATCAGCTATTTTGATGAAAGAATATAGTTTAATCAAGTTGGTGTGTTGTTTCTGACTTAGATGAACTAAATCTAAAGCCTTAGTTCTTATTCTTATCTGTCCACAGGTCACTGGAACAGTCCCTCTACCTAAAGCCACTGTGCTATTGGGCCCAAGCACTGAGCATCTGTATATGAGAACTTAAGCAATGGCCACTATATAGAGAATGATTCCAGAAGCCCCACCTTCTTAAGAAACAATAATTTGTTTTCTATCATTGCACCTGGAAAGAGAAAGGTCAAGAAGACAGAATGTTAATTGACCTTTACTGGAAACAGCTTGCACTATAACTGCTTTAAAAATGCATGACCTGTTCCACCCCAGTGCATGGTGGGCTTCATCTATGCTCCTCAGAGAATCCTAAAAAACAGGACTGAAATTGTCAGGATGCACAGCAATAGTGCAGGAGCAATTTAAGAAAGATAAACCACTGATGTGAAAGTAATCAAGTCTGATGCCTGCAGAGTATAATTGCACAGATCTAATCTGCTTCTAAGGAATACATAATTGACCAAAGCTACTTATAAGTGACCTATGAGAATGATTTTGGCTATTTCACAAGCCAACAGAGAATATTATTTTCTTCCCTAGTCTTCACTTTAATCCTTATCCTTCTAACTAGCCCAACTGGAATGATATTATCTGGACTGACAGTGGGGTCCGTTTTATGGAATTTTGTTCTTGGATAATACACTTTATCACATATTAAAGGAAAGCTATCCTCTACTGCAGCATTGTCTGAGACTTTTAGGATATTGTACAATATAGGTGCAATATTGTACAATATAGGTGACCCAGATTCCAACTTACCAGGAAGGGCACTGAAAGGGACAAAATTGAATAATGTGAATTCAAATAGGTTTGATCCTGAAGTGCTGGGAATTTCCTCAGTTTGTCTTGGGGACCTTGATAGTGACCCATGAAGATAACCCATCAATAGCAATGCTTCTGAAACTATATTTTTATGAAGAAGCAGTTCATTTTAACCCTAATTGTAGGTCAGCATTTTGTAAAATAATAAAAGCATAAATTAGACATAATCCTGATCAGGAACAATTTGTAAACAGGTACTCAGAATTCACCTTGAATAACAGTTCTTTAGCAACTTTTCACACAATCTTAAATAGTTGTTAAGAATACTGCACGATAACTCCTAAGTTACTACCAATTTCAATATTCCTGAGTGGATTGTCCATCCCACATTCTAATATATACCTTCTAGCTATCAATCTTATGATGTTTCATAGATGGTTTAACTCAGAATGGGAAAATTAAACTCACCAATTGCCATTCCAAATGATATGTCCTAACCAGCCTACCTATCTGTAATTTACACCAGGACTGTTCCAGTCAGTAGAGTAAAAAAATGCCATAACATTCTTAATTTTTATCACATTTTAAATATCTATATTCAACAACAAATTATTTTGATCTTAAAATCTCACTCTCCAATTCTACTGCAATTCACCCACAATCTAATTCCTGTCCTACTAGGCACATATATCATTTCAATACTAGAACCGATTTTATTTTCCTAACCAACTGTAGCTGGTATGCTAAATATGAATTTTTACACATGATATTTTATTATTCTTTCAAAGCAATAGATAGTATAATGGTTAAGAATACAAGATCGAGAGCTAAAATAACTTATTTGAATTCTGTTCTTTGTTTGCTAGTTTTATGAACTTAGGAACAGATGTTTAACTTCTCTCCCCAACCATTTCATTACCCATAAAATGGAGTTAATTATAGTACCCCTCATATGGTTGTTATGCAAATAAGATGAACTAACATACTGTAAGTCTTTAACTGTACCCATAATAAATACAGTTGACCTTGAACAACATGATTTGAAATGCATGAGTCAACTTACATGTGGATTTTCTTATAAATAGACAACATAAGTTTACAGTATCAATAAATACATTTAGTTCTGTAAGTTTATTATGTTTCCTTATAATTTTATTAAAAACACTTTATCTTGTTTTTTTATATAAGAAAATAGTACAATATAAGATGCAAAATATATGTCAATCACTATATTTTCAATAAGGTTTCCAGTAAAAAGAAATCTACTATTAGTATATTGGGGGGAGTAAAAAGTTGCAATACAGATTTTGACTGCACTGAGTGCTGGACACCCTATCCCCCTTGTTGTTTCGGGGTGAAGTGCACAATGTCAGGCAGTATTTATGCTCTATCAATATTATTTCCAAACTACTAGTAAGAGCCTTTCAAATCTATACTGACAAAAATCTATTTTCTGACTTCTATATTTGAACTACACAAGTACCTTACCTCTATTTACATGTCTTCCTGCCAATTTCTTTTCTTATATTTCAACTTTTGCTATGTGACTCTTTATCCTACTCCCTTTCAAAATACAACTCAACTCTCATCTCTATGAAATACATTCTTTTAATTTTTTAAAACATTTTTGCATAGAAGAACTATGATGCAGGTCAGAGGCACAGGGGTGGGGGAGAAGTGAGAGAATCCATCAGAGACAGAATAGAGAGCAGAACAGGTGGATGTACTGAAGTACACTGCTAAGGAGAGTGACCAGAAAGGTGATTTCACTAAGACTTAACTCCTAGGTCACCAGGGAGTCCTTCTCCATGAAATATTTCTGTTACTTTAATCCTCCTTGTGATCCTCTAGAACAATTATAAAATATACTCACAATTAGAGTCATTATCACATAAGTATTCATAATATTTCATGTGCAATTACCTTCTTTAATCCTTGTTTTTGTGAGGAAAAAGAATGACTTTTCATCCACATAGACAAATTTGAATTCTAATTTCATATTCCTAACTTTATAACCTTTGATAAACATTTGACATCTCTGATTCTCAATTTTTCTACTTTATTTTTAAAATAATGCTAGTAACAAGAAAATTCCACTGTCTATACAACCTAAATATATGCCTTCCTTAAAATGATTATAGAGTTCTTGAGAATGTAAATCATGTTGTGTATGTTTTCTGTATTCTCTATGTCTTACAGGAAACAGTCTGCACAGAATAACATTCAATAAAAATTGGTTGGTTTGGTATGTTTTCAGAAAGGTGCTGGAACATAATCTATTTATCCAGAACTCTTCTAATTATACAAGCTCAACATTCACTGTTCTGTATTCTCATGGTTCTCCCTCTGTCATTGTACTGCTAAGTAGTCTAGCAATCTCCTTACAATATACTAATCCCCACAGAATGTGATAATTATAAAGACTTCAAGGGACTTACACAGTAGAATTTGTTTTTAAGTGAAGAAAAAAACGAAATATTTTTAACTTAAAATATCTATATTACATAGATATTACACTGGCAAGTCACCAAAAACAACCTGAATTAGCAAGAGTATAACTAGAATTTTAAGAAAAGAATAAATAGTAGGAGAGAAAAATATGAGAGTGTTTAATAGTAGTAAATTGTTACTTTACATTATAATTATTCTATTTTCATGAGGGCAGATTGACACAATGTTTAGATTGTGTTTAGATTAGGTTTGGGGAGGAACGTTTTAAAAATAATATTTCAGTTTGTATAAACACTCAAAGGAATCTGGGAAATTTCTTAATCTAAATATTAAAGGATATTTCTAAATAGTGAGTTTAGCATTAGGCAGATGGTAAAAAAATCTTAAAATGATGTTAGCTATTATGATGTCATGGATGTATGGAATTGGAGACTTGATGGATACATTAATAATATTTTTTCATAATCATGTCTATATACCAATAAATTAGTTTGTCGGGAAAAAACAACAATAATGATAATAGCAACATAAGGTTTATCCATGATATAACAGAAGGTAAAAATCAGGTCACCCAAGTACAATTTCTATATAAGCCTATTTTTTTTAACATATAATACTACTCTCCCAAAATCTGCACCTGTACTTTCAACTGGATATAGACACAATTCAGTAACTGTAAGGATGAGTGATTAGAAAGGAGCTAGGATAATTGGGAATTTAAGGTAATCAGAAACTTTCAGAGAAACCAGAAAATGAATGAGAGCCAAGGGAATCTTTGCTGATCTGAACCAGAATGGAAAATCATCATGGGCCTCCCTGGTGGCGCAGTGGGTTAAGCAACACACTATGAAGCAAACTGCAGCCACCACAGCACAAGTTAGATCCCTGCTGCCGGCCAGGGAGGTGACCCACATGGCGCGGCAGACCTCTCCTGCTGTGCCCGCTGCTCCCCTCAGCAGTGTGCTTCTGTTGATCTGCCTGTTCTGCTCCCAGCTCTCTGTGGTGAATCCTCTCACCCCCCCACACCTCTGGCCTGTACCCCAGTGCTTGTATGCATAAATAAATAAATCTTTAAAAAAATTAAAAAAAAAAAAGAAAATCATCATGTCTTTAAAGGAGATAAAAACATAAGAGAGTTGAGGAAGGGTGGAATATAAGAAGAAAGGGGAGGAGGATGCAGAGTGAGTGGATTTCATAGAATGCACCCTAGAAAATTAAATAAAAGGGTATATGCTCAGAAAAAATATTAATACATGAGAGGAATGCCAGGTAAGTACATTATGTAGTCCAGTGACTCACACTCACAAAAACCAACAAGAAACAGACAAAGGTTAGCTGATGAGGAAGAAAGAAATGTTCAGTGAAAATGAACATATGTCAATGGGGAAAAGCTGCTGTCATGTTTCACATAAGAACTACTGCTGTGGGGGCCTCCCTGGTGACCTAGGGTTTAAGGCTCAGCAGTAGCACCACGATGGCCTGAGTTCAATCCCCAGCCAGGGAGCTGACCCACATATGGCATCTCTACTATCTCCGCTGCTACCTTCAGCAGTGTATTTCAGTCAAACCCCCTGCTCTGCTCCCCACTCTGTCTCTGGTGAATCCTTTCACCACCTGTACCTCTTTTAAAAAAAGAACTACTATTGTGGTGTAGAGGTAACATTAACACATTCAACACAATGATTTATAGAAACTCCACAATTATTTAATTTATAACCTTTCTCAGAATAACCTGGTTTTCTAATATATCAATTAAACTTGTCCCAACACATCTTTCTCATCTTTCTGCATAAATCACTACTCAGTGTTATAATGTCTTTGATAAAGTGAAAAATTTTTGAAAAACTTTATAAAATTTTCAGTCTTACAAACAATACTATTATAAATTTATTAAATTCATTATATATTCTTAACTCTATAATATTAATCATCAAAATTAACACATTTACAAAGGTCTGATTTTAAAATGCACTTAAGAAGTAACTATATACTAAAATAACACATAGGTACTTTATTTGCTTAACCTTACTAAAGCTTTATTATTTGTCATCTTAGTAATTCTGAGTTTTTAAATATTTTAAATGAGGAAATGGGGAAAGTCAAAAATTATATTAATCTTGTTTTACCCAGTTTCAAGTAAAGTCATTTATCTGACCTTTCATTAAAATAAAAAAATACAATGAAACATAACATTATGTTTGATTAAAGAATTTCACTAAATTAATGTTTCCAACAAGCAGGTGTGTCAGGAATTAAAACTATAGAACCCAAGATAACATACCTAAAAATTTACAAGGCCTCCACTGAAGTCATAATCAATCTAAATTGCTTAAACACTGGTAAATTAATTACACTAAATGTAGGTTAATTATATACTATTTAAATCAGTTTTGTGATGAGTCTTTAAATAAGCTGTAAAAGCAAATGCTTGGAATTCTTGTAACACTTCCAAGAAAAATACATGTATTTTGAATACATTAGGGCAGTAAGGTACTTTTCTCTTAGGCTTGTAATTTTTTGATAAAACTTAATTGGTTTTTTGCACCATATAAGTTTGAAGTACAGCTTCACACCTCTGTATGTAGATTAGTTTCACCACACTGACCACCAATGATCTAGTACCACTACCACTATCAAATTGACCCCTCCCCCATCTCCTTCCACTCTCTGCCTCCCTCCCTCTCTGGCAACCATCAATTTCTGCTTGATTGATTATTAATTGTAATAATTATTTTAGGAATTATAGGAAAAGGTTTTATTGACTATATGCCTTAAACTTACATATGCATACCACTTATACAGATACTTATACAGATAATGGTTTATGAGTTAATAATCTAAAATTTATAGCATTTTAATTTTTAAAAAATACTATAAACATTTAATGATATAAATGACCCCTTGAGGATACTAGCTTCAAAAAACTGCTGTACCAAAGTTCTAAATATATAGAATATAATTTTATAATCCAGATCATATACTTAACTTTTTCCCTATAGGTAGTTATTTTGATTTTCTTATTATTTGTTATATGAGTTGTATTTGTGAATTCATATATTCAACCTCCATTCTTAAATTCTGGACATTTCCAGATGTACCTTGGCTTTCCCTAAAGAGTTTAATATTGAACTAATGGTTCTCTGGTTTCACTCATTCCTCATTTATCAACTCCAGTACACTTGCACTTGCTTTCTTTTCAAGGTGTATTTATTTGCCAATTATTTATGTAACTATATAGTTTAGGGTGATACTTTTCTGGCACAGGAGATATCCAGGAGAAACTGCCCCCAGACCTCATGGCCATCTGTGATCAAACCTGTAGTTTCTGGAACCAAAGCCCCCAGGCCATAGGGCTATAGAACAGCCACTGCCAATACTTTCCTTTCTCTGCTACAAGGATCATGGGACAGTCTATCTCAGCCCCACAGGATTCACCTTGGCTCCTCCTTAAAAAAACCAAAAAAACAAAACTAATCGTGTTTTGCAATACTTCATTGCTCCAGTACAAACTAGAGGACCAAGAAATTTGGAAAAGTACACTAATCTGGACCCCAAAACTGTCAATGAGCAAGCCATTCTAGAGGTATAAGTCATCACTGGAAACCCAACACATCTCCTGGGTATTTGGGATGTCAACCTCCTAAAGGAGCCCTGGATCTTCTTCCATCAACTAGGATACCTCAGCCAAAAGGCCCAAAGAGAAAGCTCCCAGGATAATCCCCTCTGGACCATCACACAGGACAACAGAAGAACTATCTCACTCTCCAGAAAGGGATGGGCCCAGTCCAAATGGGAAGTCAAAATGGCCATCAACTGCCACTGACTTATAGTCATTACAAAAACCTGGTTCAGGAGAAGAACATCACCTTTTTTTGAAGGGGACCAGAGGTGAGACAGGCTTCCCTATTTACTATCTCTATGGACAAACCTCACTTAAACCTAGAAGCGGCAGGCAAAAAAAAAAAAAAAAAAAAATCACCTTTTTGGTGAATATGGGGATCACCTACTCTGCCTTGCTCCAGGAATTCTCCAGACCACCCCACTGGTCAGTTTCCTTCATTGGTATTGATGACCGACCTAAGCAGTATGCTTGTTTGCTCATCCAGTTTTTGTCACTTTCCTCTGTTAAGATGAGACATCATAACCAAATGCTCCAGCTAGAAGAACCCCCATAGCGACTACTGGCCCTTTAGCTCCTGATACAGACAATAGTAACAGTACATAAACCCCCAAAATCACTGATTCCACAATTCTGTCTATAATACCTCCAGGCATCTGGGGCACTACAATACTAGGTTGAGCTATTTTTGCCACCCTTGCTAGGTTTCAACTGAGGGACCCTCATATCTTTCCAATGAAGCCACAATGTCCTCTCAAGTCAAAAGCTCAAAGGAAACTATAACCTGTTATGCAAAAATTTGACAATTAGGTATTTTAAGTACTTGCTTTCTCGGTCATTTCTTCAGTTTCATTTTGTTTACAGACCATCAAAACAAAGCTTCTGGTCATGGAGTATTGGTCATAGAATATCAAGAGAGGGACTAATGGCTGCAGAATGAATGAACTTGGAAGCCTGGACAGTACATTTGAACAACCGATGTTATCTGTAGTCTCACCAAACAACACAGCAAGCTAAAACTGACCCTGTTTTAAAATTCCAAGTGTAACCATCTCATTCCTTTTCACATCCATTCCCCACTGTCCCAAGATGACAATAATTTAAGTAGTGCCAGCTTTGTGCCCCAAAACTCAGCAGGAAGCAGGTACAAAATCCAGACCTTCACCCCATTTCCAAATATTATACTTGACATTGTCCTCTTGGGAGAGAGGTAAATGTCTATTATCATTTAATAAGGCTAAAAACTAAGCCCCAACTTCTTGCCCAGCAGGCAAGTTTGGGAGGCTTAAATAGAAAAGGGAAATGATAAGGTTGTTGTGGGAACTGTACTATAAAGCTAAGCACCCAGACCAGAAAAACCAGCTCAGCTCCAGGAATGTAGAAGCAGAGCCAGGACCCAATCTATGTCAAAGCCCAGAAACTGAGGCCAAACATACCAGCCACCAGGTGCCTAAATTAAGAAAACTCACAAACAAACAAACCACAGAGTGTAAAAGAGAGCTTCAAATCCTTTACATGCAGAACTATATCTCCCATCTCACCTCCTTCCCCCTTCAAAAGTATTTCAATAAATTCACCTTTTCTGTTCACTCTTTCCCTGGTGAGTTCTTTCACACCCTTGCTTCCAACCTCACTCTGATATTAGAAAGCCACAATTTCTACTTCCTGAACTCATCTTGCCTCAACCATTTCTACAAAATTTTCAACCCAATTAACTGTTAACATGCATCTTCCCTGCCTATAAAACTATAAGTTTAATGTTTAAAGAGCCCTTTAAGGTAAAACAACTCTCAGATTATCATCATGTGCTTTCCCTCTATTTTACCAAAGGCAGTTATTCAAGGAACAGTTACAGGTGCCCATATCCTTTTGCTGAACTAAACATGCATGACATTGTAAAGGCACTTGTCACCTGACATATGAATCACGAAAGTAGCAGACATCCAGCGATGCAAACCAAAATAATGTGAATCCAAATTTGACCCTTTGCCAAAATATATGTGTAGCATAGGTGTCTAGAAAATTTCAAATATTTCAAAAGAAATTCTATCCTTTTCAGTATGTCAAAACCAACAAAGGAAGTGCTCCTATTTTCCTCTTTTTTTTTGTTTTTTTTTTAAGATTTATTTATTTATGCATATATTTATGCATTATTTAAGCACTGGGGTACAGGCCAGAGGTGTGGGGGTGGTGAGAGGCTTCACCACAGAAAGCAGGGAGCAGAACAGGCAGATCAACAGAAGTACACTGCTGAGGGGAGCAGCGGGCATAGCAGGAGAGGTCTGCTACGCCATGTGGGTCCCCTCCCTGGCCGGCAGCAGGGATCGAACTCGTGCTGCAGTGGCTGCGATTTGCTTCGTAGTGCGTTGCTTAACCCACTGCGCCACCAGGGAGGCCCTATTTTCCTCTTTCTTACTGACAAATACAAAAAGTCAGGTGGTCTAAAGAGGTTCTTCCAGGCCCATTAACTTAATAATTCTAATCTCTTTGCATGATAAATCTGAAAAAAAGTAAATTTGGAGGATTTATAATAATCTAGATTTTGTTCCCTTGTAGCCTCAGTGATTTTAGTAAAGTTGCTTAACCTTCCTCTATTTCAGGTCTCTTATTTGTAAATAATAATAATAATAATAACTAATAGGAAATAATTCTAGTTATTGTTATGAATTAAATTATATAATACCTGTGAAGTAATTCAGAAAAATTCTAGGCAAAAAGCAAATGTTTAATCAACATGAATTAATAACATATAGAAAAGTACAGATTCACTAACTCAAAATTATTGTTCTCTATTTCTCTATGCATTGATAGGAGAAATGGTCAAATTCCTTGATCAAAATTTAAAATATGGGGCCTCCCTGGTA
This sequence comes from Galemys pyrenaicus, assembly GCA_019455555.1. Taxonomy (NCBI): domain Eukaryota; kingdom Metazoa; phylum Chordata; class Mammalia; order Eulipotyphla; family Talpidae; genus Galemys; species Galemys pyrenaicus. Next base: position 4,849,767 of record JAGFMF010011827.1, read on the forward strand.
GCAGGGCAGGGCTTAAAGTCCCAGCATTATCAACCTGTAGCCTGCCACTGCAACATGAGTTTGATTCCTGGCCAGGGTAGTGACCCACATGGCCCACATGTTGCTAAATGAGACCTCTCATTCTCACCCACTGTTCCCCTTAGCGGTGTATTTCAGTGGATCTGCCTGTTCTGCTCCCCACTTTGTCGCTGGTGAATCCTCTCCCACACACCCCACCCCACATCTCTGGCCTACACCCAAGTTTTGTATGCATAAATAAATAAATCTTTAAAAAAATACTTAAAATATAATTCCCTCCATATGGCCATCAAAACAGAGAAATTTTTAATAGAGAGATGCACAAAGTAAACCAAATCCAAAGCCTTGGAAGCTAAAATATAAAAACTGAACCAATTAAGAATATTGTTCTATTTGTACATGTTATATATTCCACTTCCAAATATATTATAAAGAACACTTTATTGTATCTTTATTTACATTAAAGCCTATGGTATCACATTTAGCAATGAAATGAATAAATTTGGCATCATAAACAAAATGTCAGAAAATTTTTCTATATTAATATATGAGAAAGTACATATAAATTTAAAGATGATTTTATGTGAATGTGAATGAACAACCATCATTAAAATAAGTGGAAATAATTTTGAAAAGTATTAATCAATACTTTTTTCTTTTAAAATATATAAAATATAGTAAATCCCAATAAACATGAATAAAAATAATCTTGAATTATGTAGTACCTGAATCATTTTCTTGGTTTCTTACTTCTTGGGTGAACTATTTAGATATTTAGAAATAATAAACTATTTAGATTATTCAGTTAGACGGTTTTCTGGAGACCTGAATTATTGATACACTTATCTAAGCCATTGTTGCTAAAATACTTTAACCCACTATTTTTTAAGAGCATGGCTTTTCTCTCTATTATATTCAAATAATGTTGTATGAGAAATGCAATGCAGAAAACTGTCATGAGTATCTCCATATAGTGTGAAAGAACAAAAGTAATATTTTTTGTTGTTTTTTGTCACAGATCAAAATGTAAGCACTCACATCTTTGCAGCACACTGCTACTTCTGAATTAATTTAGCTTTTTTATGACTCACTTGGCTCTCTTTGTCATTATTCAAGTCACTTCCTTCCACTGTTAGGTTTTTAATGTCTAACTTTTTTTTTTTTCAGACTACTAGAACGCTGACACGCTGCTAAATAAAGAATGCTTTCGAGTTATTTCGAACTGAATTTGAATTATTTCCAACTGAATACACAATTTATTGATACTACTTTTTACACACAGGAGGATAAATAATAGTCCTAATTAATTTTACTGAAATACTTGTCCAAAATGTCATTACCAAATGCAGAAATGACAGATGAGAAATATATGTGTGCATATGGATTATGCTATTACAATCATTAAATATAAATGGAGTGTGAATATTTATTATGCCAGAGCATATAAAATAACAAAATACCAAACTTTCAATTTTGGAACGAAGAAGGGGAACTAAAGCTGGAAACAGGTAAAACAATTTGTCAAAGGATATCCTGCTAAGATTATGACAGTCAAAATGAGTTTGCCAAAAAAAAAAAAAAAACAAAATGAGTTTGCCAAGAAAAGAGAGTTAGTCTCAGACATCATTCTACATCTACAACTTTCAACAGTTTATCCCTTTCCCACTTTCCAAAACACTTCAGCATTTTGCCTTTTGCCTTCTGAGTAAAGGTTTTTTATCTTTCAATTTTTAGCAGTAAACCTGATAAAATAATCCTTTCTATGCAATATAACATTTGTTTTTTTTTTTTTAAAAAAAGAGTTCTTTTATTTTGTGTAGCTTAAAAGTTTCAAGTGTCTGTTACAATGATTTTGTTTGAAGTCCTCATGGTAAAATGCAAACAATCTATGTATAAGTATACAAATTTGCAGTTTTCTCATTTGAAACATTTGAATAAAATTATCTAACTCACTGTTGATAGAACTAATAAATGATTATGTCTAGGTCATAGAAAACAGCCTGGACTATAGCAAGTGATATTATAAACTGGGACATAATGTTCTTATTCCACATGGGTAAAGGGTGACAAGAGGAGGTAGGTACGGTGTATGTGTAATAACATAAGCAGACATTATCAGCGTGAAGGAAAAGAATATAGGATGAATAAAAGCCAAGTTTATAGAGTAAATTCACTTCAATATTTACATTCACTTAGGATGAAACATCACAGTTTTATTTTTAATCAAGCATTTGCATAGGAAGGCAGTTCTATTTACAAAATTTATTAATGTGATGGCTTCTTTTTGGCAGCTGAATCTGAACTTTAAAAGTCTCTATTTCTAGGAATGTATTAAATGTGGTATAAGGATATTTAGCAATGACATCACACAGAAATAATGAAAGTCACATTCTTGACTGAAATATTAAAGATACTGTTTCCACATTAATATAACTTCAAAAAAAGTCCTAAAGTTTTGTCAACTTCCTTTCTCCAGACTTTCTTTGTGTAACTATCCCCACCCTCCCATGGTACTTTCCATTCTACTTTTTCCCACAGTCTCCAATATCAACATTCATTACCTATTTTATCTTCCTTGTAATTTTTCAAAATTTCCCTCTCCAGTGAAATATCTCTTCAACTATATATAGCCATCTCACTGATTCTTTAACCCAGTATATTCAGTAACTATTACTCCTTTTAACTGGTATCCCCAGAAGCGACCAATGACCTTTTAATCATTAACCCAAATGGGTTTTGTTTTGGCCCTGCAGAATATGGTCATCTCTGTTTTGAAAATTATACTTCTGTCACTAAATTCTGCTGAAAGTCTTCCTTATTTTAACTGTTCAGTGTTAAGTCTTTCAACCTGGTTCTGATTCAGCCTTATCTTGTTATCTTTTTCTAATACTGCACTTGTACTTATAACCCAAAATTATAACCTCAATTCTTGTCCATGCACATTGCTGTGACATCTATATCATCAGTTAGGTATGACCTCAAGGTAAACGTATTTCCCACATTTCTAATTTCCAAATACAAGTATCTCCAGTTTACTCCCTTCCCTCTACCAGTTACAGGATACCTTTAAGCATTTACTTCGAAGGTGGCAATGTGCATTGCTTTGAGAGCAGCAATTATATGGATTCAAATCCTACTTTGCCTCTATAAATTGTCTGATCTTAGGCAGGCAACATGCCCTGTTCAAGTGTAAATTTTCCAGTCTGAAAAATGAGAAGGACACTACCTACCACAGGGTGGTTATTACAAGCCAGTATTATAATTCATGCAAATTGTTTGCCACAGTGAAAGGTCATGTTGTAAGTATTCAGTAACATTATACACTCTGATTTTAATTATCACACTTATCAAACAAGTATTATTAATAAGAGTAAAAATGACTTGGCACAAAGCCAGAAATAAAGTGCTCCTCGTGTTGAACATTATCTATTGTTTTATAAAACATCTCAAATTGTATATCAAACATGGAGATAGCTATGTTAAAATGAACAGAGTACTACTGAGTTTAGAGTCAAGAAAACTGGATGTGAAAAGGAGCTCCAAAATGTAAAGCAATGTGAACTGAAGTAATGATTGCATTCTTGAATATTAAATAATTTACTTATAAAATTAAAAAAAAAACTGACAAATTGAACACCACGGACCCAAAAATATAGTGATCCATGGGTAGCTAATTTGGCATTTCCAAATGTTGATTCAACACCTCTCCCTTTCTCAAATTATTTTGTTACATTTTCTCTTTCTAATAAATAAAACAACAGTCTTGCAGAACACCATGCTAGACTTTCACAAACTCTCAAATCTTCCTACAAAAATACCATTTAACCAGGTGCTAAAGCCAAAAATTGTGATTCATGTGCAATACATTTTTTAATAACCTAACACTGGCAAATTTAAATCTTAATAGTAACTCTGAGGTTGGACTACTGGTCTGAACATTGGGTGCTTCCCATCACCTACAAAATAAATCCAAAGTTTACAAGCCCATTTTTAATGTATTCCACCATCTAATCCTAATGTACCCTTTAGATATGTTTTCCTACTTCTCTTCAGGTATAAGCTACCCAGCCAAGTAGAAAATGGTAGTTCTCTCTATGCATGGATGATATTTTCTTCCTTTAATATGTTCATATAATCTACTCTGCATGCATTTCCTTCCTGATATTGAATGTGTAAATCACAATAGTGGTTGTTGCAGGCTGCCTACGCAGGTCCCACTCCCCCTTACCCATCTCATTGAAGTAGGCCATGCATTCCCACTGCAGTAGCCCCAAACTCTTCCTCATGCGGCTGCATACTCAGGGTAAGTTAAAGCCTATTTCCACCTACACACATGAGCCTTGGTTGATGAATGTTCATCATGCACACTCCTTCACTGTGGACATAAGTCAAGAGTGGACATGTATCCTAGGGACTCCAATCAAGGTAAGTCTATGAACAGTTTCTTGAAATGCTAGGGTAGTATTTCTTCTCCCAGAGATTGTTACACACAGCTGTGAGTCAGAACTCACTCCTGATACTTCCTACCAAACATGAAAAAGAGCAGAGCTGATAGTATCAGAAACAAAGCAGAAGCACTGGAGGAACTTTATCTGTTCTCTTCAACTACTTCAGATACATGAACCAATATTTTCCCTGTATCAATACACTTTGATTATCTACTTATAGGCAAAAACATTTTAAATTGAAATACATATACTTCATGACCAAATTCAAAGCAAACACCACAGGAGAAAATTTCTCCTTCAAAGTCAGTATGGCGGTTCCTCAATCTACTAGGAATGGAACTTCCATATGATCCAGCAATCCCACTCCTAGGAATATACCCCAAAGACACAAATACACTGAT